>JAZKJV010010267.1:850000-964087 GCA_037367405.1 Ottelia alismoides | reverse complement strand
TGTTTTTAGGTTTTTTAGTGTTTTTGATGAATTTTTGGGATTTTTATGATGTATATTTTATTTTCTAAATTGAAACAGTAGCAAAAATGCTGGGTACTGTCCAGCCAGGCCCAAAATCCCTAAATGAAATATCTAAGGATCTCAAGAGGGCCTGGAGGTATTTTTCCTGTATACTAGAAAAAACAAGGAAAATTTGAGTACCAAAATTATTGTTTTTGGGTTTCTAAATTATTTATTATAATTTTTATGAATTTTTAGGTGTTTTTGAATTTTTAGGGTGTTTACTCAGTGAAAAATAGCCAAATTGGCTAGAAATTAAAAGAGCACAAAAGAAACAGTACCTAATTTTTATGGAATTTTTGAGGGGTTTTTATATTTTTTTGGGATTTTTAAAACTAGACACTGGCTGAAATAAAGGTTTTTGAATTTTTAAAAATAACAAATAAACTCAAAAATGTCCTCAAAAATTCTCAAAAATCCTACAACATGGCAGGAGCCATGTATCCAATTTTCATCGAATTTGGAGGTAATTTGATATTTTATTCAAAAATCAAAAGAGGGCATTGTGCATAGGGACTGAAGTGCAAATGCCCGAAGTTCTGGGGGTCCAGGTGCAATTAACCTAGCAACGCACGCGCGCAGCGCGTGCCTGGGGCACTCAGGGACCTTTTGGTAAGAAAAACAAGTCCGAGGACCTTTTGGTAACTCGTACCAAAAAGTCTAGGGGCTGTATTGCAAATGACCCACTAATAGACGCACATGCGGAATTAAAACACTCACAGGGGCATTTATGCAATTACTAAAAACATTTCATTCATTAACGAACATCCAGAACTACAGGACTAAAGTTGCAAATACACCACTAAAACACGTGGCGAAGCACGTGGCTCACACAAACAGGGGCATATAAGCAAATAAGCTAAAGCTATGAGGTCCAATGTGCAAAATATCCTAAAACTAAACAACTGACGAAAGTATTTACAGGACTAAAATGAAATAAAAACAAAAGCTGGGCCTAAGGGTAATTTACCCTTTATTAAGCGGGCCGTCGGATGCGCTCCACATGGATGATCGGACGGGTACGCTGGTGGGCGCTCCAGATCTCCTCTCCAAGGATCGGACGGTGGCTGCTCCTCCTCGAATGGACGGACGAGATGGCAACTGGAGGTCGAGGCTGATCGGACGGCTGGCGAGGATCCTCGAAGAACAGGTGGCCGACGAGTTTCGCCGGCCTCGTGCGAGTGTTGTGGTCCTCGTCTGCTACTTCCGGAGATCGGAGAAGATGCGTGATGAAGCTCTGCAGCTACAGGTGGGCTCCGATGGCCCAGCCGAGCCCTGGAGGGGCTCCGGCGAGGTCGGAGGAGGAGAGCTCCTGGCCGAATGGCGGGAGGCCTCAGATAGCCTCCTCTGGTCCTGCAAAATGGGTCAGAAGCTTCGCGGGTCGAGGGCAAAGTGCCTCGACCCGGTTAGGCGGCGTGAAGGTGGTCTATGCGTCGGGATGAGCGAGCTCCGGCGAGCGACGGACGGTAGAGCTCGAACCCCAGCTCCTGTGCGAGCTGGGTTGGATGGGTGTATGGAGAAGGTGCGCGGAGGGACGGCGAAGGTGAATATGGGTTCCGATGATCGAAATGATGCGCGAGGTGGTCGGAATCAACGAAACACGGCGGCGGTGCAAATTGGGGCAAAACGGAAATTAGGCTAAATAAAGAAGCTAAGGGATTACCTGGGCGGTCGATGAGACTATGCTGGAGCTGAGGTAGCTCCTGGTCGTGGCCTCAAGGGGTGTCTCGGCCCGAGGCTCGAGCTCCTGCGCTGGGCGGAGCACGGCGGCGCTAAGTCGCCGGATCAGTGGTCCGGCCACCCTCTCCTCGCTGCGACACGGGCAACCGAGAGCTGTCACCTCAGGGGCTGCTGTGGAGGTCACGGGACAGAGAATGGGGAACCAAAGATGATCAAAGAATGCGGCGGAGCTGGGTATTTAAATGGCTGGGGGTCCGAAAAGAGGAGCTCGGGTGGGGTCATGGAGGCGCGCGGACCCCGAGGTAGATGCCCGGTGAGGGTGTCGGATGTGGGAGGTGTCAAACGGAGCCGGATTAGGGTGTTAGGCAATCGGGTCGAGCGGGTATAAAATAGAGAAATCGGGTTGGCCGTTCGAACCCGTGGGAAGTGGTCCTGGGGGGGGCCAGTTGACCGGGCGGTCAACATCCCCAGGACCCAATGGCTGAAGGCCACGTGGCGGAATAAATGAGTGACAAATACACCAAGCTAGGGGCCGAATCAGCAAAAACCCAAAACATGAAATATTTTTATTTTATTTTTTTCTATTTTTTGGTGATTTTTAATTAATTTTTGGAAATAAAAATAAGGTATTTACAATATATAGCTATACATAGGTATATATACAATATGTTGGTTTTGATTTTTGATTTTTAATTATTATTTTTGTACAATTTTATTCCTATTTTATATTTTATTTATTTATAGAATAAAATGAGGAATAAAAGGGTATTTTTATTTTGTTTTTATTATTATATACATAGGTGAAATAAATAGTTATGTACATTTATATACATGGTATATATACAATGTATTTTTGTAATTTTAATTTTGTTATTTTTATTTGATTTTTGTTTTGATTCTTTTTATTTTATTTATTTACAATATATAACATAGAGTATTTACAAAAAGTTTAGAAAATGATTTTATTTATTTACAAGGTTAAATAAATAAAGAAGTATGGTCTATGTACATGGTGAAAGGATATTTTTAATCTTTTTAATTTTCAAATTTTTATTTTGTTTTTTATCTTTTATAAGTATATACACATATTTACAAGCATATTTTTGAGTGAGGAAAACATTTTTATTTATGTACAAAAATATATATACATGAGCCCCTATCTCCCTCTACTTGGCTTTTATGCGGTCAGGCCCATGCTGAGCCCTCCCTTGGGTTAGGTTGCTCAATATTTATTCTAAATATTTCCCTCTTTTTCTTTTTAATCTTTATTCTTTTATTTTTTCACAAAAACATGCTAATTATAGGTTTTTACAAAATGCATGCTTTTGCTAATGATTCCTATTTACACATATCTACATGCATTTGCATAGGTTTTTGTAGCTAAAATATAAGAATAAAGAGTGATGAATGGGTATTCATCACAAACCCTGAAGACCATGAATCTTTTCTTGTCCTGTGAATGTAAAGTCTAAGCTCTCCACCTCAGAAATGGCAACTTGACAACCCTCCCCAACAAGGTAACTCGATGACCTCAGTCTGGCCACTCTTTCCTCGAGGAGCGGGGTATTCCCTTCTAAGTTCAAGTCAACCGGCTCAAGAAGAGGGGAAGAAGAGAATGGGTCAAGGCCAGTGTAGCCAAGTACCCTTGGGAGCTTGACCAGTGTAGCCAAGTCTCCCTGCTGCAAGCTACAACAGGTGGAACATGAAACCAAGCTTTGCTTATTGCACTCTATATACATACTCCGGTGGGATTATCATTTTCTATCAGACCCACCACTTTTTTGGAGTTCTTTTCTTTTTGCACATTTTTTTAAGTGCATCTGTACAACATATACATGTGCAGCATATATAAAAGGAGTTTTTCCTCTTGAGCCAGTAGACTATCCCTCTTTTGAAGCTTTATTGCAACCCACAACTCCCGTCGTTAGACCTCATGGCAACCAGACCAAGTTGAGATGCACTTCCTTCACTAAAAGAAGAAGAGAGGTTCCGCCTAGAAGTACTACCCTCATATGCTACCCCAAGTCAAGGAAGACTGCCTCCTCACCACCTCATCCGTAGAGAGCTCGGTGCATAGTGCTGGTGTCCAAGTAAAGCCATAATCTATATGAGTCATGTGTTGTTGTTAAGTGCTCTACTTAGGCTCATTGAGATGACATGTGATCATAGCCTAGTGGACTCAAAGAATTAAGTCATCATGGACCTGAGAAGCCTTAAACCTATGCCTTATAAGGTTCCTCTTAGAAGTAAGGTGGATTAAGATCTTAATCAAGCTCCATTTCTCAATTTGATTCCAGGCTAGTTTAAATGTCAACTATCATCCAGGAAAACTATATACATATGTACAAAAGATGCTTATTTACACAAATTTTACAATCATGCAAAATTTTTGAAAAATGTTTTGAAATCATGAATGGATGATGCATGAAGTGCAAGTTTTGCAAAAAGATATTCACACAAATTTACACAAGATTTTTGCAAACTCTTGATTTTCAAAACATTTTGGAAAAATTTTGTACTATATACATAATTTTGATACAAAAATATTTACACAAGCTTTACACAAAAGATTTTTGAAATCATTTTTACAAAAATAATTTGTACACTAGCTATTTATGTGCAAATAAAAGAATGTTATGTACATGAAAAAATTTTTAAAAAAATTTTAATTTTTGTGGTTTTTAGCCATTTTATTTATTAACACACTCACACAAAGTACGAGTTATGGCTAAAGTATATATGAAATATATACAAACCCCCCCCCCCTATACTTAGCTCGAACGATGTCCTCAGAGTCAAGAGCGATGAAGAAGACATAACTCGTGCTAGGTATAGGGAAGTGAAAAGAAAGGCTATATACAAGGAAGAAGAGATGAAAATAGAAAAATCAAGAGGGTCTCGGTTCTTCCCCCTATACTTAGAATTAAGTAATCTAAGTATAGCAGGCTGTATACTAAGGGAAAAACCGAGTGGAGAATGTACAGGGTCTACCCCCCCCCTATACTTAGGGTGAAATATTCCTAAGTATAGGCAGCAAAAACAGGGGTAGACAAAAACAAAAGAAATACCCGAAAGGTCGCACATCCCCCTATACTTAGGGTAAAGTACACCCTAAGTATAGCATAATCACAAGATGAAGAAAGGGATGTGGGACTAAAGAATGTAGTGATATGGACATCTGGATCTATACAAGGCGGAAGATCAGTGAAACTCAGGCGTGAGATGCATTAGATGTGAGTCAAAGACCACATCTCACGCAAAATGAATAGGGGCAAGATCAACGGCCCGCGGTTCATGATCTAGAAATGGCTTGAGCCGCTGGCCGTTCACTCGAAAGGTACTCTCAGAAGACAACTCAGATATATCGATGCTACCGTTGTCGTGTACCTTTCTGACCAAGTAGGGTCCCTTCCATTTGCTCTGTAGCTTCCCTGGAAATAACCGTAGCCTCGCATCAAACAGCCATACTCTCTGTCCAATCTCGAAATGCTTGTGGCTGATATGAGAATCATGCCACTCCTTTACTTTCTCCTTATAATGTAGGCTGCTTGAGAATGCTGTATCTCTAAGCTCCTCCAGGGCTGCTAACTCTGCCCTCCTCTGGTCTCCCATACCATCTGGATCCATAAGAATATCTGTGACTGCCCAAAGTGACTTGTGCCTCAGCTCAACAGGTAAATGGCACGGCTTGCCATATACGAGGCGAAAGGGAGATGTGCCCAATGGAGTCTTGAAAGACGTCCTATATGCCCACAAGACCGAGTCCAAAAGCTGTGACCAATCCTTTCGGTCAGGGCGGATGACTTTCTGCAATATAGTCTTGATCTCCTATTCGACACCTCGGCTAGACCATTCGTCTGTGGATGTAAGGTGTAGCAACACGATGATCTATGCCAAACTCGCTAGCAAGGGCCTTCACCTGGTCGTTGATGAAGTGAGATCCCCCATCAGAAATCAGAACTCGTGGAACCCCGAACCGCGTGATGATATGCTTCCTCAGAAATCTGCAAACTGTCCTCGCATCAGCGGCTCGGACGGGGATGGCCTCCACCCAATGACTAACATAATCTACGGCCAACAGAATGTACTCAAACCCCTGACTCTTAGGGAATGGACCCATGAAATCGATGCCCCATGCGTCAAAAACCTCACAGAAGTGAATGGGATGCATCGGCATCATATCACGTTGTCCACAAGTGCCCATCCTCTGACAGTCAGTACACCTCTTCACGAACTCATCTGAGTCCTTGAAGAGGGTAGGCCACCACAAGCCGGATTGGAGCACTTTCTGTGTCGTTCTCCTCCCAGAATGATGTCCTCCTGCCTCAAGCTTGTGGCAGTAAGTGAGGACGCTATGGTGTTCCTCCTGAGGAATACACCGACGCCAGACGCTATCCCCTCCTTCGTAGTAAAGGATGGGATCCTCCCAATGGTAGGACTTGGCCTTCGCGAGGAAGGTCTCAAGCCTCTGCCTGGGCCAATCTTGTGGGACTTTCCCAGCAACGAGAAAGTTCACAATATCGGCGTACCACGGGAGTGAGGCGATAGCAAGGATCGCCTCATCTGGGAAGGTATCTCGAATAGGGTCAATCTGCTCAGTCTCCTCAGGCTGCACTAAACGGGAGAGATGATCCGCCACCACATTCTTGACTCCAGGCTTATCCTTTATCTCAATGTCGAACTCCTGGAGTAGAAGGATCCATCTTGTCAACTTGGCCTTGGCATCCTTCTTTGCCATGAGGTACCTGATGGCGGTGTGATCTGTGTACAAAGTCACTCTAGATCCAATGATATAAGATCGAAACTTATCTAGGGCGAACACTACGGCTAGCATCTCCTTCTCTGTGACCGTGTAATTCCGCTGGGCGGAATCCAATGTGCGGCTAGCATAGTGAATGGCAAATGGAACTCCATCCCTCCTCTGTCCCAGCACTGCCCCTACGGCAAAATCGGAGGCGTCCGTCATGATCTCGAATGGGAGAGACCAATCAGGCGGCTGGAGGACAGGAGCCTCAATAACACACTGCTGGAGAGTCGCGAAGGATGAAAGACACTTGTCATAGACAAGGAACTCAGTGTCTTTCGTCAAGAGGTCAGTCAACGGCCGGGCAATCCTGCTGAAATCCTGAATAAATCTCCTATAAAATCCAACGTGCCCCAGAATGACCGAAGCTGCCTCAAATTGGACGGCGGAGCGAGTTTTCTAATGGCATCGACCTTGGCCGGATCCACCTCCATGCCCCTGTTGGAGATGATGTGGCCAAGCACCGTCCCTTGAGTCACCATGAAGTGACTCTTCTCCCAAGATAGAACAAATGGAACTCAATACATTGCTGGAGTACTCGGTCTAGGCAGTCAAGACAGGAGTCGAATCCGTCGCCGTAGACCGAGAAATCGTCCATGAAGACCTCCAAACACTCCCTACCATGTCCGAAAAGATCGACAGCATGCACCTCTGAAAAGTCGCAGGGGCGTTGCATAGCCCAAATGGCATGCGTTGAAAGGCATATGTACAGAAGGGACACGTAAAGGTGGCCTTCTCCTGATCCTCAGGAGCGATGGCCACCTGGTTGTAACCCGAGTACCCATCCAGGAAGCAATAATGGCTCTTCCCTGCCAGTCTCTCAATGATCTGGTCAAATAAAAGGCAGGGGGAAATGGTCCTTCTTGGTGGCCTGGTTGAGTCTCCGGTAGTCAACACAGACCCTCCAAGAGGTGGGTACTCGTTGTAGCGATCTCCTCTCCCGACTCACTGATCACAGTCGTGATGCCCGTCTTCTTGGGCACCACATGCAAGGGGCTAACCCACTTGGAGTCGGAAATGGGATAAATAAAACCTGCACCCCACCATTTTGATATTTCCTTCATCACAACCTCTCTCAAGTTGGGGTTCAGTCGCCGCTGGAACTCACGCGACGGCTTCGCCCCCTCCTCGAGATAGATATGGTGGGAGCACACTGATGGACTAATCCCATGGAGATCTGCTACGCTCCATCCGATTGCCTTGCGGTTCTTTTCAAGAACCCCCATCAAACGGGATTCTTGTTCTCCAGTCAAATCGGCGGAGATGATGACTGGGTACATCTCTGGCTCGCCCGCAAGGAACTGATACTTCAGCGAAGTAGGGAGCGGCTTCAGCTCTGGAAGGCTGGGTGCTGGCAAATCTGGCTGCGGAAGGAAATGAGTGAATGCTGCTAAGTCTGCCAAATCTGCCTGGGAGAAAGAAAGCGAACTCTTGCAAACTGGATCTGGGAGAAGGCTGCTCAACTGTGTTGTCTCTGATCTGCTCTGTATCAACCTCCTCCTCATCTGTCGGCTCAGGTGGACTCAAGTCTGGCATCTGATCATCGCAATCTGCCCAATCAGACTCTGAATCCGAGGGATCTGTATCAACCGCGGTGGCATCAGTACCACCGTAAAACAAGGTGGCCTCAGCCACCACCATCACCGAAAATCATGTCGCGATCAAGGACCGGCTCTGCTGCCTCTGTGGTATCCTGAACCAGGGCTGTGCTCTCCAAGCTCTCCTCTGCTGTCATCTCTGCATCAGTGGTGTCTGGAAATGAGAGGATGGCCTGTGCTGCAGGATCTGCCCATGCTGCCTCATCATCTGTGATCACAAAATCACAGTCCTGGAGGATGTCTGGCTCTACGTCTGTCAGCTGCTCTGAATATGTGCTAGCCTCTGAGCGTGCTCTCTCTCTGGCTCTATAGTCCTCGACCGTCTCTATTTGTACACTCTCGCCCTCGACGCGAAAGTATACCTTCCCACTATCATGATCAGTCACCGCCTTGGCTGTGGCCAAGAACGGACGACCGAGGATGATGGGGGTATCGGTCACTGAATCAGGGATCTCCATGTCCAACACTACGAAGTCCACGGGGAATTTCAGGCCCTGAATCGTGACAATAACGTCTCGTAACAACCCCTTCGGCCTCTTGACAGATCGATCAGCAAACTGAAGGATTGTCCTGCTCTGTCGAAGAGTGCCCAACTTGAAGCGGTCGAGAAGGGGTGCCGGAAGAAGGTTGATCGACGATCCGCTATCTAATAGAGTACGGTCGAACCTCTGCTCACTAATCTGGCATTTGACATACGGTGCCCCTGAATCTGGCCTCTTGGCTGGCAGATGGTTCTGGATCGCAAAACACGTGGCTTTCGTCAGCACATGAATCTCTGAAGTGTGGTTCCTCCTCCTCCTGACTGTGGTCCTATCTCTCAAAGATTGCTGAAGAAGGGGGATGTGCTGCAAAGCCTCCTGGAGGGTCAGCTGGATGTGGAATCTATCGATCATGCTCTGACTGAACTCCTCCTGCTCTCTCTTTTTTGGATCATTTTCTTTTTTCTTCCTCTTCCCATCTGAAGGGCTCTAGGGAAGGAGATCACAGGGTCCTTTGCAGATGAAGGACTAGGAAAAGGCCTAGACGGCTCGACGGCCGGATCCGCACATACATCAAGCACCACATTGGGACCAGAAGAAACTAAACCTTTTCCTTTATTCACAACAGTGTTCTGAGATACATCCACACGAGGAAAGACAACATCTCTATCAACACACACACCGGTGGCCTTAGTACCACCACGGGCTGGCTCTGCTGCTGCTGCTGGACGTCTCTCGGCATCAGTACCGCAGGCTGGCTCGGCTAAACTGGTGGCGTCAGTACCACCTCCTCGAACTGGTGAAGCGACAGCCTCAGTACCGCCGGTGGGATCAGCATCCTTGGTGGCGTCAGTACCACCGTCATCATCAGGTGCGGCCTCAGTACCGCTCTCCTCCTCCTCGTCTGGCGCCCTGGGTGGATCCTCGTGTCGTCGCTCAGACGAGGCGCCGCCTGCTGGTGCTCTACCGCTCCTAAGTGTAACAAAATCAGCATCAAATAGATCCGAAGACATATCATCAAATGGGTCACTAGGAGTGGCAAGCTCAGTGTGAACTACCTGCTCAGACTTCCTCTTGAGGCTATTGGGGTTCGGCTCGATCTGTGCAGGGATGGCGACCTTCCCTCTCACCAAGTCCCGCATCTCTTGGCGGAACTCGTCCTTCTCCCGTCTGAATGTAGCCTGCTGATCCGTGAGGAGGCGGGCGATGTCATCCAAGGCTGGGCTCTCATGGGAGCCCGACGGGTAGCCTCTCTGGTGTTGAGGCTGCTGGAACTGCTGGTGGTGCTGCTGAGAGGGGTAGGAAGAGGGATGCTGCTGGTATGCTGGGTGAGCCTGCTGCTCACGTCTCCACGACTGTCCCTGCTGCTGATAGGGACGAGGGACGAAGGATGATGGCTGGTGTGACTGATAAGCTGGGGCTGCTGCTGCGGCTGGTGATCTCTCTGCTGGGAGTACTGCCCTCCCTGACCGGCTGGCTGCTGCTGGGGCTGGGTACCTCCACTCCCCCACCTGAATCCGGGATGGTCTCATCGGATCCCAGGCTGGGGACGGTCATACCAAATCCCGTTGACATCCATCAACGGTTCTGCATCATATGGGGCTGGCGGGAGTACTGTCAGAGGCTGATCCGGCTGGTAGACCACCATCTGCATGTCTGGAGATGGTGGGGACTGGTAGGTGGGTTGCGGCTGCTGGTACGGCTCTGCCTGTACAAGATGAACATGTCTAGGCTGCTGTAGGGAGCTGGAGCGCTGGGACGAGCTGCTGCTGCCGCCGGAATCGCCTCGCGACTGAAGACGGGGCTGTGAAGCCGTCTGTGCCTCCTGGAGACACATGAGCTGGGTCTTCATGTCGCTCAGAGTCTGTGCCATCTGCTCCATCTGCGTGATGCTCTGGCACTGCTTCTTCTCTATCAGCTCCATGCGGTCCAACTTCTCGCTGATAATACCCATATCCGCAGTGGATGACTCTGCCTGCGCTGCTGCAACTGCGGATGAACTGGATGGACCTGCATCGACCCGTGCTATCGGCTGATACTGCACGGGTCCTGGCTGCTGCTTGGGTCTCTGTGTGTACAACCGGGTCTGGGACATCACCATATAATTCTCAGCCATCTCCTCGAAGATGGCCCAGACCTGGTCGTGGTCCTTGGCAAAGTAGTACCCGCCGCAAGAAGCATTCACCAGGCCCTGGAGCTCTGGTGTCACCCCGCTGAAGAAGCTCTGCACAAGGTTCGGCTTCGTGATGTCGTGGTGCGGGCATCTGTCCGTAAGCTCTCTAAACCTCTCCCATGCCTCGTGAAATTGCTCGTTGGGGAGCATGGAGAAGTTGCTGATCAGGGCCCTTGCTGCATTCGTCCGCCTGAGTGGATAGTACTTGTTCAAGTACTCGGTGCGGAGCTGCTCCCAGGTGTAGACGAACTTCCCCAGATGCTTCAGCCAGGTGGCTGCTCTGTCTGCTAAGGAGAAGGGGAAGGCGATCATCCTGATCGTGTCCTGGTCCACATGACGGTCGTGGACAGTACTGCAAATCATCAGAAACTCCTGGAGGTGGAGGTGGGGCTCCTCGATGGCAAGTCCGTGAAAACGGGGAAGCATCTATAGGGTGTTCGGGGGGAACTTGAAGTCCCCCACGATAGCAGGTACCACCACCCAATGGTGCATCAGTGTAGATCTGGGGTTGTGCAACTCCCGCATCGGCCTCGGTGGTCCTCCTGCCGCGGCGGCTGCCGCTGCGGCGGCGGCTGCGGCTGCTGCTGCTGCTGCTGCGGCTCGTGCCTCTGCATCTGGTCCGTCCTCAGGCTCGCTCTGATCTCTCTCTGCTCTGAGGCGCTCCAACTCTCTCCTCATCTCAATCATAAACGCTCCCTGATCCCTCAGATGTTGCTGCACTGTCTCCAACGAGGCGATCAGGGTGGAGTTGATCGCTCCCTGGTCCATAACTATGTGCTCGGTCCTGGAGCGATCCTCGGAACTGCCGGCCATGACGTCTGCTGCAAAATCAAATGAGCCCAACTCAGGTGCTGTCAAATCTATCAATCTCTCCTCGGGCTCATGTCTCTCAGGTCCGAAAGAAAGGGGGTCGAGGGGGAACAGGGCGGAGTCGTACTCGGGCTCGGAGAGCTGGTCTTGGCTCTCGCTGGCCAACCTAGATGATTGGGCAGACGTGCCCGAAAGCGGTGCAGCCAGAGGCTGCCTAAGAGAGCGTCTGCCCATCATCTTGATCTGGCGAGTAAGGCGGATGAGATCTGGAGAAATTATGATCACAAGACAAACCCCCGGTTCACCAACGCAACGCGAGCTGAAGACCGTGAAAGTTCGGTCAAATTATCTTGTCAATTTTTATTAGGTGAACACACCAAATATCAGAGCGCTTACGTGACCTATTAGGATACCCGATGCTACCCCAACCGACTGGCCCGCACGGAAGAGTTGGTAATCAGTCGGGACTAGCACCGGAGGGCTCTACCTAGGGTGCGGGTCACTCTCTCGCGCATCCAAACCATACAATGAGGGGGTTGCTCTCCCCAAGACAGTTTTTAGGGTGAGCGTCTTTTAAGATCAATAGTGTTAACCAGTCCCAATTTTATGGTTTCTCTTTTTAATCTTTTTCAAATAAAAACAAACGGCCTAACAAATTTTTCGGTTCTCCTGATTATTAAGTCCAAAACAGGGTGGAGAAGACGAAAAAGCCGATGCGCGATGAAATCAATGATGCATGCTGAGTAAGAAATGCGTACCTTGTCTCCAGCACTCTACATGCAAGTGATCGGCGCAGAATTGAAAGACTGAAAATAAACTACCTATATGATGCAACGGTAAAGCCGAGTCCTAGATGAGCAATTTCTATCGCAAGAACCGTCTAACCGGTCACCGACCTCCAAGCCAAAGAGTCCGGTCTTGGCCCGTCCCTCCTCTGTCCGACAAATCGGGGGTAGGAGAAAGCGCTTTACAGGACGGGCTGCGGCACGTAGGCTACGAAGGAGATGAGTCGGTTATTTTTATTAATGATTTTTAGTAGGTCCAATTAACGCATTATAGGAGCAGGCAATCAATTAGGTGTGGGGATCCTACTAATTACGGCACAAGCAAGTATAAATTCCTAAGTCTAGGGGCTCGAGCAAAAACTGCGTAAATACCGGAAAAGGCAGTAAGAAAATAAAAGAAAACCAAAATCGCGTAAAAAGCCGCAAAAATCCTAAGGGTCCCCCGAGCACACCGGTGCTCGGCGAAACAGACCCGCTAAGTCACAAGTCCACAAATGTCCAAGTCCTGAGAGTCCATGTATTATTACAATAATTAATGAAAATAAAGAGAAAAATCCTCTCCCACTCAACTCTCTCTCACTCTCTCCTGCGGCTCCGCGAAGAAAAGAGCCGCCTCCAAATCCCGCGGTTGCTTCGGCTTCTCGAAATCGGCCGCCTCGGTCCTCGGGCCCTCGCAAGAAAAGGTAGAGTGGTCAGAACCAGATAATCAAATAATAATAAAAGAAAAAGGGATGGAAATGAAAATAAGGATCTATATGCAAAAATGCAAAATAAAATGAACACTCAAAATAAAACAAAAACAAAAATAAATGAAAGAGAAAATAAAGCAAAATAAAACAAAAATAAAATATAGACAAAAGCCACGAAAAAGCCGCGAGCTCTGAAAGAGCCGCGAAAACAAAAACGAAGATAAAAACAAAACTACTAAGCCGTACTCCCCGGCAACGGCGCCATTTTGATGGCAGGTCTGAACACTCGGGTATAAGGTACTAAAAATAGGTCGTTGCGACCCAAGCGATCAGACGATGTCAATCAAGAAAGATGAACCACTAATATCAATAAAATCAGATGAAACCAAAATAACGGTCCTGCTATTGGATTAACCTGGTATAGCGACCAGGGTCGAACTCAAGGAGCACGGGTTGTCCTCTCGGCCTACGAAGTAGTAAAAACAAATAAAATAAAAGAGGAAAATATTTTTAATGGTTTTTAATTTATTTTATATTTTTTTTGGATTTTTAATGATTAAGAAATTAAGAAAAACAAAGAAAGGCACACTTCAACAAATTATTTAAAGCACTAGAAATCAAACAAAAATCCAAAAAAAAATGTTTTTATGTGTCTTATATTTTTTTATGTTTTTGGTGAATTTTTGAGAATTTTCTGATGATTATTTAATTTTCTAAAAATCAAAAAGTGAAACAAACAGTGGGTACTGTCCAGCCGAGCCAAAAAGCCCTAGATAAAATATCTAAGAGCCTCAAAATGGCTTGAAGGTAATTTTCCTGTAAAGAAGATGAAACAAGGAAATTTTAGGTACCATCTTTATTATTTTTGGATTTTTAATTTATTCATTAGAATTTTTATAGGTTTTTGAATGTTTTAAAGTTTTTAGTGGTTTTCAGTGATGAAAAATAGCCAAAATTGGCTAGAAAATCAAACTAAGTAAAACAAACAGTGGGTAATTTTTATAGAATTTTTAATTGAGTTTTAATATTTTTGTGATTTTTCAAGTTAGACAGTAGCAAAAATTAAGGTTTTTGATTTTTTTAAAAAATATCAAACGAAATCAAAAATGTCCTCAAAAATCCACAAAAATCCTACACCAAGGCAGGAGCCATGTGTCAAATTCTCGTTGGATTTGGAGGTGTTTTGATATTTTATTCAAAAATGAAAAGAGGGTACAGTGCACAGGGACCAAAGTGCAAATACCCGAAGTTCCGGGGGGTCTGGTGCAATTTTCCCAGCAAAACACGTGCCATGCGCGTGCCTAGGGCACTCAGGGACCCAAATGTAATAAAAATAAGTCCCGAGGACTTATTGGTAACAGGTACCAAAAGTCAAAGGGCTTATCTGCAAATAACCCAAAATAAAACGCACATGTTGGAATATATCACGCACAGGGGTATAAATGCAAATAAGAGAAACTTTTCATTCATTCAATAACATCCAGAACTACAGGGGGTCTACTGCAAATATCCCAGAACAACACGTGACGAAGCACGTGGCATACAAAACACAGGGGTATCTAAGCAATTAAAATAAAGCACGGGGTCCACTATGCAAATTAACCTAAAACTTAACAACTAAGTTCTATATTTACAGGACTAAAACGAAATAACAAAACAAGACAGGGCCTAAGGGTAAATTATCCTTTATTATGCGGTTGGGCTGGATGCGCGCCACGTGTAGATCTGACACGAGCGAACGGAGGGCGCTCCAGATGTCGCCTCCTCAGATCGGACGATGCTGGACGCTCCGGAGATGAACGGCTCTGATTGAAACTGGAGCGGGAGGGGCGATCGGACGGCGATGGAGGATGCTCGAAGAACAAGTCCCCAGCGAGACTCGCCGGGCTCGTGCGTGCGCGGTGCTCTTCCTGGGAGCCCTCTGAAGGTCGGAGAAGAATCGTGGAAGGCTCCCGCGTCTGCCGGTGGGCTCCGATGATCAAGCCGAGCTCCGAGGAGCTCGGGCGAGGTCGGCGGAGCTGGATCTCCTGTCTGGATGACGAAGAGCCTCAGATGGACCTCATTTCAACCTGAAAAATGAACCAGAAGACTCACGGGTCGAGGGCAAATTGCCTCGACCCGGTTAGGCGAAGTGGGGGTGACTGATGCGTCGGGATGGCGAGCTCCGGCGAAGGTGGTGGACGGAGGAGCTCGGTTCCCAGCTCCTGTGCGAGCTGGGTTGAGTGAGTGGGTGAAGAATGTGTGTCGGAAGGAGGCAGACATAATGGACGATTCCGATGATCGAAATGGGTAACGGAGTGGTCGGAATCAAAGAAGCGCGGCGGCGGAGCGATTTGGGCGTAAACTGAAATTAAAGGAAATGGGCAGCCTAAGGGGATACCTGGGTGGTCGGAGAGACTGGGGAGGAGCTGCTGATGCTCCTGGTCGTTGCCTCGAGGATCGTCTCGCTCCGAGGCTCGGAGCTCACGCTGGTGGCGGAGCTACGGCGGCTGTGGTCGCCGGATCGATGGCGAAGCTCCCTCTCCTCGCTTCGACAGGCTCAGACGCGAGCTGTCACCTCACGCACTCTCTGGAGCTCACTGGAGAACGAAGAAAATGGCCAAGGATGATCAAATGAGGTGGCGGAGCTCGCTTAAGTATGCTGAAGGGGTCCGAGAAAGATGGCTCGGGTAGGTCGTGGTGGCGCGCGGATCCCAAGGTGGATGCCCGGCGAGGATGTCAGATATGTCAAGATCAAAACGGACCCGGGGTTTAGGTGGGATTCAATCGGGTTTAGGCGCTAGAAATTAGGGAAGTCGAGTCGGGCGCTTAAGTCCGCAGAAGGTGGTCCTGGGGGGGGGGGGTAGTTGGCCGGGCGGTCAACATCTCCAGGTCCCAATAGGAATGGGCCACGTGGCTGAGTTTTGAAATGAATATTAAGGGTAGCTAGGGCCCGAATTTGCAAAAACTCAAAACACAAAATATTTTTATTTTATTTTTTTCTATTTTTTAGTGATTTTTAATTAATTTTTGGAAATAAAAATAAGGTATATACATAGTATGTAATATATAGGTATATGTACACTATTAGGGTTTTTGATTTTTTTGATTTTTAGGTATTATTTTTATGCAATTTTATTCCTATTTTATATTTTATTTATTTTCATTATAAAATAAGGAATAAAAGGGTATTTTTATTTCATTTTTATTATTTATATACATAGGTAAAATAAATATATATGTACATCTATATACATGGTATATGTACAATGTATTTTTGTATTTTTAATTTTGTTATTTTTATTTTGTTTTTGTTTTACTTGTTTTCATTTTATTTATTTACATAACATAAAATATTTACAAAAATTATAAAAGTTAATTTTAAATATTTACAAGACTGAATAAATATGTATGTGAGTCTATGTACAAGGTGACTATACAAGGTGTGTTTTTGCTTTCTTTTTTATTTTTAAATTTTTTTCTTTTAATTTTATATTTATCAATATATACAAGTATTTACAAGCATGTTTTTGGTGAGGAAAATATCTTTATTTTATTTACATAAATATTTACACTCATGAGCCCCTATCTCCCTCTACTTTGGCTTTTATGCGGTCAGGCCCATGCTGAGCCCTCCCTTGGGTTAGGTTGCTCAATATTTATTCTAAATATTTCCCTCTTTTTCTTTTTAATCTTTATTCTTTTATTTTTGCACAAAAACATGCTAATTATAGGTTTTTACACAATGCATGCTTTTGGTAATTATTCCTATTTACACATATCTACATGCATTTGCAAAGGTTTTTGTAGCTAAAATATAAGAATAAAGAGTGATGAATGGGTATTCATCAGAGCTGAAGTGTGTTCGGGAGGAACTTGAAATCCCCCACGATAGCTGGTAGAACCACCCAACGGTGCGTCAATGTTGATCCGGAGTTGTGCAACTCCCGTATCGGGCTCGGCTGATCTGGTGCTGCCGCTGCTGCGGCGGCTGCTGCTGCGACTGCAGTTGCTGCGGTTGCCGATGTTGCATCGTCGGGTCTCCTCGGTCCGTCTCCGGGCCCACGCTGGTCGCGGTCGGCTCTCATCTGCTCCATCTCTCTCCTCATCTCAATCATGAACGCACACTGATCCCTAAGTTGCTGCTGCACTGTCTCTAGAGAGGCGATCAGGGTGGTGTTGATCGCACCCTGGTCCATGATAAATGTATGCTCTGCTCGGGGACCTCCAGTGCGATCGTCGTTGCTGTCGGCTATGGTCTCTGCAAAGGCAAAAGACCCAAACTCAAGTGCCGATAAATCATCCGTCTGCTATCTAGCATCTGGCACTGGTATCTCTGGACTGGTAGAAGGGTGGTCAAGGGGGAACAGGGCGGAATCGAACTCAGGTTCGGAGAGCAGGTCTCGGCTCTCGCGAACCAACCTAGATGAACAGGCTGGAGTGCTGAAAAGCGGTGCAGCCAGAGGCTGCCTAAGGGACCTCCTGCCCATCATCTTGATCTGGCGAGTCGGGCGGATGGGATCTGGAAACAACTATGATGAGCAAACAAACCCCGGATTCACCTACTCAACACGAGCTGAAGACCGTAAGAGTTCGGTCAATTATCTTGTCAATTTTTATTAGGTGATCAAGTCAAGATAGCAGAGCGGTTACGTGACCTGTTGGGAATCCGATTCCCCCAGGAGACTATCCTGATCGCGAACTAGATCTTACCCAGCCAGTACAAGCCGCAGACTGTTTACCGGCTACCCGATCGGCTCGCTCTGTTAAGGATATCGCGGCCCGCTTTACCGAAGACAGGGGCGATCCTCACTGGAGAACGACTAGCCCAGAAGCAGTAGTCTGAAAGGGGTTCAGATGTGGCTCTAGCCTAGGGTGCGGGTCACACTCTCGCACATGCAAACCAGACAATGAGGGGGTTGCTCTCCCCAAGACAGATTTTTATGGTGAGTGTCTTTTAGGGTCAAGTTTGTTTAGCAGTCCCAATTTTATGGTTTTGATTTTTTTAGGTATTTTTCAATAACACACAACGCCTAACGAATTTTTTGATTCTCTTGATTATTTTAAGTCCAAAACAGGGGGGAGAAGACGAAAAAGCCGATGCGCGGGAATCAATGATGCATGCACGAGATAGAAGGCATACCTGACTCCAGCAGTCTACATGCAATATGATTCGCGTATAAAGTAAAGATAGAAAGTAAACTACCTATATGATGCAAGCGGAAAAATCGGCCCTAAACAAAGCAGTTCTACTCGAAAGAACAATGGCTAAATGGTCAACGGGAGGGGTCGGTGTCCGGTCTCGGATGCCGATCGGTGCCCGCCAGAACGGGTCTTGCCAGTGCTGTATACGACCACTAGCGGCGTGGGACCCCTCAAGTGACCAAAAAGTCTTTTTTATTAATTTTTATCTTGGTCCAATTACAGTCTATAAGTACAGGCAAATAATTAGGTGTGTGGACCCTACGTATTACGGCGCAATCAAGCAAAAATCCTAAGCTAGGGCTGAAATCCACGTGAATCAATAAGGCAGGAAATAAACGATAGAAAAACCACATAAAACCGCGAAAAATTTGGTGGGGTCCCCCGAGCACACCGGTGCTCGGCGAAACAGACCCCGAAGTCACCAAGGTTCAAGTCTGTCCAGGTCATGTATTATTACAACAATATAAGTGCTGAAAAGGAAACTAAGTTAAGCTATGCTACTCCCGCACTCCTGCTTGTCTCCTCGCGCTCTCCTACGGCTCCGTACAGAAGGGAGCCGCCTTTGATTCCCGCGGTTGCGTCGGCTCTTCGAGAAGAGCTGCCTCGGTCCTCGGGCCCTTGCAAGTAAACAAACAGAGTGTCACAGACCAGATAAACAAATCAAATAGACTAGAACCGTGTATATGCACAAAAATGCGAATAAAAATAAACACTCAAAACAACCAAAAACAAAATAAAAGAAAATGAAAATAAAAGAAAAACAAAAAGCCGCAAAAAGTCGCGGACGAAGAAAAAGCCACAGAAACCGCGAAAAACAAAAGAAAACAAAAAGAGAAAATAAAAATCGACTACTAAGCCGTGCTCCCCGGCAACGACGCCATTCTGATGAGCCGCCCGATAGACTAAGGTAAATCAGGTGTCAATGGTCGTTGCGACCTCAACCTTTTGCGACTCAGGGCTCAATCAAGAAAACTAAAATCAGACCACCAAACAGAAGGATAAAAACAATCAACACAAAATAGCGGTCCTGGCTATGTGATTAACCTGGTATAGCACCCAGGGTCGGTCTCAGGGAGCACGAATTGGCCTCGTGGCCTACGAAGTAGTCAAAAAATAAACTAAACATAAACAAATATTTTGGTGGTTTATATTTTTTTGGATTTTTAATTAAGGTGAAAAATAAGAGACGACAAAAAACAAGCACACTCAACTAATTATTTAAACACTCAAAAATGCTACAAAAATTCAAACAAAAATATTTTTATATTTTTAGGTTTTTTAGTGTTTTTGGTGAATTGTTGAGATTTTTCTAATTTTTATACAATTTTCTAAAAAATCAAAAAGAGCAACAACAGGAGCAAACTATCCAGCCAGACTTCAAAGACCCATAAAAATATCAAATGGATCTTTCACAGCCTGGAGGTAATTTTTATGAAAAAAACAACAAAGAAAATTCAGAAAAAGAGTTTACAACTTTTTGAGTTGTCTACAATTTTTTAGAACTTTTATGAGATTTTTAGAGTTTTTAAATTTTTTAGGTTTTTATATATCCAAAAATAACCAAAATTGGATAGAAAATAAAACGCCCTAAAATTAACAAAACCTAATTTTTTTAGAATTTTTAAAATAGTTTTTAGATTTTTTAATGATTTTCTAAATCAGACAGAAGCAAAAACAACAGTTTTTGAATTTTTAAAAATATCAAAAGGCCTCAAAATTATACCAAATTTTTATGGAAATTTTTAAACAGTGGCAGGAGCCACGTGTCCAAATTTCACGAAATTTGGATTTAATTTGCTATTTTATTTAAATAAGATAAAGGCTCACAGTGCATAGGGACCTAAATGTAAGAAAAAGATGTTCCAAGGGCCAAACAGTAACAAGGCAAGAAAGTGCAGGGGCCCTCGTGCAAAATGTCCAAGAAATCACGCGCGATGCGCGTGTATCAGGCACAGAGGGACCCACTTGTAATTCCTATTTCTATAAGATCAAACAATAACACACAAGAAATATAGGATAGAAAGTGCAAAAAGACCAAGTCCTCACGTATCGATGCACGTGGCCCACATATATAAGGACTAAAATATAAATAGCAGAAACATCCAAGTCCAGAGTGCAAATATCCAAAAATAAAAACAACTATATTAACTATTTATAGGACTAAATAACAATAGCAAAAGAGCAGGGGCCTAAGTATAATTTACCCATTATTATCAGAGGGACGAGGGCGTGCCACATGGAAGATCTATAGCTGAGAAGTGAGGGCAGCCCTTCGTCTGGATGGACGGTCCCGATCACGCCTCGGATGGATCGGACGGTGGCTGGCACTCCTTAAGTAGACGGCTGAGATGGAATCTGGAGCATCGAGGCTAATCGGACGTCTGAGGAGGGTCCACCAAGAACTGCTCGCTGGCGAGCTTCGCCGGCTCCGTGCGCACGGTGAGGACCTCCTCTTCGGCTGCTGGGCTGTGGAATCGCTCCGCCTCGATGGTCCGCAGCTACTGGGATCCTCCGATGAAGCCAACGACCACCAGAGCAGCCTGGCGACGGCGGAGGAGGAATGCTCCTGGGCTCGGATTACTCGATCCTCAGATGGGTCGCATTGACCTGCAATGTAGCACCAAAAGCTTCCTAGGTCGAGGGCAAACTGCCTCGACCCGGTTAGGGGTGGAAACAATGGTTGGATGGGTCGCGGCGAGGACCTCCGGTGTAGCGACGACGGTGGAGGTCGAACCTTGATTCCGGGGCGAACCAAGGGGAGCGAATGGGTGAAGAATGTGGAGAGGAGTCTCACGGAGGTGATGGTCAAGTCCGATGATCGATTAGATTACGGAGATGGTGGGAATCGACTGGCGACGGTGGTAATGGGATTTGGGCGAACTGGGAAATAAAAGGAAAGTAGAAAGAATACGGTCTACCTGATGGCTGGATTCGATTGGGGACGAGCTCAGGAAGCTCTGGCTCACCTCGCGGCGGTGCACGGCGGCAAGAGTCGCCGGATCAGTTGCTGATAGCTTCCTCTCCTCTCTTCGACACCTCCTTCACGAAGTTGTCACTCTAGGGAAGGAGATGGAGATCCTGGGACGAAGGAGCAGCGCTAAAGATGGTGTGAAAAGTTGGCCGGAGGCGAGGCTATATACAGCTAGGGGTTCGAGAAGAAGGAGGTCGGGCGAGTTGTCGGAGCTCGGATCCCGAGGATAAACCACCGGGCGAGGGTCTCGGATGATGCATCTCTAATCAGGACCCGGGGTTTATGCAAAAGAAGATCAGATCAAGCCACAATAATTTCGAGAAATCGGGTAGGTTGCTAGATCCGCGGGGAAAGAGGTCCGCGGGGGAGAGTTGACCGGGGGTCAACAATCCCCCCTGGACCAATCACAGGCATCCATTCCATAATTATTTGGAAATTAACTAAAAAATAATAAATGACTTAATTTCGAAAAACTTAAAACATGAAAAATGTTTATTTATTTTCAAATTAAAAATTAATGATTTTTACTTATTTTTTTGAAATAAAAATTATGTATTTAGATTATATTATTATATACAGGTATATACATGTATTTATTTTTTATTTTTATTTTTAATGTTTTATTTTTATGCAATTATTCCAATTTTTATTTTATTTATTTATAGGATAAAAATTGGAATAAAGTGTATTTTTCTTTTATTTTTATTATTTATTTACATAGGTTAAATAAATAGCTTTATATACATATTTACATGGTATATATACAAGGTGGATTTTGATTTTATTTCTTTTTATTTTATTTTTATTTATTCTAATTTTTATTTATTTATTTACACCATGAAATGTGGAATGTGAAAATATTTTTATTCGATTTTTATTAATTATTTACAAGGAGGAAATAAATAGATGTGTTTTTCTATACATATGGTCCATATACACTGGTGAAAAGGATTTTATTTATTTTTATTTTTATTTTGTTTTTCCCATTTTTATTTTAGTTCTATATTTACAAATATGTACAAATTAATAAAAACACATTTTTTTTATTTAGAGGAAAATAATTTTATTTATATACATAGGTATATGTATACACAATTGAGCTTCCCTATCTCTCCCTACTTTGATTCTTTTACGGGCAGGCCCATGCTGAGCCCTCCCTTGGGATTAGGTCACTCAATATTTATTCTAAATTTTTCCCTCTTTTTCTTTTATTTCTTTATTCTTTTATTTATGCACAAAAACATGCTAATTATGGTAATTTACACAATGCATGCCTTATGGTATTTTATTCTATTTACACATATCTACATGATGTTTTGCATAGGTTTTGTAGCTAAAATAAAATAATAAAGAGTGATAAATGGGTATTCATCAATGAGTTTAATGGGGCTGCCCCCGCGTCGTTTTCAGCGTTTTTTTATTTTTGTTTTTGAAAAATATTTCCATGTATATTCATCCCTATATCCCTCCTATATGCCATTCAAATTTTGTCAGAAACAGAGACTCCTACGGCCTCCATCGAGACAGTCATTTTTTAACGGTAACAGAATTTTTTAAATCGACACCATCTTGATGGAGGCCGTAGGAGTCTCTGTTTCTGACGAAATTCGAATAGCATATAGGAGGGATATAGGGATGAATATACATGGCGATATTTTTCAAAAAAAATAAAAAAATGACGAAAATGATGTGGTGGCAGCGATTATTGGCTGCCCGCAAGGGGCAGCCCCATTAAACTATATATATTGTAAAAATATGAATTTTGTAAAATATAGCATCCAAATTTAAATTAACATTTCCATCCAATATAATAATATTTTCATAATTTTATTTCACTATACATGTTGTGTTAATATTTATTGTTATATGTATGAAACAAGAAATTGTAAAATATATTGGAAAGATGCCTAAATTGAGGATTGCTCACCATATATATGGTGAGACCCCACCTAATTTAAAGTTTCTCATATATATATATATATATATATATATATATATATATATATATATATATATATATAGGAAAATCTTGAATTGAGGTGGAGCCTCATTGCAACCATTGTGTGACAACTAATTGCTCCCGTCAGATTACAATCGACGACCCCAGTAAAAACCACCTTTAGAGAGTCGAAACCACTAAGACTCTATTAATGAATTTCTATTTATAGAAATTTACCATATTCTATTAATGACGACAGATATGGTGGAAATCAATTGAATTCCAATTTTATCGCGGATTGGTTATGTTCGAATCGAATTCTATTTCTTCCCAAAATATGGTTTTTTCCTTAACGTTACATTGAACTCATATTCAGTATTTCTCGACATATCTCTACTTTTTTCAAATATTTCTTATCAATCTTTGTGGTATTCAATGGAACTCGACGAAATGAGAGATCCCAAATTTTACAGAGATAATGCACCGGTAATGTACGTTTTTCATTCCCCTTTAATCGATATGTATGCAAATAATGAGAACTATTTTAATTTTGGTTGAAAGACGATCTGGGTCTTGAATCGAAGTCGTAATATGCGTTAATATTTTGGGCTTTTATATTTTAATATGTGACATTATTATATTTATTTTGTCCAGTTATCTGACAGAGAGGGTGAAGTTATTGGAGTGGGGGCACGAAATGATGATAATTTGCATCAACCAGGTATGCTGAATTACTCAGATGTTTCAAAGCACTACAGTCCTTGTTCATTTATATGTTGTTGCAAAAAAAATTATTTTACGTAAATTCAGTATATTTGGTGGTATAGTTCATCATTTTACATCAATGAACTATAATTTACACTTTTGAACTTCATTTTACATTATAGGATATGATGTAATATCGCCCAAATGATGTTAATAGCAGTCCACTATCTGATAAATTATATATACGTGCATCATTTTACATTTTCTATCATTATTTTACATTTATAGAAAATATTTTAAATTAATTATAAATAATGCAATTATATTTCGAATGAATTTCAGATAACTGCTCAATCAGTGACCCTGTCAATGGTATCACACCTCATATAGGTCAAATATTTCTATCTATTCAAGATGCATATAAATTTTATGAGGCATATGCAACAGAGACTGGATTCAATGTTAGGAAATCAAGCTCTAGAGTTGGTAAAGATAAGATTTCCAAGGAGCGGATAATTATATTTAAATCTTTTGTTTGCTGGAAAGAGAGGTTCTCTAAAAATACAGATAAAACAATGTCAGTGGACAATGCAAGAAGTGATGAGAGCGATGAATGTAATTTTTATAAGGAGGAGCGTCGTGTTGGTATATCACGGACTGGGTGCAAAGCTTTCATGTCAGTCTCATTTAGGCCTGATCTCAATTATTGGTTTGTATCGAATTTTGAGGCTGAACACAATCACAATCTTGTTTCTCCATCTAAACGCAGATACCTTAGACCAAATAGACATTTTTCAAAAGCCACAAAAATGCTTGTGAGTCAATGAATGATGTAAACATACATGTATCCAAGCAGTCGGCTTTCATAAACATGTCTAGTGGTCAAGTTGGTAGTATTGTTCGAGATATTTACAACTTGAACAGAAAGGAGAAAAAACAACGTATTGGGATGGATGTGCACCTTCTAATTGAACATTTTGAAAGTTGCAAGGTCAATACCCCTGATTTTTACTATGCTTACACAACCGATGGTGATAACCGTCTTACTCAGTGTATATGGATTGATAGTGCCTCCATTGAGGATTACAAATTATTCGGAGATACAATATCGTTCGACACAACATATAGGACCAATGAATACAATCTGGTATTTGGATCTTTCTGTGGTGTTAACCATCACGGTTACACAATTTTCTTTGGAAATTCTTTCATGAGCAGGGAGACAACCGAGTCATTCTCGTGGTTATTTGAGAGATTTCTAGAAGTAATGCGCAAACATCCAGTATCTATAATCACAGATGAAGATCCGGCAATCTGTGCAGCTGTTAGGTTATGCTTTCCACGTACTGTTCATAAATTCTGCACTTGACATATAATGGCCAAGCTTAAAAGTAAGCTTGGAAAGATTAAAGATATAAATGAAGTTCTATCTGCGTTTTCCATAGTTGTATGGAAAAGTATAACTATAAGGGAATTTGAGCAAAGCTGGTGCAAGATAATTAATCAGTATGATTTATCATCTAATGTCCGGTTGAATGAGAAATATAGTATCAGATTTAAATGGATTAGTTTATATCTTAAGGATTATTTTTAGGCTAGTCAGCGCAGTACATAGAGGAGCGAAAGTATGAATGCATTTTTCCAACACCACATCACTAAACAGAACTCTTTGCTTGAATTTGTCTGTAGATTTCAAAGTGCAATTCAACGACGCAGGGAAAGAGAGAATGACATGGATAACATTGGTGAAGTTTACACTCCAAAATCAAATTTCAAATGGAAGATGGAGGTACAGATGGTTCGTATATACACCAAGTTCATATTTTACAAATTTCGTTTTGAATTGAACGAAGTGAAGGAACTTAATGTTCGATCTCATCTGAATTCTCTGGATTACTGTCAGTATTTTGTGTCGTATATTGGGAAATCTGACGAAGAATTATGTGTTTCTTCGTCAACGGAAAGCGACTTTCTTGTTTGTGAATGCAAGAATATGCAATTCTTTGGATATCCATGTAGGCACATACTTGCAGTTTTGAAGATACAGAATGTGGAGCTTTTGAATGAGGAATATATATTGAAAAGGTGGACAAGAACCATTAAAAAATCAGAAAACTATCCTATTTATGTGAAAGTTGCACACCAAGAAAGGTCGTCTCAGCTTAATCAATTGTGTTCGCATATTATTTCAGCTTCGGTTGAACAGGATGAGGATATATTCTTATTTGCTAAAAAAATTAACTGATTTATGTAGCAATATTGATCGTATGATAAGTAACAAACCTTCTTCGAGCTCTACAACAGTGAACAATACAAATGTTCCAGATATGATTACTGAACCAACTGTTAAAGAACCTAATGTTGCGAGAACGAAAGGAAGTGGTCGCGGTGGTAGACCTAAGGGCGTTGGCAATCGTATTAGATCGGAATCTGAAATGAGAAGAAATAGAGGTCGACAATGCAAATCTTGCCTCAAATACAATGTTGGACACGATTCTAGAAATTGTCCTAATAACAAATCGGTGAATCATGGTAAATATTTAACATTCATTATTTTTTGATATGTTTTTTCTGTTCACTAATCCTTTTATTTTTTTGTGCAGTTGAAGATGACCGGAATTAAAATGAATTGATCAAATTATTATAAAGTAAGAGTATATTTTTTATATTTTGTTGTAACATTATATACATCTCATATAAAACATTTTAATGTTGCTTATTATATTCCTTTCATTATGTTTGTTTTTGCGGGTTTGCAATTTACTGAAAGATTCTTGGATGCAAATGAGTTTTGACGTTTGGATGCTTATCAGACTTAGATTTTTTATTTTTATGTATTTTTTTTATTTTCGTTATGTGTTCAGTTTTTGTAGAATTCAAACAATGTGTTATTTATTTTGTTTCAGTTCAGATGTATCCCTTTATGGTATCATAACATAGATTATTTCAGAGCTTTGATTATAAAGTTGACACATTCCCGTAACCCATGTCATTATTATATTATTAAATTTTTCTTACCAACAAACCTAACAATTGCAGTAAATTTCCCGGTTATATGAATTCTCTCTGTACATATCTGCTAATATCTGCAGTAATTGTGACTCTATCTGAAAATGCAATTCTAAATCAGCATGAGTAATAACAAACAATTAGTAATCATCGTGATGTTAATCTTTAAAGTAGAAGAAGATTTTCGATCATTGGAAAACTTTAATCTAACCAGAAAGTCGTTTAGTTATCGATCATTGTAATATATCGTATACTTTTTACAAATAGCTTCACTATTTTACATACATTAATAATATTTTAAGTATTGTTACCATAATTTACATAAAATTTCATTATTTTACAAACAACTACATTATTTTTATCAAAATTGTGAAGCTATCTGCAAATACAAGTCTATAAGATAATTTAGTAATAACAAACGATTAGTAATCATCGGGATGTGAATCTTTAAAGTAGAAGAAGATTTTCGATCATTGGAAAACTCTAATCTAACCAGAAAGTCGTTTAGTTATCGAGCATTGTAATATATTTTATTCTTTTTACAAATAGCTTCACTATTTTACATACATTAATAATATTTTACGTATTGTTACCATAATTTACATAATGTTTCATTATTTTATAAACATCTACCATATTTTTATCAAAATTGTGATGCTATCTGCAAATACAAGTCTATAAGACAATTTAGAAATAACAAACGATTACTAATCATCGAGATGTGAATCTTTAAAGTAGAAGAAGATTTTCGACCATTGGAAAACTCTAACATAACTAGAATGTCGTTTAGATATCGAGCATTATAATATATATTATATTTTTTTACAAATAGCTTCACTATTTTACATATAGTGATTATATTTTACTTACTATTACCATATTTTACTTAAATTTTCATTATTTTACAAATAGCTACATTTTTTAACAAATTAATGATTCTATCTACAAATACAAGTCTATATCAGCATGAGTAATAACAAACGATTAGTAATCATCGGGATGTCAATCTTTAAAGTAGAAGTAGATTTTCGACCATTGGAAAATTCTAACATAACCAGAATGTTGATTAGTTATAGAGCATTATAATATATCTTCTGTCTTCCTGTCAAACATGTATATATTGACTACAACATGTAACAGATAGTCAATGCAAACATAGATTACTCATGAAACTTTAAATGAAATGTTTTGTTCTAAAGAAGTTTTAAACAGAAACTATGAAAACATAACACAATTTAAGACAATTCAACAATACATAGTTCTGAAATAAAATGAAAAAACTCTAAGATTTGTTTATACTATGTCTTCTATCTTCATCACTGTGTCGCCGAGTTCTCTATGTGACCACACGTTAACAACAACAAATCTATTTCAGATCTGAATCTGTCAATATCATCGTAGCTGAAATCCAACCCCCTTCCTTCACACAGGTACTCCATCATCTTCATCACGTAGATCCCACAATCCAGACTCTGTGAAGGTTGCTGCGGCAAACTTGCACGTATATGATTTCCCAACCTGCGAGGCAATCATCTGGAATGTTGTCCATGAAGTACTCCGAAATCCAGCCGTGCTGATATGTAATTCAAAAAGAATATTATTAACACTGAATTAATGAATTTAATAAAGTATAAATTTTTATTATGCCATACCCATTTCAATACATCC
The DNA here is from genome assembly GCA_037367405.1 of Ottelia alismoides. Lineage (NCBI taxonomy): Eukaryota > Viridiplantae > Streptophyta > Magnoliopsida > Alismatales > Hydrocharitaceae > Ottelia > Ottelia alismoides. Next base: position 935,533 of record JAZKJV010010267.1, on the reverse strand, counting down.
TTTTAATGGAATTTTGTTCCTTTCATAGAATTGTATGAAAGGAACTTTCTCGCTTTAAAATCAGTAACAAGAAGGTGCCAATGGTTTCTTGTGTGGATAACAGTGAAAATTTTCTCCAACTCTGGCATGAATAATCCCTCTTTGTATAGCTCCTCGAGCTTATCAAATTCACTTTCCGTAGCATTAACCACCAGATTCACTAGATATTGCTGAAAAAATACAAGTAAGAATACTAAATTATGCTGATTAAAGATATTTGATATTAATTATATCAGTAATCATAATCTCACCATTTGAAATATTGGTGTGAATACAAATGGGACATGATCATTAGTTGTGTTGTATTTATGGTGCAGCACGTCCATGAACATGTCGATTATCTACAATATCAAACAAAATTTAGGCATAAACAAATATAAAAAGGTTAATATTATAAATATACGTACCATATCCTCGACCATTCTTTCGTACAAAAAGTTATGAATATCTCTTCACTTACAACTCCGATTCCCCGGAGTAAAGTAGGTGGCATTCAATCTAAGGAATTATCTTTAATTAATATTATATATCTAAAGTTAAAGATATTTACATGTAAATGCTGAAATTTGTGTTAACATACTTACTTGTCTGCAGGATCACGTAGAAATTCTTGAATGGTTTTCTTTGTCTGTTCTGATACTTTTTCGTAACCAATGAAATCGGTTACGAGATCGCATAGATACTAATTCTTATTCAATCAATTACAAACAATGTTAGAAACAATTAATATCATAATCATATAGAATATACAGAGTTTTGTGAGCAGTATTGAAAATATTCATTCTACGTCATTTCTATTCAATGATACAAAAGAAGTTGTTTTATAATATATGGCTTACCTCACTGGCTGTCTCATCCTCTTGTTTTTCATGATCTTCTTTCCCTTGCTTCTCTGCTTCTTGTAAAAAAAATTTCGCTTCTCTTCGTTGTTTCAATCTTTTAATTATTGAGCTTTGTTGAACAGTGACTTTTTCCTTTTTTCTTCTCTTTGTAGTAGGTTGTGTGTGCACATTTTCTGATTGTGAATTGTCACCAATGTTCAGATCAAAAGAAGGCATGCCACTGTTTATAGCTGAATCTTTTTTTGTGGTATCCTGAGATTGATATAGTGGATCTTCATCACAGATTTCAGAAATTAAATTCTGAAGTTTTTCACCGATATCTGAGTCACTGGGTTCCAAATCTCCTACATTGATATCAGATACATTACGTGTTGGTGCATCCATGTTTTGGTCATTGTTATCAATGTCACCTTCATCAAAATTTCCAGATTTATTCTCTAACGTTTCTTCTGATTGCAATGCATTATGATCAAGATCAATCATATCATGATCAGGAATCACTTTTAGTTTTTCCTTCAGCTGCGTAATCTCAGATGTCAATTTATCATTCTCTTTCTTTAGTTCAGAAATTATCCTGATGTGTTCTTCATCTTTTTTCCTATACGTTTCACTTATTGCTTTAATTTTCTCCTTCAGCACCTCTATCTCAGTGGAAAATGCATCACACATACAGGTTTTTGTTTCTTTTTTTTACGACGTCTGCATCTGAAACACAAGCAACTCTTTTTTGGTCACACAATTCTTTTAGTTGTTGCTTTCCTTTCTTTTTTAAAACATCTTGTGGCACTGGGATGGGGTTTATGATCAAAATTTCTGGTCTTCTCACTGCAAAACCACCCATTGTAAACTTTTCAAACGGAAAAACATACTCGTCTGCTCCTATCTTTACAATTTCATTTTTTTGAAGTTGCAAAGCAGGCAATATCTATATAAACAAGATCATTTAGTAATGAAAATATTGCAATTATGAGACATTCAATATATTATTAATCATCTTAACAAGGCTTACTTGATCACAACTAATTGAAACCAATGCTCTGGAAACTCCTTTGATTGGTCCAGCCCACTTCCTTATTCGTGGCCTAAGATCTCTGCTGACCACAAGGTCTTTGCAGCAGTACTCCATCATCCATACCTGATACATTGGTTTTATTAATATTTATTTTTATTGATCATATAATAAAAATTATGTTTGAAGTACTCACATATAAGCGGGCAACACATCCTGCAAGGTAACCAAGTGTTACCCTTGATGAACCTGCTCTTCTTTTCTTAACTCTACTTACTACGTCATCCATGTTGAACAGTATCATCCTTGCCACAACACCAGACCAGTTAAAGTACTGTGTATCTTCAAGTGATTCTACATAGTGTAACAAATCTTTCGGAAAAGAATAAGAATTGTCTGGGAAAAGGAATGTGGCAAACATCAAAAGTATCAAGCATGTAACATAAATAGAGACCGAGTTGTCATCATCTCTATTGTAATAGTCCTCGAGAATGTTGTTCAACTTCTTTCTATTGAAAATCATTCCTTCTTCAAACATTTTCTGAGATATAAATGATTTCCATTGAAGGTGTCTTCCTCTCACTGTGATTGAGAAACCAGAGCTTGGTAGGCCCAAAATTGCTCCAACTTCTTCATCACTGAAACTCACCACCTTATTTCTAAATCTGAAATTCCTCCCTCCTTGGTATTGTTCAACCAACCATTGAAGGTTTTTTCTTTGAATTTCAACATGGCTAATGTTAATTAGCTTCTCAAAAGCCGTCTTTGATAGAAGTGCTTGTTGTTTGGGCGTGGGTCTATGGTTATCAATGAATTTAACAAAATGTTCAATGTAGCATGTGTGTTGTACATACCCTTTGCCTAAAAGAAGAGAAAAAACATTTTTGTGGTTGTAATGATCAATGATTTTATTCATACAGATTAAAAACGAAATTTATATTTAAATAAACATAAATCTTCATACTCCCAAAATCATCATCAAGCTTCAGAGTATCCTACTCAACGTCAAACTCCTTTGTTTTGCTAACTGGTATTTGTGTTCCTTCTGTTCATACCAATTTACCAGAGATATATATTCTATAAAATTGATAAAATAGTCTTATTAATTTGAAAATGTACTTACTTTTAATATTTTGATTCGGTCGATGGATCTGGAATTCCATCATTGTACCCTCACTGTACTGATCTGAGTCGTTGTCCCGTTCCCCCATCGGTTCAACCAAGTTCGATTGCATCTCCTCCATCGTCGCCTGATGTCGTTCTTTTCTCCTTAGAACGCGATTTCTCGAGTGGAGACTCTCTCCGCAATTGAGTCGCTAGAAGATCGCCTGCTTTGCCGTCGTCGCCTGTTTGCGGTAACTCTCTTCTTGCTTAATTTCAAATTAGGTTTTTTGTAATATTATTATATGAATATACTTCATATTTTACTTTCCTAATATTCATTTTCATTAATTTATAGATCACTAATTTTGATTTATTGGCAATGTCGTATTGTTCGCAATTAAACAGGAGCTTGTTTCTGGTTTTGACTAAAAATAGAAAGAATTTAAAATTTTAAATTTCAAATTGATTTAACTTAATCAATGAGTTATCATTAATTTGGTAATTAATTAATAATCGAAAACATCATTTCCCTTTTTTTCCTTTGCTCTTCAACCATTGTTAGCTATTGTTTCTGTTTGAAATTCATTTCTGCTTTATCATCTCTACGTCTAAACAGGTTAGTATTTTATCTTCATCTACATACTATGTTTATTCTTCTTCTTAGTTTCATTTGTTCCAAATTCCAGTATATGGTTTCATCAATATTTCTGCACAATTTAAATTTAAAAGATTCATGTTTGCTTTGAGATTTTGTTTCTTTGAATGAGAAATGTGTATGCTTATTTTTCTCGCAAGAAAATATTCATAGCATTTGCAATCTCATTCTCTAGTGATTTTTTACTGTTATATACAAAATCATTAATATAATTTTTTAAATCCGTAAAACAGACATTGTATATATATCATTGCTTATGTTCTTTTCTGAAAGTATTAAAAATTACAAAAAGAAAATTTTTAAAATGTTATATAATACTAGTATCAACATGAGAGCAGTTATATTGTATATGTTCTCATTATATTTGTAGAATTGAGAATATCAGTCCAAGAGAAATACCAAATTGTAGAATAGAAGACTACGCTGTAAAATATAACTTGGTTGTGTAAAATATAAGACAGTAACGTAAAATAGAAGCAACATTGTCAATAAGTTAATGCAAAATGTCATAATATCTTAGTAAAATACTATCAATTCTTGTAAAATAAATTGTTACTTTGTAATATATTAATATAAAATTGTAATTATATCTCATGTCAAGAATCTGAGAATATAAATATACATACGTATTGATGAATACCCATTCATCACTCTTTATTCTTATATTTTAGCTACAAAAACCTTTGCAAATGCATGTAGATATATGTAAATACAAATAATTACCAAAAGCATGCATTGTGTAAAAACTTATAATTAGCATGTTTTTGTGCAAAAATAAAAGAATAAAGATCAAAAAGAAAAAGAGGGAAATATTTAGAATAAATATTGAGCAACCTAACCCAAGGGAGGGCTCAGCATGGGCCTGACCGCATAAAAGCCAAAGTAGAGGGAGATAGGGGCTCATGAGTGTAAATATTTATGTAAATAAATAAAAATATATTTTCCTCACCAAAAATATGCTTGTAAATACTTGTAAAATATTAAAAACAACAAAAAGCTAAAAATCAAAAAGAACAAAAACACCCCTTTTCATCTTGTACATAAACCACACCTATGTATTTACTTAACCTTGTAAATAAATAAAATTATTTTCCAAACTTTTTGTAAATAGTCTATGTTATATATTGTAGATAAATAAAATAAAAACAATTAAAATCAAAACAAAATAAAATAGAAAAATTAAAAATACAAAAACACATTGTACATATACCATGTATATAGATGTACATATATATTTATTTGACCTATGTAAGTAAATAATAAAAATAAAATAAAAACACCCCTTTTACTCCTTATTTTATACTATAAACAAATAAAATATAAAATAAGGATAAAATTGCATAAAAATAATATATAAAAATCAAAAATCAAAACCCTATATATATATTGTATATACCTATATATAGTACATACTATGTATATAGCCTATTTTCATTTCAGAAAAATTATTAAAAATCACAAAAAAAATAAAATAAAAATATTTCATGTTTTAACTTTTTGCAAATTCGGCCATTTGCTACCTTATTTTTGAGCTTCAAAGTTTAGCCACGTGGCCCCTTCTCATTGGGTCCTGGGGATGTTGACCGCCCGGTCAACTACCCCCCCCCCCAGGACCACTTCCCACGGGTTCGAGCTCCGGACCCGATTTCTCCCACTTTTACCCGCTCAACCCGATCATCACTCCACCTAACCCTGGGTCCGAATCCTTCGCGGTGCATCCGACATCCTCGCCGGAGCCGCTCCCTCGGGATCCGCGCGCTCCTGAGCTTGCCCGGACCCATTCTTCTCGGACCCCTAGCCATATAAAGCCGCTGCTCCGCCACCTTCTCTCTCGATCTTTGGCCATTTGCTTCGTTCTCCAGTGAGCTCCAGAGAGAGTGTGAGGTGACAGCTCGCATCCCCGACCTGTTGCAGCGAGGAGAGCCGGCGAATCCATTGATCCGGCGACGTAGCCGCCGCAGCTCCGCCACCTGAGCGAGCTTCGAGCCTCGGGCCGAGACGTCCCTTGAGGCCAAGACCGGGAGCTTCCCCAGCTCCGCCACAGTCTCTCCGACCACCCAGGTAGCCACTTAGCTCAGCCATTTCTTTTAATTTCCGTTTTCCCCCAAATCGCGCCGCCGTCGTATTTTTCCGATTCACCCCGGTTCCGTCCACCATCCGATCATCGGACCCGACCTTCACGTTCGCCTTCGTCCGACGCACCTTCTGCACCCACTCACTCAACCCAGCTCGCACAGGAGCTGGGAACCGGGCTCCTCCGTCCACCACCTTCGCCGGAGCCCGCCGTCTCGACGCACCAGCCACCCCCACTTCGCCTAACTGGGTCGAGGCACTTTGCCCTCGACCCGCGAGTCTTCTGAGATACTTTGCAGGTCCAGCAAAGGCCATCTGAGGCCTTTCCCGTTCAGACCAGGAGTCTCGCCTCCGCCACCCTCGTCGGAGCTCCCACGAGCTCGGTTGGGGCATCGGAGAGCATCAGCAGCTGCGCACAGCCACGCCGGAGCTTCTCCGATACTTAGGCGCAGCAGAGGAGGCCGGAGTCGCTTCCACGAGGCCGGCGAAGTTCGCCGGCCGCCTGTTCGTCCAGGACCTCCAGCTACCGTTGATCGTCGCCTCCCGCTCCAGATCACATCTTGTCCATCCGTTCGAGGAGCTGCTTCCACCGCCCGATCTTTGGAGGATCGACCGCAGCCGTTGGATCACCAGCCACTTCCCTTCTACGCCATCCGATTAGCCACGTGGCAGTCATCCAACGCCCCCGCTTAATAAAGGGTAATTTACCCTTAGGCCCCTGTCTTTATTTTATTTCGTTTTAGTCCTGTAAATATTAAATGAAGTTGTTTAGTTTTAGGGTTACTTGCTTAGTGGACCTCGTGCTTTAGTTTATTTGCATCTATACCCCTGTGTGTTGTGAGCCACGTGCTTCGTCACGTGTCGTTTGGGTTATTTGCAGTAGACCACCCTGTAGTTCTGGATGTTATTAAATGAATGAAAGTTTTTAGATAATTGCATTTATACCCCTGTGCGTGTTTTATTTCCCCATGTGCGATATTTTTTGGGTTATTTGCATATAAGACCCCTGGACTTTTGGTACCTGTTACCAATAAGTCCTCGGGACTTATTTTTCTTACATTTAGGTCCTTGAGTGCCCCAGGCACGCGCGTGGCGCGTGTTTTGCTGGGTTAATTGCAGCAGGACCCCCAGAACTTTGGGTATTTGCTTTTCAGTCCCTGTGCACAGTGCCCTACCTTTATTTTTGAATAAAATATCAAATGACCTCCAAATCCAACGAAAATTTGACACATGGCTCCTGCCATGGTGTAGGATTTTTGTGGATTTTTTAGGACATTTTTTATTTTGTTTGATATTTTTAAAAATTCAAAAACATCTATTTTTGTTACTGTCTAGTTTGAAAATTCACAAAAAAATATAAAAATTCATTTAAAAATTCTATAAAAATTATTTACTGTTTTTTTAGCTTAGCTTGATTTTCTAGCCAAGTTTGGCTATTTTTCATTGCTTAAAAATCTTAAAAACTTAAAAACACTAAAAAACCCATAAAAATTCTAGTAAATAAATTAAAAATCCAAAAATAATAAAATTGGTATCTGAATTTTTCTTGTTTCATCTAATTTATAGGAAAATTACTTCAGGCCATTCTGAGGCCCTTAGATATTTTATCTAGGGACTTTTGGCCTAGCTGGACAGTACCACTGTTTTTAGCTACTGTTTGATTTTTAGAAAATAAAATAAACATCAGAAAATTATCAAAAATTCACCAAAAACACTAAAAAACATAAAATACATAAAAACATTTTTGTTTTAATTTTTGGTTGATTTTTGATGCTTTGAATAATTTGTTAAAGTGTGCTTTTCTTTTGTTTTCTTATTTTCTTAATTTATTAAAAATCCAAAAAAAAATTATAAAAATAATTAAAAACCACTAAAAAATATTTTGTTCTTTTATTTTCTTTATTTTTACTACTTCGTAGGCCTCTCGGCCAACCCGTGCTCCTTGAGTTCGACCCTGGGTGCTATACCAGGTTAATCACATAGCAGGACCGCTATTTGAGTTTTGATTGAATTTATCCTTCTTGAGTGGTTCATTTTTCTTGATCGACACATCCGAGTGATTGAGGTCGCAACGACCGTCTTAGATACCTGATTGCCTTAGTCGCTCGGATTTTCGTGTCATCAGAATGGCGCTGTTGCCGGGGAGCACGGCTTAGTAGTTTTATTTTGATTTTCGTTTTTATTTTCGCGGCTTTTCACGGCTTTTGTCTATATTTCATTTTTGTTTTATTTTGTTTTATTTTCTTTTTCTTTTATTTTTGTTTTTTGTTTTCTTTTGTGTGTTTATTTTATTTTGCATTTTTGCATATAGACCCTCATTCTTTTTTATTTTCTTTTTCTGCTTATTAGTTGCTTATTTTTATTGGTCTGACCACTCTGTTTTCTCTTGCGAGGGCCCGAGGACCGAGGCGGCCGATTTCGAGAAGCCGACGCAACCGCAGGATTCGGAGGCGGCTCCTTTCGTTGTGGAGCCGTAGGAGAGAGTGAGAGAGAGTTGAGTGGGCGAGGAATTTTTATTTTTATTTGATTATTATTGTAATAATACAGGGACACTGGACTTGGACCTATTTGGACTATATCTGCTTAGCGGGTCTGTTTCGCCGAGCACCGGTGTGCTCGGGGGACCCTTAGGACTTTCGCGGTTTTTCGCGGTTTTGTTTTCTTTTTATTTTCTTTCTGCCTTTTCCGGTGTTTACGCGGTTTTTGCTCGAGCCCCTAGACTTAGGAATTTCTGGTGATTGTGCCGTAATTAGTAGGATCTCCACACCTAACTGATTGCCTGTTCCCATAGAACGTTAATTGGACCTACTAAAAATCATTAATAAAAATAACCGACTCATTTTCCTTTGTAGCCTACGTGCCGCAGCCCGTCCTGTAAAGCGCTTTCTCCTACCCCCGATTTGTCGGACAGAGGAGGGACGGGCCAAGACCGGACTCTTTGGCTTGGAGGTCGGTGACCGGTTAGACGGTTCTTCGCTAGAAATTGCTCATCTAGGACTCGGCTTTCCCGTTGCATCATTTAGGTAGTTTCCTTTCTGTCTTTACATTTATGCGCGGATCATATTGCATGTAGAGTGCTGGAGACAAGGTGCGCATTTCTGACTTTGCATGCATCATTAATTTCATCGCGCATCGGCTTTTTCGTCTTCTCCCCCCTGTTTTGGATTAAATAACCAGGAGAACCGAAAAATTCGTTAGGCCTTTTGTTTTCTATTTGAAAAATATTAAAAAGAAAAACCATAAAATTGGGACTGGTTAATACTATTGATCTTAAAAACCGCTCACCCTAAAAATTTTGTCTTGGGGAGAGCAACCCCCTCATTGTATGGTTTGGATGCGCGAGAGAGTGACCCGCACCCTAGGTAGAGCCCTCCGGTGCTAGTCCCGACTGATTACCGACTTCTCCGTGCGGGCCAGTCGGTTGGGATAGCATCGGGTATCCTAACAGGTTACGTAAGCGCTCTGATATTTTGTGTGTTCACCTAATAAAATCGACAAGATAAATTGACCGAACTTTTACGGTCTTCAGCTCGCGTCGCGTTGGTGAACCAGGGGTTTGTTTTGTGATCATAGTTTCTCCAGATCTCATCCACCCTACTCGCCAGATCAAGATGATGGGTAGACGCTCCCCTAGGCAGCCTCGGACTGCACCGCTTCCGAGCACGTCTACCCAGTCATCTAGGTTGGCCCGCGAGAGCTGAGACCAGCTCTCCGAGCCCGAGTACGACTCCACCCTGTTCCCCCTCGACCCCCTTTCTTTCCGACCTGAGAGATACGAGCCCGAGGAGAGATTGATTGATTTGACAACACCCGAGTTGGGCTCGTTTGATTTTGCAGACGTCGCCATGGCCGGCAGTTCAGAGGATCGTTCCCGTACAGAGCACGTCGTGATGGATCAGGGAGCGATCAACTCCACCTTGATCACCTCATTAGAGACAGTTCAGCAGCAGTTACGCGATCAGGGAGCGTTCATGATTGAGATGAGGAGAGAGTTGGAGCGCCTCCGAGCAGAGCGAGACGAGCAGAGCGAGCCTGAGGACGGACCAGATGCAGAGGCACGAGCCGCAGCAGCAGCAGCAGCAGCCGTAGCCGCCGCCGCAGCGGCAGCCGCCGCGGCAGGAGGACCACCTAGACCGATGCGGGAGTTGCACAACCCCGAATCTACACTGATGCACCATTGGGTGGTGGTACCTGCTATCGTGGGGGAATTCAAGTTCCCCCCGAACACCCTGCAGATGCTTCCCCGTTTTCACGGATTGGCCACTGAGGAGCCCCACCTCCACCTCCAGGAGTTTCTGATGATTTGCAGCACTGTCCACGACCGGCATGTGGACCAGGATACGATCAGGATGATCGCCTTCCCCTTTTCACTGGCAGATAGAGCAGCCACCTGGCTGAAACACTTGGGGAAGTTTGTCTATACCTGGGAGCAGCTCCGCAGCGAGTACTTGAACAAGTACTATCCACTCGGGCGGACGAATGCAGCGAGGGCCCTGATCAGCAACTTCTCCATGCTCCCCAACGAGCAATTTCACGAGGCATGGGATAGGTTCCGAGAGCTCACGGACAGATGCCCGCACCACGACATCACGAAGCCGAACCTTGTTCAGAGCTTTTTCAGTGGGTTGACACCAGAGCTTCAGGGTCTGGTGAATTCTTCTTGTGGCGGGTCCTATTTCGCCAAGGACCACGACCAGGTCTGGGCCATCTTCGAGGAGATGGCTGAGAATTATATGGTGATGTCCCAGACCCGGCTGTATACACAGAGACCCCAGCCGCAGCAGCCAGGATCCGTGCAGTACCAGCGGATAGAACGGGTCGATGCAGGTCCATCTAGTTCGTCCGCAGTCGCAGCAGCATAGGCAGAGTCGTCCGTTGCGGACATGGGGATCATCAGCGAGAAGTTGGACCGCATGGAGCTGATTGAGAAGAAGCAGTGCCAGAGCCTCACTCAGATGGATCAGATGGCACAAACTCTGAGCGACATGAAGACCCAGCTCATGTGTCTCCAGGAGGCACAGACGGCTTCACAGCCCCGTCTTCAGTCGCGAGGCGACTCCGGCGGCAGCAGCAGCTCGTCCCAGCGCTCCAGCTCCCTACAGCAGCCTAGACAGGTTCATCTTGTACAGGCGGAGCCGTACCAGCAGCCGCAGCCCACCTACCAGTCCCCACCATCTCCAGACATGCAGATGGTGGTCTACCAGCCGGACCAGCCTCTGGCAGTACTCCCACCAGCCCCCTACGATGCAGAGCCGTTGATGGATGTCAACGGGATTTGGTATGACCGCCCCCAGCCTGGGATCCGACGAGATCATCCCAGATTCAGGTGGGGGAATGGAGGTACCCAGCCCCAGCAGCAGCCAGCCGGTCAGGGAGGGCAGTACTCCCAGCAGAGAGATCACCAGCCGCAGCAGCAGCCCCCAGCTTACCAGTCACACCAGCCATCATCCTTTGTTCCTCGTCCCTATCAGCAGCAGGGACAGTCGTGGAGACGTAAGCAGCAGGCTCACCCAGCATACCAGCAGCATCCCTCTTCCTACCCCTCTCAGCAGCACCACCAGCAGTTCCAGCAGCCTCAGCACCAGAGAGGCTACCCGTCGGGCTCCCATGAGAGCCCCGCTTTGGATGACATCGCCCGCCTCCTCACGGATCAGCAGGCCACATTTAGATGGGAGATGGACGAGTTCCGCCAGGAGAAGCGGGACTTGGTGAGAGGGAAGGCCGCCAGTCCAGCCCAGATCGAGCCGAATCCGAACAACCTCAAGAGAAAATCTGAGCAGGAGCGATAGGACCCCAGCAGGCGGCGGCGCCTAATCTGAGCTTCATCACGAGGATACTTCAGAGGCGCCACCTGAGGAGGAGGAGAGCGGTACTGAGGCCGCTCCAGATGATGACGGTAGCACTGAGGCCACCAAGGATGTTGATCCCACCGGCGGTACTGAGGCCGCCGCTTCACCAGTCCGAGGAGGTGGTACTGACGCCACCCGTTTAGCCGAGCCAGCCCGCGGTACTGATGCCGCGAGACGTCCAGCAGCAGCAGCAGAGTCAGCCCATGGTGGTACTGAGGCCACCGGTGTTTGTGTTGAGAGAGATGTTGTCTTTCCTCGCCTTGATGTATCTCAGAACTTTGGTTTGAATAAAGGAAAAGGTTTAGTTTCTTCTGGTCCCACTGTGGTGCATGATGTATGTGTGGATCCGGCCGTCGAGCCGTCTAGGCCTTTTCCTAGTCCTTCTTCTGCGAAGGACCCTGTGATCCCCTTCCCTAGAGCCCTTCAGATGGGGAAGGGGAAGAAAAAAGAAAAAGATCCAAAAAATAGAGAGCTTGAGGAGTTCAGCCAGAGCATGATAGACCGATTCCACATCCAGCTGACCCTCCAGGAGGCTTTGCAGCACATCTCCCTCCTCCAGCGATCTTTGAGAGATAGGACCACAGTCAGGAGGAGGAGGAGGAACCACACTTCAGATATTCATGTGCTGACGAGAGCTACGTGTTTCCCTGTTTTGTCTAGTATACAGGAAAATTACCTCCAGGTCCCTCTGAGATCCTTAGATATTTTATCTTTGGATTTTGGGCCTGGCTGGACAGTGCCTTGCCTTTTTACTACTGTTTGATTTTTAGAAAATAAAATACTCATCAGAAAAATTCCAAAAATTCACCAAAAACATTAAAAAACCTAAAAAACATAAAAACATTTTTGTTTGAATTTTTGCTTGATTTTTGACACATTAAATAACTAGTTGAAGCTTGCTTGATTTTGTGTTTCTTTTATTTTCTTCACATTTTAAAAATCCAAAAAAAAAATAATATAAAAAAAGTATTAAAAACCACTAAAAACATTTTGCCTTTATTTTACTTTATTTTTACTACTTCGTAGGCCTTTGGCCAACCCGTGCTCCTTGTGTTCAACCCTGGGTGCTATACCAGGTTAATCTCATAGCAGGACCGCTTCTCGTTTTGTTTTGATCGATCTTTGATTTATTGAGTGGTCTGATTTTTCTTGATATACCTATCCTCTGAGATCCGGGTCGCAACGACCCTTGTCTTATTACCTTCACCCGGGTCTTTGGGAATTTCGGGTTATCAGAATGGCGCCGTTGCCGGGGAGCACGGCTTAGTAGTTCTTTTTGTTTTTATTTTCGTTTTTGTTTTCGCGGCTTTTCGCGGCTCTTCGGAGCTCGCGGCTTTTCGCGGCTTTTGTATCTATTTTCTTTTTGTTTTATTTTGATTTTCTTTTATTGTTATTTTTGTTTCATTTTGTGTGTTTATTTTATTTTCCATTTTTGCATATATACCCTCACTTGTATTGTCATTTCTTTTTCTTTATTATTTGATTATTTTTGCCGGTCTGACCACTCTTCTCTTTGTCTTGCGAGGGCCCGAGGACCGCGGAGGCGACTTTCGAGGAGCCGGTGCAGCCGAGGAACTTGGAGGCGGCTTCTTTCTCTACGAAGCCGCAGGAGAGAGCGAGAGAGAGAGTTGAGTGGGTGAGGATAGATTAGGATTTTATTTCATTCATTATTATTGTAATAATACAGGGACACTTGGACTGTTTGGACTTGGACTTCTACCGTAGCGGGTCTGTTTCGCCGAGCACTGGTGTGCTCGGGGGACCCTTTAGGACTTGCGCGGTTTTTCGCGGTTTTCTTCGCGGCTTTCTTTTTCTTTCTTACTGTCTTTTCCGGTTTTTCGCGGTTTTTGCTCGAGCCCCTAGACTTAGGATTTTCTGGTGAATGTGCCGTAATTAGTAGGATCCACACACCTAATTGCATATCTGTTCCTATAGACCGTAATTGGACCTACTTAAAATCAATAATAAAAATAACCGACTCGCTAGCCTCCGTAGCCTACGTGCCGTAGCCCGTCCTGTAAAGCGCTTACTCCTACCCCCGATTTGTCGGACAGAGGAGGGACGGGCCAAGACCGGACTCTTTGGCTTGGAGGTCGGTGACCGGTTAGACGGTTCTTCGCTAGAAGTTGCTCGTCTAGGACTCGGCTTTTCCTGCTGCATCATTTAGGTTAGTTTTATTTCTGTCTTTTATTTTATGCGCGGATCATATTGCATGTAGAGAGATGGAGCAAGGTATGCATTTCTGACTTTGCATGCATCATTGATTTCTCGTGCATCGGCTTTTTCGACTTCTCCCCCCTGTTTTGGACTTAATAACCAGGAGAATCGAAAAATTCGTTAGGCCATTTGTTTGTTTTGAAAAAGACTAAAAAGAGAAACCATAAAATTGGGACTGCTAAAATTATTGATCTTAAAACCCGCTCACCCTAAAAATTTTGTCTTGGGGAGAGCAACCCCCTCATTGCTTGGTTTGTATGCGCGAGAGAGTGACCCGCACCCTAGGTAGAGCCCCCCGGTGCTAAACCCGACTGATTACCGACTCTTCCGTGCGGGCCAGTCGGTTGGGTTAGCATCGGATATCCCAACAGGTCACGTAAGCGCTCTGATATTCTGTTTGTTCACCAAAATAAAATCGACAAGATAATTTGACCGAACTTTCACGGTCTTCAGCTCGCGTTGCGTTGGTGAACCGGGGGTTTGTTTTCAGATCATAATTTTTCCAGATCTCATCTACCCTACTCGCCAGATCAAGATGATGGGTAGACGGTCTCTTAGGCAGCCTCTGGTTGCACCGCTTTCGGGCGCGTCTACCTCATCATCTAGGTTGGCTCGCGAGAGCTCAGACCCGCTCTCCGAGCCCGAGTACGACTCCACCCTGTTCCCCCTCGATCCCCTTTCTGATCTACCGGAGAGACACGAGCCCGAGGAGAGACTGATACATTTGACAGCACCTGAGTTGGGCTCGTTTGATTTTGCAGACGTCGACATGGCCGGAGCCGGCAGTTCAGACGATCACTCCCGTCGGCCAGAGCATATTGTACTAGACCAGGGAGCGATCAACTCCACCCTGATCGCATCACTCGATACAGTCCAGCAGCAGCTCCGCGATCAGGGGGCATTTATGATAGAGATGAGGAGAGAGTTGGAGAGGCTCAGAGCAGAGCGAGACCGACAGAGCGAGTCCGATGAGCCCGATGATGCAGATGCACGTGCAGCAGCAGCCGCAGCGGCAGCCGCCGCGGCAGGAGGACCACCGAGACCGATGCGGGAGTTGCACAACCCCGGATCTACACTGATGCACCATTGGGTGGTGGTTCCAGCTATCGTGGGGGACTTCAAGTTCCCCCCGAACACCTTGCAGATGCTTCCTCGGTTCCATGGACTTGCTATAGAGGAGCCCCACCTCCACCTCCAGGAGTTTCTGATGATTTGCAGCACTGTCCACGATAGACATGTGGACCAGGACACGATCAGGATGATCGCCTTCCCCTTTTCACTGGCAGATAGAGCAGCCACCTGGCTGAAACATTTGGGGAAGTTTGTCTACACCTGGGAGCAGCTCCGCACCGAGTACTTGAACAAGTACTATCCACTCGGGCGGACGAATGCAGCGAGGGCCCTGATCAGCAACTTCTCCATGTTCCCCAACGAGCAGTTTCACGAGGCATGGGAGAGGTTCCGAGAGCTTCTGGACAGATGCCCGCACCATGACATCACGAAGCCGAACCTTGTGCAGAGCTTCTTCAGCGAATTGACACCAGAGCTACAGGGCCTGGTGAATGCTTCTTGCGGCGGGTCCTACTTCGCCAAGGACCACGACCAGGTCTGGGCCATCTTTGAGGAGATGGCAGAGAACTATATGGTGATGTCCCAGACCCGGCTCTATACTCAGAAGACCCAGCCACATCAGCCAGTGCCCGTGCAGTACCAGCGGATAGCACGGGTAGATGCAGGTCCATCCAGTTCGTCTGCAGCCGCAGCAGCACAGGCAGAGTCGTCAGCTGCAGACATGGGTATCATTAGCGAGAAGTTGGACCGCATGGAGCTGATCGAGAAGAAGCAGTGCCAGAGTATCACGCAGATGGAGCAGATGGCACAGGTCTTGAGCGACATGAAGACACAGCTCATGTGTCTCCAGGAGGCACAGACGGCTTCTCAGCCCCGTCTTCAGTCGCGAGGCGACACCGGCAGCAGCAGCAGCTCGTCCCAGTGCTCCAGCACTCCAGTGCAGCCTAGACATGTTCACCTTGTACAGGCAGAGCCGTACCAGCAGCCGCAGCCCACCTACCAGTCCCCACCATCTCCAGAGATGCAGATGGTGGTCTACCAGCCGGACCAGCCTCTGGCAGTACTCCCGCCAGCCCCCTTGGATGCCGAGCCGTTGATGGATGTCAACGGGATTTGGTACGACCGCCCCCAGCCTGGGATCCGACGAGACCATCCCGGATTCAGGTGGGGGAGGGGTGGTGCCCAGCCCCAGCAGCAGCCGTCAGGACAGGGAGGGCAGTACTCCCAGCAGAGAGACCAGCACCAGCCGCAGCAGCAGCCCCCAGCGTATCAGCAGCAGTCATCCTACGGTCCTCGTCCCTATCAGCAGCAGGGACAGTCATGGAGACGTGAGCAGCAGGCTCACCCGGGATACCAGCAGCACCCTCCATCCTATCCCTCTTACCCATCACAGCAGTTCCAGGAGCCTCACCCACAGAGAGGCCACCCGTCGGGCTCCCACGAGAGCCCCGCTTTGGATGACATCGCCCGCCTCCTCACGGACCAACAGGCTACATTCCGACGGGAGATGGACGAGTTCCGCCAGGAGATGCGGGACCTGGTGAGAGGGAAGGCCGCCATACCAGCCCAGATAGAGCCGAACCCGAATAGCCTCAAGAGAAAATCTGAGCAGGTAGTACATACTGAGTTAGCCACTCCTAGTGATCCATTTGATGATACTTCTTCGGATCTATTTGATGCTGATTTTGTCACACTTAGGAGCGGTAGGACCCCAGCAGGCGGCGGCGCCTCATCTGAGCTTCATCCCGAGGCGCCACAGGAGGAGGAGGAGAGCGGTACTGAGGCCGCTCCAGACGATGACGGTGGTACTGAGGCCACCAAGGATGCTGATCCCACCGGCGGTACTGAGGCCGCCGCTTCACCAGATCTAGGAGGTGGTACTGATGCCACCCATTCAGCCGAGCCAGCCAGCGGTACTGATGCCGCACGACGTCTACCAGCAGCAGCAGCAGAGCAGCCAGCCCGTGGTGGTACTGAGGCCACCGGTGTTTGTACAGACAGTGATGTTGTTTTTCCTCGTGTTCATGTATCTCGGAACTCTGCTATGAATAAAGGAAAAGGTTTACTTTCTTCTGGTCCCACTGTGGTGCATGATGTATGTGTGGATCCGGTCCTTGAACCGTCTAGACCTTTTCCTAGTCCTTCATCTGAGAAGGACCCAGTGATCCCCTTCCCTAGAGCCCTTCAGATGGGGAAGGGGAAGAAAAAAGAAAATCCCAAAAAGAGAGAGCTTGAGGAGTTCAGCCAGAGCATGATTGATCGATTCCATATCCAGCTGACCCTCCAGGAGGCTTTGCAGCACATCCCCCTTCTCCAGCGATCTTTGAGAGAGAGGACTACAGTCAGGAGGAGAAGGAGGAACCACACTTCAGAGATCCATGTGCTGACCAAAGCCACGTGCTTCGCGATCCAGAACCGACTGCCAGCCAAGAGGCCAGATTCAGGGGCCTCGTATGTCAGATGCCAGATCAGTGAGCAGAGGTTCGACCGTACTCTTCTAGATAGCGGATCGTAGATCAACCTTCTTCCGGCAGCCCTTCTCGACCGCTTCGAGTTGGGCACTCTTCGACAGAGCAGGACAGTCCTTCAGTTCGCGGATCGATCTGTCAAGAGGCCGAAGGGGTTATTACGAGACGTTATCGTCACTATTCAGGGCCTGCAATTCCCCGTGGACTTCGTAGTGTTGGACATGGAGATCCCTGAGTCAGTGGCCGATACCCCCATCATCCTTGGTCGTCCGTTCTTGGCCACAGCCAAGGCGGTGACTGATCATGATAGCGGGAAGGTGTATTTTCGCGTCCAGGGCGAGAGTATACAAATAGAGACGGTCGAGGACTATAGAGCCAGATTCAGATCCCGCTCAGATGCGAGTACAGACTCAGAGCAGCTGATAGACGCAGAGCCAGACATCCACCAAGACTGTGATTTTGTGATCACAGATGATGAGGCAGCTTGGGAAGATCTTGAGACACAAACCACCCTCTCACTTTCAGATACAGCTGATGCAGAGACGATAGCAGAGGAGAGTCTGGAGAGCACAGACCTGGTTCAGGATACTATTGAGGCAGCAGAGCCGGTCCTCGATCGCAGAACGATGATTAGTGATGGTGGTGCTGAGGCCACCCTGTTTTCCGGTGGTACTGATGCCACCGTTTCTGATACAGATCCCTCGGATTCAGAGTCTGATTGGGCCGATTGCTATGATCAGATGCCAGACCTGAGTCCGCCTGAGCCTACAGATGAGGAGGAGGTAGATGCAGAGCAGAGCAGAGACAGTGCAGTAGAGCAGCCTTCTCCCGATCCAGTTTGCGAGAGTATGCTTTCACTTTCCCAGGCAGATTTGGCCGACCTTGCAGCTTTCACTCAGTTTCTTCCGCAGCCAGATTTGCCGGCACCCAGCATTCCAGAGCTGAAGCCGCTCCCTACTTCGTTGAAGTATAGATTCCTTGCGGGCGAGCCTGAGATGTACCCAGTCATCATCTCCGCCGAGTTGACTGGAGAGCAGGAATCCCGTTTGATGGGGGTTCTTGAAAAGAACCGCAAGGCGATCGGATGGAGCGTAGCAGATCTCCATGGGATTAGTCCATCAGTGTGCTCCCACCATATCTATCTCGAGGAAGGGGCGAAGCCGTCGCGTGAGTTCCAGCGGCGACTGAACCCCAACCTACGAGAGGTCGTGATGAAGGAAATATCAAAATGGTGGGGTGCAGGTTTTATTTATCCCATTTCCGACTCCAAGTGGGTCAACCCCTTGCATGTGGTGCCCAAGAAGACGGGCATCACGACTGTGATCAGTGAATCGGGAGAGGAGATCGCTACACGAGTACCCACCTCTTGGAGGGTTTGTGTTGACTACAGGAGACTCAACCAAGCCACCAAGAAGGACCATTTCCCCCTGCCTTTTATTGACCAGATCATTGAGAGACTGGCAGGGAAGAGCCATTATTGCTTCCTGGATGGGTACTCGGGCTACAACCAAGTGGCCATCGCTCCTGAGGACCAGGAGAAGACCACCTTTACCTGTCCCTTCGGCACATACGCTTTTCGACGCATGCCATTTGGGCTATGCAATGCCCCTACGACTTTTCAGAGGTGCATGCTGTCGATCTTCTCGGACATGGTAGGGGAGTGCTTAGAGGTCTTCATGGATGATTTCTCGATCTACGGCGACGGATTTGATTCT
This sequence comes from Ottelia alismoides, assembly GCA_037367405.1. Lineage (NCBI taxonomy): Eukaryota > Viridiplantae > Streptophyta > Magnoliopsida > Alismatales > Hydrocharitaceae > Ottelia > Ottelia alismoides. Next base: position 916,491 of record JAZKJV010010267.1, on the reverse strand, counting down.
TGTCTTGACTGCCTAGATCGAGTACTCCAGCGATGTATTGAGTATCACTTGGTGCTATCTTGGGAGAAGAGTCACTTCATGGTGACTCAAGGGACGGTGCTTGGCCACATCATCTCCAACAGGGGCATGGAGGTTGATCCGGCCAAGGTTGATGTCATTAGGAAACTCACACCGCCGTCCAATCTGAGGCAGCTACGGTCATTTCTGGGGCACGTTGGATTTTATAGGAGATTCATTCAGGACTTCAGCAGGATTGCCCGGCCGTTGACTGACCTCTTGACGAAAGACACCGAGTTCCTTGTCGATGACAAGTGTCTTTCGTCGTTTGCTACTCTCCAGCAGTGTGTGATTGAGGCTCCTGTCCTCCAGCCGCCTGATTGGTCTCTCCCATTCGAGATCATGACGGACGCCTCCGATTTTGCCGTAGGGGCAGTGCTGGGACAGAGGAGGGATGGAGTTCCATTTGCTATACACTACGCTAGCCGCACATTGGATTCCGCCCAGCGGAATTACACGGTCACAGAGAAGGAGATGCTAGCCGTGGTGTTTGCCATGGATAAGTTCAGATCATATATCATCGGATCTAGAGTGACTTTGTTTACAGATCACACCTCCATCAGGTACCTCATGGCAAAGAAGGATGTGATAACCCGGATAAATGACTGAGGTAAAGGTCTGGAAATGGTCGTTGCGACCTCAATCACTCAAACGGAGTATATCAAGAAAAATCAGACCGCGAAACGAATCGAATATCAAACAAGGCAAGCAAGCGGTCCTAGCTATGAGATTAACCTGGTATAGCTCCCAGGGTCGAACACAAGGAGCACGGGTTGGCCTAGGGCCTACGAAGTAGTAAAAATGATATAAAATAAAAGAAAGAGATTTTTAGTGGTTTTTAAGTATTTTTATATTTTTTTGGATTTTTAATAAGTGAAGAAAATAAAAGAAGGCAAATATAAACACACTTTGGCAATTTATTTAACACACCAAAAATCAAGCAAAAATTCAAGAAAAATGGTTTTTATGTTTTTTAGGTTTTTTAGTGTTTTTGGTGAATTTTTGGTAATTTTCTAATGTATATTTTATTTTCTAAAAATCAAACAGTGCTAAAAAGCCTAGGTACTGTCCAGCAAGGCTTGAAACCCAAAAATAAAATATTTAAGGATCTCAGATAGCCCTGGAGGTAATTTTCCTGTATTCTAGAAAAAATAAGGAAAATTTGGGCACCTAAATTATTGTTTTTGGATTTTTAGATTATCTATTCTAATTTTTATAAGTTTTTAGGTGTTTTTCAATTTTTAGGATTTTTAAGCAACGAAAAATAGCCAAAATTGGCTAGAAAATCAAACAACACACAATAGACAGTAACTAATTTTTTTAGAATTTTTGGGGGTGTTTTTATATTTTTTTGGGATTTTTATATCTAGACAGTAGCTAAAAAGAAGGTTTTTGAATTTTTAAAAAATACTAAATAAAATCAAAAATATCCTCAAAAATTCTCAAAAATCCTACAACATGGCAGGAGCCATGTGTCAAATTTTCATCGAATTTGGAGGTGATTTGATATTTATTCAAAAATCAAAAAGGGGGCACTGTGCACAGGGACTTAAGTGCAAATACCCAAAGCTCTGGGGGTCCAGGTGCAATTTTCCCAGCAAATCACGCGCGTGGCGCGCGCCTGGGGAACTCAGGGACCTTCTGGTAATAAAAACCAAGTTCTTGGACCTTTTGGTAACTCGTACCAAAAGTCCAGGGGCTTGGATGCAAATATCCCACTAAAATCCGCACATGCGTGAATAAAAGGCTCACAGGTCCGGATGACGCCTTGAATCGATCAACGGCTGCTGCTCCTCGAAGAACGGACGATCAAGATAGAAACTGGAGCGGAGGGTCTAATCTGACGGTGCAGGAGGTCCCTCGAAGAACAGGTGGCCGGCGAGGTTCGCCGGCCTCGTGCGCGGGCTGGGGGCCTCCTCAGCTGCCTCCAAGGATCGGAGAAGATAGGCGATGGCGTCCCGCAGCTGCTGGTAGCTTCAGATGGCCCAGCCGAGCCCTGGAGGGGCTCAGGCGAGGCCGGCGGCGAAAAGCTCCTGGCTTGAATGTGAGGGGGCCTCAGATGGCTCCCTCTTGACCTGCAAAACACACCAAAAGCTTCGCGGGTCGAGGGCAAAGTGCCTCGACCCAAAGAAGCGGGGTGAAGGCGAACTGTGGGTCGGGACGGATGAGCTCCGGCGAGCTGGGGATGGTGGAGCTCGAATCCCAGCTCCGGGGCGAGCTGGGTTGAATGATCGGGCGAAGAACGTGCGTGAGGGAGTGGCGAAGGTGATAGTATGTTCCGATGATCGAGAAGATACGCAGGATGACCGGAATCAAAGGAACTGGTCGGAGCTTCGATTTGGGCGAAAACAAAAATTAAGCTAAATGGAAGGGCTAAACGGCTACCTGGGCGAAGCGGGAGACTATGCTGGAGCTTGCCTAGCTCCTGGTCGTTGCCTCGAAGGGCGTCAAGGCCTGAGGCTCGAGCTCCGGCTGAGTGGCGGAGCACGGCGGCGCAAAGCTGCCGGATCAGTGACCGGCCACCTCCTCCTCGCTGCAACACCGGCAAACGGGAGCTGTCACCTCGCTGGATGCGATGGAGGTCACGGGAGTGAGAGTGGGGAGCCAAAGATGGCGAGAGGGTGCGGCTGAGCTCAGGCTTTATATGGGTGCAGGTCTGGGAAGAGGAGCTCGGGTCCGGCTCGATGGAGCACGGATCCCTAGGATCGATGTCGGGCGAGATTCCCGGATACCTGGGGAGTAATTAGGACCATGGATTAGGCTAAATGGAGGTCGGATCTGGTTAGAATAAATGGGAGAAGATGGGTCCGCGAACCAGATCCGGCTCTGGTGGTCCTGGGGGGGGAGTTGACCGGGGGTCAACAATCCCCCGTGGACCAATCAGAGCCCGCCAAGGCCTGAGTTTTTATTTGATTTTTTTGGGCCTTTAAATGGCCGGATTTTCAAAAACTTAAAACATGAAATATTTTTATTTTATTTTTTTCTATTTTTTTGTAATTTTTAATTAATTTTTGGAAATAAAAATAAGGTATATACAATATAGGTCTATACATAGGTATATATACAATATAGGATTTTTAATTTTGATTTTTAATTAGTTATTTTTATACATTTTTATTCCTATTTTATATTTTATTTATTTATAGGATAAAATGAGGAATAAAAAGCTATTTTTATTTTATTTTTATTATCTATTTACATAGGTTAAATAATTAGTTATGTACATCTATATACATGGTATATGTACAACATATTTTTGTAATTTTAATTTTGTAATTTTTATTTGATTTTTGTTTTGTTTCTTTTTATTTATTTTATTTACAAAATATACCATAGAATATTTACAAAAAGTTTTAGAAATAAATAAATTTATTTACAAGGTGAAATAGATACGGATGATGGTCTATGTACATGGTGAAGGGGTGTTTTAGAGGTTTTGATTTTTAGATTTTTATTTTGTTTTTAATAGCTTCTAAATATATACAACTATTTACAAATATTTACAACATATTTTTGGGTGAGGAAAATATAATTTATTTATTTACAAGTATATACACATGTGAGCCCCTATCTCCCTCTACTTGGCTTTTATGCGGTCAGGCCCATGCTGAGCCCTCCCTTGGGTTAGGTTGCTCAATATTTATTCTAAATATTTCCCTCTTTTTCTTTTTCATCTTTATTCTTTTATTTTTGCACAAAAACATGCTAATTATCTATTTTTACAAACATGCATGCTTTTGCTAACTTTTCCTATTTATACATATCTACATGCATTTGCATAGGTTTTTGTCGCTAAAATATAAGAATAAAGAGTGATGAATGGGTATTCATCACTCCCCTATACTATACTTTGCTAGTCCCTTAGCAAACACTTATTTGAAAAAGAAGTGAAAAAGAAAGAAAAAGAAAAAGAAAAAGAGAATGTACATGGATCAAGGTTGATTTATTAAACTTGCCTTCATTAAATTGAGGTATGGAGCTCAATCAGATCTTTGGATTATTAATGTGTCGGAACCTTATTTAGACTTAAGCTTAAAACCTAACAGCCTCTAAGTTCCACTATTCTATAACCAAGACTCCTCAATGCTCCAGATCAGAACAAGTCATCAACTACAAACCCTGAAGACCATGAATCTTTTCTTGTCCTGTGAAAGTGAGGTCTAAGCTCTCCACCTCAGAAATGGCAACTTGACAACCCTCCCCAACAAGGTAACTCTATGACCTCAATCTGGCCACTCTTTCCTCGAGGAGCGGGGTATTCCCTTCTAAGTTCAAGTACAACCGGCTCAAGAAGAGGGGGAAGAAGAGAGTGGGTCAAGGCCAGTGTAGCCAAGTACCCTTGGGAGCTTGACCAGTGTAGCCAAGTCTCCCTGCTGCAAGCTACAACAGGTGGATCATGAAACCAAGCTTTGCTTATTGCACTTATATACATACTCCGGTGGGATTATCATTTTCTCTCAGACCCACCACTTTTTTGGAGTTCTTTTCTTTTTGCATTTTTTTTTTCGAGTGCATCTATACAACATATACATGTGCAGCATATATACAAGGAGTTTTTCCTCTTGAGCCAGTAGACTATCCCTCTTTTGAAGCTTTATTGCAACCCACAACTCCCGTCGTTAGACTTCATGGCAACCAGACCAAGTTGAGACGCACTTCCTTCACTAAATGAAGAAGAGAGGTTCCGCCTAGAAGTACTACCCTCATATGCTACCCCAAGTCAAGGAAGACTGCCTCCTCACCACCTCATTCGTAGAGAGCTCGGTGCATAGTGCGGTTGTCCAAGTAAAGCCATAATCTATATGAGTCATGTGTTGTTGTTAAGTGCTCTACTTAGGCTCATTGAGATGACATGTGATCATAGCCTAGTGGACTCAAAGAATTAAGTCACCATGGACCTGAAAAGCCTTAAACCTAAGTCCTATAAGGTTCCTCTTAGAAATTAGGTGGATTAAGATCTTAATCAAGCTCCATTTCTCAATTTGATTCCAGGCTAGTTTAAATGTCAACTATCATCCAGAAAAACTATATACATATGTACAAAAAGATGCATATTTACACAAATTTTTACAATCATGCAAAATTTTTGAAAAATGTTTTGAAATCATGAATGATGATGCATGAAGTGCAAGTTTTGCAAAAAGATATTTACACACATTTACACAAGATTTTTGCAAACTTTTGATTTTCAAAACATTTTGGAAAAAATTTGTACTATATACATAATTTTGATACAGAAAATATTTACACAAGCTTTACACACAAGATTTTTGAAATCATTTTTACAAAAATAATTTGTACACTAGCTATGTATGTGCAAATGAAAGAAGATTATGTACATGAAAAATTTTTTAATTTTTGTGGTTTTTAGCCATTTTTATTTATTAACACACTCACACAAAGTACGAGTTATGGCTAAAGTATATATGAAATATATACACACCCCCCTATACTTAGCTCGAACGATGTCCTCGGAGTCAAGAGCGATGAAGAAGACATAACTCGTGCTATGTATAGGGAAGTGAAAAGGAAGGCTATACAAAAGAGAATGAAAAGTCAAGAGGTCCTCGGGTCTTCCCCCTATACTTAGGATCAAGTAATCCTAAGTATAGCAGGCTGTACACGAAGGGAAAACCGAGTGGAGAATGTACAGGGTCTACCCCCCTATACTTAGGGTGAAATGCCCCTAAGTATAGGCAGCAAAACAGGGGTAGACAGAAACAAAAGAAATACCCGAAATGTCTCACATCCCCCCTATACTTAGGGTAAAGTACACCCTAAGTATAGCATAATCACAAGATGAAGAAAGGGATGTGGGACTAAGAATGTGGTGATATGGACATCTGGATCTATATACAGCGGAGGATCAGTAAAACTCAGGCGTGAGATGCATTAGATGTGAGTCAAAAACCACATCTCACGCAAAATGAATAGGGGCAATATCAACGACCCGCGGCTCATGATCTAGAAATGGTTTGAGCCGCTGGCCGTTCACTCGGGAGGTACTCTCAGAAGATAACTCAGATATGTCGATGCTACCGTTGTCGTGTACCTTCCGAACCAGATAAGGTCCTTTCCATTTGCTCTGTAGCTTCCCTGGAAATAATCTAAGTCTCGCATCAAACAGCCATACTCTCTGTCCAATCTCAAAATGCTTGTGGCTGATATGAGAATCATGCCACTCCTTGACTTTCTCCTTATAATGTAGGCTGCTTGAGAAAGCTGTATCTCTAAGCTCCTCCAGGGCAGCTAGCTCTGCCCTCCTCTGGTCTCCTATACCATCTGGATCCATAAGAATGTCTGTAACTGCCCAAAGTGACTTGTGCCTCAGCTCAACAGGTAAATGGCATGGCTTGCCATATACGAGGCGAAAGGGAGATGTGCCCAAAGGTGTCTTGAAAGACGTCCTATATGCCCACAAGACCGAGTCCAATAGCTGTGACCAATCCTTTCGGTCAGGGCGGACGACTTTCTGCAGAATAGTCTTGATCTCCCTATTCGACACTTCGGCTAGACCATTCGTCTGTGGATGGTATGGTGTAGCAACACGATGATCTATGCCGAACTCGCTAGCAAGTGCCTTCACCTGGTCGTTGAGGAAGTGAGATCCCCCATCAGAAATAAGAACTCGTGGAACCCCGAACCGCGTGATGATATGCTTCCTCAAAAATCTGCAAACTGTCCTCGCATCAGCGGCTCGGGAGGGGATAGCCTCCACCCAACGACTCACATAATCTACGGCTAACAGAATGTACTCGAATCCCTGACTCTTAGGGAATGGACCCATGAAATCGATGCCCCATGCGTCAAAAACCTCACAGAAGTGAATGGGCTGCATCGGCATCATATCACGCTGTCCACAAGTGTCCATCCTCTGACAGTCAGTACACCTCTTCACGAACTCATCTGAGTCCTTGAAGAGGGTAGGCCACCACAAGCCGGATTGGAGCACTTTCTGTGTCGTTCTCCTCCCAGAATGATGTCCTCCTGCCTCAAGCTTGTGGCAGTAAGTGAGGATGCTATGGTGTTCCTCCTGAGGAATACACCTACGCCAGACGCTATCCCCTCCCTCGTGGTAAAGGATGGGATCCTCCCAATGGTAAGACTTGGCCTTCGCTAGGAAGGTCTCAAGCCTCTGCCTGGGCCAATCTTGTAGGACTTTCCCAGCAACGAGAAAGTTCACAATATCGGCATACCATGGGAGTGAGGCGATAGCAAGGATCGCCTCATCTGGGAAGGTATCTCGGATAGGATCAATCTGCTCAGTCTCCTCTGGCTGCTCTAATCGGGAGAGATGGTCCGCCACCACATTCTTGACTCCAGGCTTATCCTTGATCTCAATGTCGAACTCCTGGAGTAGAAGGATCCATCTAGTCAGTCTAGCCTTGGCATCCTTCTTTGCCATGAGGTACCTGATGGCGGTGTGATCTGTAAACAAAGTCACTCTAGATCCAATGATATATGATCTAAACTTATCCAGGGCAAACACTACGGCTAGCATCTTCTTCTCTGTGACTGTATAATTCCGCTGGGCGGAATCCAATGTGCGGCTAACGTAGTGTATAGCAAATGGCACTCCATCCCTCCTCTGTCCCAGCACTGCCCCTACGGCAAAATCGGAGGCGTCCGTCATGATCTCGAATGGGAGAGACCAATCAGGTGGCTAGAGGACAGGAGCCTCAATCACGCACTGCTGGAGAGTAGCAAACGACGAAAGACACTTGTCATCGATAAGGAACTCGGTGTCTTTCGTCAAGAGGTCGGTCAACGGTCGGGCAATCCTGCTAAAATCCTGAATGAATCTCCTGTAGAATCCAACGTGCCCCAGAAATGACCGTAACTGCCTCAGATTGGACGGCGGTGTGAGTTTCCTAATGACATCAACCTTGGCCGGATCAACCTCCATGCCCCTGTTGGAGATGATGTGGCCAAGCACCGTCCCTTGAGTCACCATGAAGTGACTCTTCTCCCAAGATAGCACCAAGTGATACTCAATACATCGCTGGAGTACTTGGTCTAGGCAGTCAAGACAGGAGTCGAATCCGTCGCCGTAGACCGAGAAATCATCCATGAAGACCTCTAAGCACTCCCCTACCATGTTCGAGAAGATCGACAGCATGCACCTCTGAAAAGTCGCAGGGGCGTTGCATAGCCCAAATGGCATGCGTCGAAAAGCGTATGTGCCGAAGGGACAGGTAAAGGTGGTCTTCTCCTGATCCTCAGGAGCGATGGCCACTTGGTTGTAGCCCGAGTACCCATCCAGGAAGCAATAATGGCTCTTCCCTGCCAGTCTCTCAATGATCTGGTCAATAAAAGGCAGGGGGAAATGGTCCTTCTTGGTGGCTTGGTTGAGTCTCCTGTAGTCAACACAAACCCTCCAAGAGGTGGGTACTCGTGTAGCAATCTCCTCTCCCGACTCACTGATCACAGTCGTGATGCCCGTCTTCTTGGGCACCACATGCAAGGGGCTGACCCACTTGGAGTCGGAAATGGGATAAATAAAACCTGCACCCCACCACTTCGATATTTCCTTCATCACGACCTCTCTCAGGTTGGGGTTCAGACGCCGCTGGAACTCACGCGACGGCTTCGCCCCATCCTCGAGATAGATATGGTGGGAGCATACTGATGGACTAATCTCATGGAGATCGGCTACGCTCCATCCGATCGCCTTGCGGTTCTTTTCAAGAACCCCCATCAAACGGGATTCCTGCTCTCCAGTCAACTCGGCGGAGATGATGACTGGGTACATCTCTGGATCGCCCGCAAGGAATCGATACTTCAGCGAAGTAGGGAGCGGCTTCAGCTCTGGAATGCTGGGTGCCGGCAAATCTGGCTGTGGAAGAAACTGAGTGAACGCTGCAAGATCGGCCAAATCTGCCTGGGAAAGTGAAAGTGTACTCTCGCAAACTGGATCGGGAGAAGGCTGCTCAACTGCACTGTCTCTGCTCGGCTCTGCATCTACCTCCTCCTCATCAATAGGCTCAGATGGACTCAAGTCTGGCATCTGATCATAGCAATCGGCCCAATCAGACTCTGAATCCGAGGGATCTGCATCAGAATCGGTGGCATCAGTACAACCAGAAAACAAGGTGGCATCAGCACCACCATCACGAATCATCGTGCTGCGATCAAGGACCAGCTCTGCTGCCGCAATGGTATCCTGAACCAGGTCTGTGCTCTCCAGACTCTCCTCTGCTGTCATCTCTGCATCAGCTGTGTCTGAAAGTGAGAGGGTGGTCTGTGTCTCAAGGTCTGCCCAAGCTTCCTCATCATCTGTGATCACAAAATCACAGTCCTGGTGGATGTCTGGCTCTGCGTCTGTCAGCTGCTCTGAATCGGTACTCGCATCTGAGCGGGATCTGAATCTGGCTCTATAGTCCTCGACCGTCTCTATTTGTATACTCTCGCCCTGGACGCGAAAGTACACCTTCCCGCTATCATGATCAGTCACCGCCTTGGCTGTGGCCAAGAACGGACGACCAAGGATGATGGGGGTATCGGTCACCGACTCAGGGATCTCCATGTCCAACACTACGAAGTCCACGGGAAATTGCAGGCCCTGAATCGTGACGATAACGTCTCGTAATAACCCCTTCGGCCTCTTGACAGATCGATCAGCAAACTGAAGGACTGTCCTGCTCTGTCGAAGAGTGCCCAACTCGAAGCGGTCGAGAAGGGCTGCCGGAAGAAGGTTAATCGACGATCCGCTATCTAGAAGAGTACGGTCGAACCACTGCTCACTAATCTGGCATCTGACATACGGGGCCCCTGAATCTGGCCTCTTGGCTGGCAGTCGGTTCTGGATCGCAAAGCACGTGGCTTTGGTCAGCACATGTATCTCTGAAGTGTGGTTCCTCCTCCTTCTCCTGACTGTAGTCCTCTCTCTCAAAGATCTCTGGAGAAGGGGGATGTGCTGCAAAGCCTCCTGGAGGGTCAGCTGAATGTGAAACCGATCTATCATGCTCTGGCTGAACTCCTCAAGCTCTCTCTTTTTTGGATCATTTTTCTTCCCCTTCCCCATCTGAAGGGCTCTAGGGAAGGGGATCACTGGGTCCTTCTCAGATGAAGGACTAGGAAAAGGTCTAAGCGGTTCAAGGACCGGATCCACACATACATCACGCACCACAGTGGGACCAAAAGAAAGTAAACCTTTTCCTTTATTCATAGCAGAGTTCCGAGATACATGAGTACGAGGAAAAACAACATGACTGTCTGTACAAACACCGGTGGCCTCAGTACCACCATGGGCTGGCTGCTCTGCTGCTGCTGAAGGTAGACGTCGCGCGGCATCAGTACCGCGGGCTGGCTCGGCTGCATGGGTGGCATCAGTACCACCTCCTAGATCTGGTGAAGCGGCGGCCTCAGTACCGCTGGTGGGATCAGCATCCTTGGTGGCCTCAGTACCACCGTCATCATCAGGAGCGGCCTCAGTACCGCTCTCCTCCTCCTCCTGTGGCGCCTCGGGATGGTGCTCAGATGAGGCGCCGCCGCCTGCTGGGGTCCTACCGCTCCTAAGTGTGACAAAATCAGCATCAAATAAATCCGAAGATGTATCATCAAATGGGTCACTAGGAGTGGCTGACTCAGTATGTACTACCTGCTCAGATTTCCTCTTGAGGCTGTTCGGATTGGGCTCTATCTGGGCTGGTATGGCGGCCTTCCCTCTCACCAGGTCCCGCATCTCCTGGCGGAACTCGTCCATCTCCCGTCGGAATGTAGCCTGCTGGTCCGTGAGGAGGCGGGCGATATCATCCAAAGCGGGGCTCTCGTGGGAGCCCGACGGGTGGCCTCTCTGTGGGTGAGGCTGCGGCTGCTGGTATGGGTGAGAGGGGTAAGATGGAGGGTGCTGCTGGTATTGGTGAGCCTGCTGCTCACGTCTCCAAGGCTGTCCCTGCTGCTGATAGGGACGCGGACCGTAGGATGACTGCTGCTGATACGCTGGGGGCTGCTGCTGCGGCTGGTGATGGTCTCTCTACTGGGAGTACTGCCCTCCCTGTCCTGACGGCTGCTGCTGGGGCTGGGCACCACACTCCCCCACCTGAATCCGGGATGGTCTCGTCGGATCCCAGGCTGGGGACGGTCGTACCAAATCCCGTTGACATCCATCAACGGCTCGGCATCCAAGGGGGCTGGCGGGAGTACTGCCAGAGGCTGGTCCGGCTGGTAGACCACCATCTGCATCTCTGGAGATGGTGGGGACTGGTAGGTGGGCTGCGGCTGCTGGTACGGCTCCGCCTGTACAAGGTGAACCTGTCTAGGCTGCACTGGGGTGCTGGAGCGCTGGGACGAGCTGCTGCTGCTGCCGGCGTCGCCTCGCGACTGAAGACGGGGCTGAGAAGCCGTCTGTGCCTCCTGGAGACACATGAGCTGTGTCTTCATGTCGCTCAAGACCTGTGCCATCTGATCCATCTGTGCTATGCTCTGGCACTGCTTCTTCTCTATCAGCTCCATGCGGTCCAACTTCTCGCTGATGATGCCCATGTCCGCAGCTGACGACTCTAACTGTGCTGCTGCTGTGGCTGCGGACGAACTGGAAGGACCTGCATCTACCCGTGCTATCCTCTGGTACTGCACGGGTCCTGGCTGATGTGGCTGGGTCTTCTGAGTGTAGAGCCTGGTCTGGGACATAACCATGTAGTTCTCTGCCATCTCCTCAAAAATAGCCCAGACCTGGTCATGGTCCTTGGCGAAGTAGGACCCGCCACAAGAAGCATTCACCAGGCCCTGAAGCTCTGGTGACAACCCACTGAAGAAGCTCTGAACTAAGTTCGGCTTCGTGATATCGTGGTGTGGGCATCTGTCCAAAAGCTCTCTGAACCTCTCCCAAGCCTCGTGGAACTGCTCGTTGGGGTACATGGAGAAGTTACTAATCAGGGCCCTCGCTGCATTCGTCCGCCCGAGTGGATAGTACTTGTTCAAGTACTCGGTGCGGAGCTGCTCCCAGGTGTAGACGAATCTCCCCAAATGCTTCAGCCAAGTGGCTGCTCTATCGGCCAGTGAGAAGGGGAATGCGATCATCCTGATCGTGTCCTGGTCCACATGTCTGTCATGGACAGTGCTGCATATCATCAAAAACTCCTGGAGGTGGAGGTGGGGCTCCTCTGTAGCAAGTCCATGGAATCGAGGAAGCATCTGCAAGGTGTTCGGGGGGAACTTGAAGTCCCCCACGATAGCTGGAACCACCACCCAGTGGTGCATCAGTGTAGATCCGGGATTGTGTAAATCCCGCATCGGTCTCGGTGGTCCTAGTCCTGCTCCTCCTGCGGCTGCTGCCGCTGCGGCAGCGGCCGTGGCTGCTGCTGCTGCTGCTGCGGCTCGTGCCTGTGCCTGTGCCTCATCGGGGATCTCCTCGGGCTCGCTCTGTGCATCTCTCTCTGCTCTGAGCCTCTCCAACTCTCTCCTCATCTCTATCATGAAAGCTCCCTGATCGCGGAGCTGCTGCTGAACTGTATCGAGTGATGCGATCAGGGTGGAGTTGATCGCTCCCTGGTCTAGTACAATGTGCTCTGGTCTACGGGAGTGATCATCAGAACTGCCTGCTCCTGCCATCTCGACGTCTGCAAAATCAAATGAGCCCAACTCAGGTGTTGTCAAGTGTATAAGTCTCTCCTCGGGCTCAGGTCTCTCGGGTAGGTCAGAAAGGGGATCGAGGGGGAACAGGGTGGAGTCGTACTCGGGCTCGGAGAGCGGGTCTGAGCTCTCGCGAGCCAACCTAGATGATGATGTAGACGCGCCCGAAAGCGGTGCAGCCAGAGGCTGCCTAAGAGATCGTCTACCCATCATCTTGATCTGGCGAGTAGGGCGGATGAGATCTGGAAAAACTATGATCTGAAAACAAACCCCCGGTTCACCAACGCAACGCGAGCTGAAGACCGTGAAAGTTCGGTCAAATTATCTTGTCGATTTTATTTTGGTGAACACTCAAGATATCAAAGCGCTTACGTGACCTGTTGGGATATCCGCTGCTAACCCCAACCGACTGGCCCGCACGGAAGAGTCGGTAATCAGTCGGGGTTTAGCCCGCGGGGGCTCTACCTAGTGTTCGGGTCACTCTCTCGCGCATACAAACCAAACAATGAGGGGGTTGCTCTCCCCAAGACAGAATTTTTAGGGTGAGCGAGTTTTAAGGTCAATAGTTTTAGCAGTCCCAATTTTATGGTTACACTTTTTAGGTATTTTTCAAATCAAACAAAACGCCTAACGAATTTTCGATTCTCCTGGTTATTAAGTCAAAAACAGGGGGGAGAAGTCGAAAAAGCCGATGCACGAGAAATCAATGATGCATGCAAAGTCAGAAATGCGTACCTTGCTCCAGCTCTCTACATGCAAAGTGATCCGCGCATAAAATAAAAGACAGAAATTAAACTAAGCTATATGATGCAGCGGGAAAAGCCGAGTCCTAGACGAGCAACTTCTAGCGAAGAACCGTCTAACCGGTCACCTACCTCCAAGCCAAAGGGTCCGGGTCTTGGCCCGTCCCTCCCCCTGCCCGACAAATCGGGGGTAGGAGTGCGCTTTACAGGACGGGCTCTCGGCACGTAGGCTACGGAGGCTAGCGAGTCGGTTATTTTTTATTATTTATTTTAAGTAGGTCCAATTACGGTTCTATAGGAACAGATATGCAATTAAGATGTGTGGATCCTACTCAACTACGTCACAATCACCAGAAAGTCCTAAATCTAGGGGCTCGACAAAAACCGCGAAAAACCGGCAAATGACAGAAAGAAAGAAAAAATAAATCCGCGAGAAAAGCCGCGAAAAACCGCGAGGTCATAATGGGTCCCCCGAGCACACCGGTGCTCGGCGAAACAGACCCTCTACGGTAGTGTCCAAACAGTCTCAGAAGTGTCATGTCCTGTATTATTACAATAATAATGAATAAAATAAAATAAAACTATCCTAATACCTCACCCACTCAACTCTCTCTCTCTCGCTCTCTCCTGCGGCTTCGTAGAGAAAGAAGCCGCCTCCGAACTCCGCGGCTGCACCGGCTCCTCGAAAGTCACCTCCGCGGTCCTCGGCCCTCGCAAGAAACAGAGAAAAGAGTGGTCAGACCAATAAAGAATAATCAAAGAAAAGAGAAAATAAAAGAAAATACAAGTGAGGGTATATGTGCAAAATGGAAAAAAAATAATTACACAAAATAAAACACAAATAAAAATAAAAGAAAATCAAAATAAAACAAAATAAATCAAAAAGGAACTAAGAACAAAGCCGCGAAAAGCCGCGAGCTTCCGAAGAGCCGCGAAAAAACCGTGAAAACAAAAACGAAAATAAAAACAAAAATACTATTTAAGCCGTGCTCCCCGGCAACGGCGCCATTCTGATAACCCGGATAAATGACCGAGGTAAAGGTCTGGAAATGGTCGTTGCGACCTCAATCACTCAAACGGAGTATATCAAGAAAAATCAGACCGCGAAACGAATCGAATATCAAACAAGGCAAGCAAGCGGTCCTAGCTATAAGATTAACCTGGTATAGCTCCCAGGGTCGAACACAAGGAGCACGGGTTGGCCTAGGGCCTACGAAGTAGTAAAAATGATATAAAATAAAAGAAAGAGATTTTTAGTGGTTTTTAAGTATTTTATATTTTTGGATTTTTAATAAGTGAAGAAAATAAAAGAAGGCAAATATAAACACACTTTGGCAATTTATTTAACACACCAAAAATCCAAGCAAAAATTCAAGAAAAATGGTTTTTATGTTTTTTAGGTTTTTAGTGTTTTTGGGTGAATTTTTGGTAATTTTCTAATGTATATTTTATTTTCTAAAAATCAAACAGTGCTAAAAAGCCTAGGTACTGTCCAGCAAGGCTTGAAACCCAAAAATAAAATATTTAAGGATCTCAGATAGCCCTGGAGGTAATTTTCCTGTATTCTAGAAAAAATAAGGAAAAATTTGGCACCTAAATTATTGTTTTGGATTTTTAGATTATCTATTCTAATTTTTATAAGTTTTTAGGTGTTTTTCAATTTTTAGGATTTTTAAGCAACGAAAAATAGCCAAAATTGGCTAGAAAATCAAAACAACAAACAATAGACAGTAATTAATTTTTTTAGAATTTTTGGGTGTGTTTTATATTTTTTTGGGATTTTTATATCTAGACAGTAGCTAAAAAGGAAGGTTTTTGAATTTTTAAAAAATACTAATAAAATCAAAAAGTCCTCAAAAATTCTCAAAAATCCTACAACATGGCAGGAGCCATGTGTCAAATTTTCATCGAATTTGGAGGTGATTTGATATTTATTCAAAAATCAAAAAGGGGGCACTGTGCACAGGGACTTAAGTGCAAATAACCAAAGCTCTGGGGGTCCAGGTGCAATTTGCCCAGCAAATCACGCGCGTGGCGCGTGCCTGGGGCACTCAGGGACCTTCTGGTAATAAAAACCAAGTTCTTGGACCTTTTGGTAACTCGTACCAAAAGTCCAGGGGTTTGGATGCAAATATCCCCACTAAAATCCGCACATGCGTGAATAAAAAGGCTCACAGGGGCACAAATGCAAATACCAGAAAGTATTTCTTCATTCAATAACCCAACAGAACTACAGGATAAAAAGATGCAAATAACCCAAACAAGCACGTGGCAAAGCACGTGAAATCACATACACAGGGTATAAATGCGAAACTAAGCAAGCACGAGGTCCAAGGTGCAAATTACCCTACGTAAATAAAAGACTTAAAATATTTACAGGACTAGAAACTAAAGACTCAAACTACGAGGGGGCCTAAGTAATTTACCCCTTTATTAAGTCGACGGCTGGATGAGCGCCACGTGGAGGATCCAACGGCTCTGGATGGGTGGGCGCTTCTCTCTCTGCTCTGTCTTGGGCCGATCGACGGTCCAGAGGGGGACACGTGGGAGATCTAGCGGTTCAGGTGCTGTGGCTTCTCTCCTCTGCTCTGACGGTCCGGATGACGCCTCGAATCGATCAACGGCTGCTGCTCCTCGAAGAACGGACGATCAAGATAGAAACTGGGGCGGAGGGTCTAATCGAACGGTGCTGGAGGTCCCTCGAAGAACAGGTGGCCGGCGAGCTTCGCCGGCCTCGTGCGCGGGCTGGGGGCCTCCTCAGCTGCTCCAAGGATCAGAGAAGATAGGCGATGGCGTCCCGCAGCTGCTGGTAGCTTCAGAGGCCCAGCCGAGCCCTGGAGGGGCTCAGGCGAGGCCGGCGGCGAAACGCTCCTGGCTTGAATGTGAGGGGGCCTCAGATGGCTCCCTCTTGACCTGCAAAACACACCAAAAGCTTCGCGGGTCGAGGGCAAAGTGCCTCGACCCAAAGAAGCGGGGTGAAGGCGAACTGTGGGTCGGGACGGATGAGCTCCGGCGAGCTGGGGATGGTGGAGCTCGAATCCCAGCTCCGGGGCGAGCTGGGTTGAATGATCGGGCGAAGAACGTGCGTGAGGGAGTGGCGAAGGTGATAGTATGTTCCGATGATCGAGAAGATACGCAGGATGACCGGAATCAAAGGAACTGGTCGGAGCTTCGATTTGGGCGAAAACAAAAATTAAGCTAAATGGAAGGGCTAAAACGGCTACCTGGGCGAAGCGGGAGACTATGCTGGAGCTTGGCTAGCTCCTGGTCGTCGCCTCGAAGGGCGTCAAGGCCTGAGGCTCGAGCTCCGGCTGAGTGGCGGAGCACGGCGGCGCAAAGCTGCCGGATCAGTGACCGGCCACCTCCTCCTCGCTGCAACACCGGCAAACGGAGCTGTCACCTCGCTGGATGCGATGGAGGTCACGGGAGTGAGAGTGGGGAGCCAAAGATGGCGAGAGGGTGCGGCTGAGCTCAGGCTTTATATGGGTGCAGGTCCGGGAAGAGGAGCTCGGGTCCGGCTTGATGGAGCACGGATCCCTAGGATCGATGTCGGGCGAGATTCCCGGATACCTGGGGAGTAATTAGGACCATGGATTAGGCTAAATGGAGGTCAGATCTGGTTAGAATAAATGGGAGAAGATGGGTCCGCGAACCAGATCCGGCTCTGGTGGTCCTGGGGGGGAGTTGACCGGGGGTCAACAATCCCCCGTGGACCAATCAGAGCCCGCCAAGGGCCTGAGTTTTTATATTGATTTTTTTGGGCCTTTAAATGGCCGGATTTTCATAAAACATGAAATATTTTTATTTTATTTTTTTCTATTTTTTTGTGATTTTTAATTAATTTTTGGAAATAAAAATAAGGTATATACAATATAGGTCTATACATAGGTATATATACAATATAGGATTTTTAATTTTGATTTTTAATTAGTTATTTTTATACATTTTTATTCCTATTTTATATTTTATTTATTTATAGGATAAAATGAGGAATAAAAAGCTATTTTTATTTTATTTTTATTATTTATTTACATAGGTTAAATAATTAGTTATGTACATCTATATACATGGTATATGTACAACATATTTTTGTAATTTTAATTTTGTAATTTTTATTTGATTTTTGTTTTGTTTCTTTTATTTATTTTATTTACAAAATATACCATAGAATATTTACAAAAAGTTTTAGAAATAAATAAATTTATTTACAAGGTGAAATAGATACGGATGATGGTCTATGTACATGGTGAAGGGGTGTTTTTGAGTTTTTGATTTTTAGATTTTTATTTTGTTTTTAATAGCTTCTAAATATATACAACTATTTACAAATATTTACAACATATTTTTGGGTGAGGAAAATATAATTTATTTATTTACAAGTATATACACATGTGAGCCCCTATCTCCCTCTACTTGGCTTTTATGCGGTCAGGCCCATGCTGAGCCCTCCCTTGGGTTAGGTTGCTCAATATTTATTCTAAATATTTCCCTCTTTTTCTTTTTCATCTTTATTCTTTTATTTTTGCACAAAAACATGCTAATTATCTATTTTTACAAACATGCATGCTTTTGCTAACTTTTCCTATTTACACATATCTACATGCATTTGCATAGGTTTTTGTAGCTAAAATATAAGAATAAAGAGTGATGAATGGGTATTCATCAGGATGCCAAGGCCAGACTGACTAGATGGATCCTTCTACTCCAGGAGTTCGACATTGAGATTAAGGATAAGCCTGGAGTCAAGAATGTGGTGGCGGACCATCTCTCCCGATTAGAGCAGCCTGAGGAGACTGAGCAGACTGATCCTATCTGAGATACCTTCCCAGATGAGGCGATCCTTTCTATCGCCTCACTCCCATGGTACGTCGATATTGTGAACTTTCTCGTTGCTGGGAAAGTCCCACAAGATTGGCCCAGGCAGAGGCTTGAGACCTTCCTAGCGAAGGCCAAGTCTTACCATTGGGAGGATCCCATCCTTTACCACGAAGGAGGGGATAGCATCTGGCGTCGGTGTATTCCTCAGGAGGAACACCATAGCGTCCTCACTTACTGCCACAAGCTTGAGGCAGGAGGACATCATTCTGGGAGGAGAACGGCACAGAAAGTGCTCCAATCCGGCTTGTGGTGGCCTACCCTCTTCAAGGACTCAGATGAGTTCGTAAAGAGGTGTACTGACTGTCAGAGGATGGGCACTTGTGGACAGCGTGATATGATGCCGATGCAGCCCATTCACTTCTGTGAGGTTTTTGACGCATGGGGCATCGATTTCATGGGTCCATTCCCTAAGAGTCAGGGATTTGAGTACATTCTGTTGGCCGTTGACTATGTGAGTCGTTGGGTGGAGGCTATCCCCGCCCGAGCCGCTGATGCGAGGACAGTTTGCAGATTTTTGAGGAAGCATATCATCACGCGGTTCGGGGTTCCACGAGTTCTTATTTCTGATGGGGGATCTCACTTCATCAACGACCAGGTGAAGGCACTTGCTAGCGAGTTCGGCATAGATCATCGTGTTGCTACACCATACCATCCACAGACGAATGGTCTAGCCGAAGTGTCAAATAGGGAGATCAAGACTATTCTGCAGAAAGTCGTCCACCCTGACCGAAAGGATTGGTCACAGCTTTTGGACTCGGTCTTATGGGCATATAGGACGTCTTTCAAGACACCTTTGGGCACATCTCCCTTTCGCCTCGTGTATGGCAAGCCATGCCATTTACCTGTTGAGCTGAGGCACAAGTCACTGTGGGCAGTTACAGACATACTTATGGATTCAGATGGTATGGGAGACCAGAGGAGGGCAGAGCTAGCTGCCCTGGAGGAGCTTAGAGATGCAGCTTTCTCAAGCAGCCTACATTATAAGGAGAAAGTCAAGGAGTGGCATGATTCTCATATCAGCCACAAACATTTTGAGATTGGACAGAGAGTATGGCTGTTTGATGCGAGGCTCAGATTATTTCCCAGGGAAGCTACAGAGCAAATGGAAAGACCTTATCTGGTTCGAAAGGTACACGACAACGGTAGCATCGACATATCCGAGTTGTCTTCTGAGGGTACCTTCCGAGTGAACGGCCAGCGGCTCAAGCCATTTCTAGATCATGAGCCGTGAGTCGTTGATATTGCCCCTATTCATTTCGCGTGAGATGTGGTCTTTGACTCACATCTAATGCATCTCACGCTTGAGCTTCACTGATCTTCCGCTGTATATAGATCCAGATGTCCATATCATCACATTCTTTAGTCCCACATCCCTGTCTCCATCTTGTGATTATGCTATACTTAGGGTGCACTTTACCCTAAGTATAGGGGGGATGTGAGACCTTTCGGGTATTTCTTTTGTTTCTGTCTACCCCTGTTTTGCTGCCTATACTTAGGGATATTTCACCCTAAGTATAGGGGGGGTAGACCCTGTACATTCTCCACTCAGTTTTTCCTTAGTATACAGCCTGCTATACTTAGGATTACTTGATCCTAAGTATAGGGGGGAGACCTGAGTCCCTTTTGACTTTTCATTTCCCTTTTGTATAGCCTTTCTTTTCACTTCCCTATACATAGCACGAGTTATGTCTTCTTCACCGCTCTTGACTTTGAGGACATCGTTCGAGCTAAGTATAGGGGGTGTGTATATATTTCATATATACTTTAGCCATAACTCGTACTTTGTGTGAGTGTGTGAATAAATAAAATGGCTAAAAACCACAAAAATTAAAAAAATTTTCATGTACATAACCTTCTTTTATTTGCACATACATAGCTAGTGTACAAATTATTTTTGTAAAAATTATTTCAAAAATCTTTTGTGTGTAAAGCTTGTGTAAATATTTTTGTATCAAAATTATGTATATAGTACAAAATTTTTCCAAAATGTTTTGAAAATCAAAAAGTTTGCAAAAATCTTGTGTAAATGTGTGTAAATACCTTTTTGCAAAACTTGCACTTCATGCATCATCATTCATGATTTCAAAACATTTTTCAAAAATTTTGCATGATTGTAAAATTTGTGTAAATAAGCATCTTTTTGTACATATGTATATAGTTTTCCTTGGATGATAGTTGACATTTAAACTAGCCTGGAATCAAATTGAGAAATGGAGCTTGATTAAGATCTTAATCCACCTAATTCTAAGAGGAACCTTATAGGGCTTAGGTTTAAGGCTTTTCAGGTCCATGGTGACTTAATTCTTTGAGTCCACTAGGCTATGATCACATGTCATCTCAATGAGCCTAAGTAGAGCACTTAACAACAACACATGACTCATAGAGATTATGGCTTTACTTGGACAACCGCACTATGCACCGAGCTCTCTACGGATGAGGTGGTGAGGAGGCAGTCTTCCTTGACTTGGGGTAGCATATGAGGGTAGTACTTCTAGGCGGAACCTCTCTTCTTCTTATAGTGAAGGAAGTGCGTCTCAACTTGGTCTGGTTGCCATGAAGTCTAACGACGGGAGTTGAGGGTTGCAATAAAGCTTCAAAAGAGGGATAGTCTACTGGCTCAAGAGGAAAAACTCCTTGTATATATGCTGCACATGTATATGTTGTATAGATGCACTCGAAAAAAAAAATGTGCAAAAAGAAAAGAACTCCAAAAAAGTGGTGGGTCTGAGAGAAAATGATAATCCCACCGGAGTATGTATATAAGTGCAATAAGCAAAGCTTGGTTTCATGATCCACCTGTTGTAGCTTGCAGCAGGGAGACTTGGCTACACTGGTCAAGCTCCCAAGGGTACTTGGCTACACTGGCCTTGACCCATTCTCTTCTTCCCCCTCTTCTTGAGCCGGTTGTACTTGAACTTAGAAGGGAATACCCCGCTCCTCGAGGAAAGAGTGGCCAGATTAAGGTCATAGAGTTACCTTGTTAGGGAGGGTTGTCAAGTTGCCATTTCTGAGGTGGAGAGCTTAGACCTCACTTTCACAGGACAAGAAAAGATTCATGGTCTTCAGGGTTTGTGATTGATGACTTGTTCTGATCTGGAGCATTGAGGAGTCTTGATTATAGAATAGTGGAACTTAGAGGCTGTTAGGTTTTAAGCTTAAGTCTAAATAAGGTTCCGACACATTAATAATCCAAAGATCTGATTAAGCTCCATACCTCAATTTAATAAGGGCAAGTTTAATAATCAACCTTGATCCATGTACATCCTCTTTTTCTTTTTCTTTCTTTCTTTTTCACTTCTTTTTCAAATAAGTGTTTGCTAAGGGACTAGCAAAGTATAGTATAGGGGGGTGATGAATACCCATTCATCACTCTTTATTCTTATATTTTAGCTACAAAAACCTATGCAAATGCATGTAGATATGTGTAAATAGGAATAATTAGCAAAAGCATGCATTGTGTAAAAATCTATAATTAGCATGTTTTTGTGCAAAAATAAAAGAATAAAGATGAAAAAAAAAAGAGGGAAATATTTAGAATAAATATTGAGCAACCTAACCCAAGGGAGGGCTCAGCATGGGCCTGACCGCATAAAAGCCAAGTAGAGGGAGATAGGGGCTCATGTGTAAATATCTATGTAAATAAATAAATTATATTTTCCTCACCCAAAAATATGCTTGTACATATTTTGTATATATTTAGAAACTATTAAAAACAAAATAAAAATCTAAAAATCAAAAATTCAAAAATGCCCTTTCACCATGTACATAGACCATGCCTCCTTATGTATTTAACCTTGTAAATAAATTTATTTATCTTCAAAACTTTTTGTAAATATTCTATGTTATATATATTGTAAATAAAATAAATAAAAAGAAACAAAACAAAAAATCAAATAAAAATAACAAAATTAAAACAACCAAAAATATATTTTACATATGCCATGTACATAGTTGTACATAACTTTTTATTTCCCCTATGTATATAAATAATAAAAATAAAATAAAAATATCCTTTTATTCCTCATTTTATTCTATAAATAAATAAAATATAAAATAGGAATAAAAATGTATAAAAATAACTAATTAAAAATCAAAATTAAAAACCCTATATTGTACATATACCTATATATAGCCCTATTATGTAAATACCTTATTTTTATTTTGAAAAATTAATTAAAAATCACCAAAAAATAGAAAAAATTAAAATAAAAATATTTTATATTTTGAGTTTTTAATAATTCGGCCATTTCCTATTTTATTTCGAATTTTCAAATTAATTATGGCGTGGCCTCTCCTGATTGGTCCACGGGGGATGTTGACCGCCCGGTCAACTCCCCCCTGTGGACCACTTCCCTTGCGGATCTGATTCCCGACCCGATTTCTCAACCTTTTAGCGAGCAGATCCGATCTCCATCCACTCAAACCCAGGGCTCCGATTGCCAAGGGAAGATCCATGATCCCCGCGTGCACCTTCTTTTAGGGATCCGCTCCTTGGATTGCGCGCCCGATCATCATCTTATCGGACCCCTGGATCATATAAAGCATCTCCTCCGACGACCCATTCGATCATCTTTGGCTCTCCACCCTTCATCCCGTGACCTCCACAGCAGTCCCTGAGGTGACAGCTCTCGATTGCCCGTGTCGCAGCGAGGGGGAGGTGGCCGGACCACTGATCCGGCGACGTAGCGCCGCCGTGCTCCGCCCAGTGCAGGAGCTCGAGCCTCAGGACCAGACGACCTTCGAGGCTACGACCGGGAGCTACCTCAGCTCCAGCCTAGTCTACTTCGCCACCCAGGTAACCTTCTAGCTTTCCCATTTAGCTTAATTTCTTGGTTGCCCCAAATCATAGCTCCGCCGAGTTCCGTCGATTCCGGCTATCTCGCATACTCTTTCGATCATCGGAACCCACGTTCACCATCGCCTTTCCCCCACGCACCTTCTCCGCCCCTTCGTTCAACCCAGCTCGCACAGGAGCTGGGGTTCGAGCTCCACCGTCCGTCGCTCGCCGGAGCTCGCTCATCCCGACGCACAGATCACCTTCAAGCCGCCTAACCGGGTCGAGGCACTTTGCCCTCGACCCGTGATGCTTCTGAGCTACTTTGCAGGTCCATAGGAGGCCATCTGAGGCTTCCCTACATTCAGGCCAGGAGCTTTCCTCCGCCGACCTCGCCGGAGCCCCTCCAGGGCTCGGCTGGGCCATCGGAGGCCACCAACAGCTGCGGAGCTTCATCGCCAACCTTCTCCGATCTTCAGAGGCAGCTAAGGAGGACCACAGCACTCGCACGAGGCCGGCGAAGCTCGCCGGCCAACTGTTCTTCGAGGGTCCTCGAGCACCGTCCGATCGCCCTCAGCTCTCCAGTTTCCATCGTGACCATCCATCCACCGAGGAGCAGCCACCGCTTGATCCGTCAGAGGAACGATCTGGACCGTTAGCGCGGAGAGAGAGGCACCAGCACCTGAGGCCGTTAGATCTTCCACGTGCCCTCCTCCGAGACGTCGATCAGGCCCACGTGCGGAAGGAGAGAGGCGCCCGTCGTCCAGGACCGTTAGATCAGCCACGCGTCCATCATCCAGCCGTCGACGTAATAAAGGGGTAAATTACCGTAGGCCCCCTCTTAGTTTATGCTTTACATCTCAGTCCTGTAAATATTTTACATACTTTATTTACGTTGGGTTATTTGCACATTGGACCTTATGCTTTAGTTTATTTGCATTTATGCCCCTGTATGTGTGAGCCACGTGCTTCGTCACGTGTATGTTTGGTGTATTTGCAGCATTAGTCCTGTAGTTCTGGTTGTTTGTTGATTGAATGAAAACTTTTTGGTAATTGCATATATGCCCCTGTGAGTGTTTTAATTCCGCATGTGCGTCTTTTAGTGGGATATTTGCATAACAGCCCCTGGAATTTTTGGTACGAGTTACCAAAAGGTCCTCGGACTTGTTTTTCTTACCAAAAGGTCCCTGAGTGCCCCAGGCACGCGCCGCGCGCGTGACTTGCTGGGAAAATTGCACCTGGACCCCCAGAACTTCGGGTATTTGCACTTCAGTCCCTGTGCACAGTGCCCTCTTTGATTTTTGAATAAAATGTCAAATCACCTCCAAATTCGATGAAAATTTGACACATGGCTCCTGCCATGTTGTAGGATTTTTGAGAATTTTTTAGGACATTTTTTATTTTATTTGTTATTTTTAAAAATTCAAAAACCTCTATTTTAGCCACTGTCTAGTTTTAAAAATCCCAAAAAAATATAAAAACCCCCTCAAAATTCCACAAAAATTAGGTATTGTTTCTTTTGTGTTTCTTGATTTTCTAGCCAATTTTGGCTATTTTTCATTGCTTAAAAACCCTAAAAATTCAAAAACACTTAAAAACTCATAAAAATTATAGTAAATAATCTAAAAACCCAAAAACAATAATTCTGGTACTCAAATTTTCCCTGTTTTGTCTAGTATACAAGAAAATTACCTCCAGGTCCCTCTGAGATCCTTAGATATTTTATCTTTGGATTTTGGGCCTGGCTGGACAGTACCTTGCCTTTTTACTACTGTTTGATTTTTAGAAAATAAAATACTCATCAGAAAAATTCCAAAAATTCATCAAAAACATTAAAAAACCTAAAAACATAAAAACATTTTTGTTTGAATTTTTGCTTGATTTTTGACACATTAAATAATTAGTTGAAGCTTGCTTGATTTTGTGTTTCTTTTATTTTCTTCACATTTTAAAAATCCAAAAAAATAATATAAAAAAAGTATTAAAAACCACTAAAAACATTTTGCCTTTATTTTACATTATTTTTACTACTTCGTAGGCCTTTGGCCAACCCGTGCTCCTTGTGTTCGACCCTGGGTGCTATACCAGGTTAATCTCATAGCAGGACTGCTTCTCGTTTTGTTTTGATCGATCTTTGATTTATTGAGTGGTCTGATTTTTCTTGATATACCTATCCTCTGAGATCCGGGTCGCAACGACCCTTGTCTTATTACCTTCACCCGGGTCTTGGGAATTTCGGGTTATCAGGCACTCTTTGACAGAGCAGGACAGTCCTTCAGTTCGCTGATCGATCTGTCAAGAGGCTGAAGGGGTTATTACGAGACGTTATCATCACGATTCAGGGCCTGAAATTCCCCGTGGACTTCGTAGTGTTGGACATGGAGATCCCTGACTCAGTGACTGATACCCCCATCATCCTTGGTCGTCCGTTCTTGGCCACAGCCAAGGCGGTGACTGATCATGATAGCGAAAAGGTGTACTTTCGCGTCGAGGGCGAGAGTATACAAATAGAGACGGTCGAGGACTACAGAGCTAGAGAGAGAGCCCGCTCAGATGCGAGTACAGATTCAGAGCAGCTGACAGACGCAGAGCCAAACATCCACCAGGACTGTGATTTTGTGATCACAGACGTTGAGGCAGCTTGGGCAGATCCTGCAGCACAGACCATCCTCTCATATTCAGATACAGCTGATGCCGAGATGATAGCAGAGGAGAGTCTGGAGAGCATAGCCTTGGTTCAGGATACCATAGAGGCAGCAGAGCCGGTCCTTGATCGCGACACGGATTTCAGTGATAGTGGTGCTGAGGCCACCTTGAGTTACGGTGGTACTGATGCCACCGCGGTTGATACAGATCCCTCGGATTCAGAGTCTGATTGGGCAGATTGTGATGATCAGATGCCAGACCTGAGTCCACCTAAGCCTACAGATGAGGAGGAGGCAGATGCTGAGCAGACAGGAAACAGTGCAGTTGAGTAGCCTTCTCCCGAGCCAGTTTGCGAGAGTGCGCTTCTTTCTCCCAGGCAGATTTGGCAGACTTAGCAGCATTCACTCACTTTCTTCCGCAGCCAGATTTGCCAGCACCCAGCATTCCAGAGCTGAAGTCGCTCCCTACTTCGCTGAAGTATCGGTTCCTTGCGGGCAAGCCTGAGATGTACCCAGTCATCATCTCCGCCGAGTTGACTGGAGAGCAAGAATCCCGTCTGATGGGGGTATGAAAAGAACCGCAAGGCGATCGGATGGAGCGTAGCAGATCTCCATGGGATTAGTCCATCAGTGTGCTCCCACCATATATATCTCGAGGAGGGGGCGAAGCCGTCGCGTGAGTTCCAGCGGCGACTGAACCCCAACCTGAGAGAGGTTGTGATGAAGGAAATATCTAAATGGTGGAGTGCAGATTTTATTTATCCATTTTTGACTCCAAGTGGGTCAGCCCCTTGCATGTGGTGCCCAAGAAGACGGGCATCACGACTGTGATCAGTGAGTCGGGAGAGGAGATTGCTACACGAGTACCCACCTCTTGGAGGGTCTGTGTTGACTACAGGAGACTCAACCAGGCCACCAAGGAAGGACCATTTCCCCCTGCCTTTTATTGACCAGATCATTGAGAGACTGGCATGGAAGAGCCATTATTGCTTCCTGAATGGGTACTCGGGCTACAACCAGGTGGCCATCGCTCCTGAGGATCAGGAGAAGACCACCTTTACCTGTCCCTTCGGCACATATGCTTTTCGACGCATGCCATTGGCTATGCAATGCCCCTGCGACTTTTCAGAGGTGCATGCTGTCGATCTTTCAGACATGGTAGGGAGTGTTTGGAGGTCTTCAAGGACGATTTCTCGGTCTACGGCGACGGATTCGACTCCTGTCTTGACTGCCTAGACCGAGTACTCCAGCGATGTATTGAGTATCAGTTAGTTCTATCTGGGAGAAGAGTCACTTCATGTGACTCAAGGGACGGTGCTTGGCCATATCATCTCCAACAGGGGCATGGAGGTTGATCCGGCCAAGGTTGATGTCATTAGAAAACTCGCATCGCCGTCCAATTTGAGGCAGCTTCGGTCATTCCTGGGGCACGTTGGATTTTATAGGAGATTTATTCAGGATTTCAGCAGGATTGCCCGGCCGTTGACTGACCTATTGACGAAAGACACCGAGTTCCTTGTCGATGACAAGTGTCTTTCGTCCTTCGCGACTCTCCAGCAGGTGTGTTATTGAGGCTCCTGTCCTCCAGCCGCCTGACTGGTCTCTCCCATTCGAGATCATGACGGATGCCTCCGATTTTGCCGTAGGGGCAGTGCTGGGACAGAGGAGGGATGGAGTTCCATTTGCCATTCACTACGCTAGCCGCACATTGGATTCCGCCCAGCGGAATTATACGGTCACTGAAAAGGAGATGCTAGTCGTAGTGTTTGCCCTAGATAAGTTCAGATCGTATATCATTGGATCTAGAGTGACTATGTTTACAGATCACACACCATCAGGTACCTATGGCAAAGAAGGATGCCAAGGCCAGATTGACTAGATGGATCCTTCTACTCCAGGAGTTCGACATTGAGATCAAGGATAAGCCTGGAGTCAAGAATGTGGTGGCGGATCACCTCTCCCGTTTAGAGCAGCCTGAGGAGTCTGAGCAGATTGATCCGATTAGAGATACCTTCCCAGATGAGGCGATCCTTGCTATCGCCTCACTCACATGGTATGCTGATGAATACCCATTCATCACTCTTTATTCTTATATTTTAGCTACAAAAACCTTTGCAAATGCATGTAGATAATTGTAAATAGGAATAATTAGCAAAAAGCATGCATTGTGTAAAAGCCTATAATTAGCATGTTTTGTGCAAAATAAAAGAATAAAGACTAAAAAGAAAAAGAGGGAAATATTTAGAATAAATATGAGCAACCTAACCCAAGGGAGGGCTCAGCATGGGCCTGACCGCATAAAAGCCAAAGTAGAGGGAGATAGGGGCTCATGTGTAAATATTTGTACATAAATAAAACTATATTTTTCCTTAACCAAAATATGCTTGTACATATTTGTATATATTTATTAATATAAAAACAAAAAAAAAGTTAAAAATCAAAAAGATTAAAAATTACCCTTTCATCATGTACATAAGCCACACCTATATATTTATTAAGCTTTGTAAATATACAAAGTAATTTTTATCATTTTTGTAATAGTCTATGTTATATCAGAATGAAAAATAAATAAATAAAATCAAAACAAAAATCAAATAAAATAACAAAATTAAAATTACAAAAAGATATTGTACATATACCATGTATATAGATGTATATATCTATTTATTTTATCTCTGTATATAAATAATAAAAACAAAATAAAAATACCCTTTTATTCTCTATTTTATTCTATAAATAAATAAAATATAAAATAGGAATAAAATTGTACAAAAATAATAATTAAAAATCAAAAATCAAAAGCCTACATATTGTACATATACCTATACCCAACCCTACTATGTATATAGCTTATTTTTTATTTCCAAAAATTAATTAAAAATCACCAAAAAATAGAAAAAAATAAAATAAAAATAATTCATGTTTTAAGTTTTTGCAAAATCGGCCATTGGCTGCCCTATTTTTGAGCTCCAAACTTTTTCCACGTGGCAGCTACCCATTGGGTCCTGGGGATGTTGACCGCCCGGTCAACTGGCCCCCCCAGGACCACTTCCCACGGACTCGAGCACCCGGACCCCCTTCTCGGATTTTTACCCGCTCGACCCGACTCCATCTCGCCTAAACCCCGGGTCCGACTCCTTCGTGTCACACCCGAGACCCTCGCCGGAGCTCCTGCATCGGGATCCGCGCGCTTCCACGCCCTACCCGCGCCTGTCTTCCCAGACTCTCCAGCATATAAAGCTCCAGCTCCGCTCCTCATTCTTATCTTTGGCCTAATCCGCTCCACCCCCAATGACCTCCAGTGCTCGAGCGTGAGTGACAGCTCGCTCCAGGTGCTGTCGCAGCGAGGAGAGGGGTCGGATACCACTGATCGGCGAGTCAGCACCGCCGTGCTCCGCCCAGAGCAGGAGCCAGAGCCTCGGACGTCGACGCTCCTTGAGGCGAGGACCGGGAGCTTGCCCATCTCCAGCACAGTCGATCCATCCACCCAGGTAATCCCGTAGCTCCCCTTTTGGTCCAATTTCCGATTTCCCCCAATTTTCGCCGTCGCCGACCATCGCTGATTCCGACCGCCTCACCCTTCCGTTCGATCATCGGAATCCCCCATCACGTTCGCCCTTCCCCGCGCATCTTCTCCGCCCCTCCGTTCAACCCAGCTCGCACAAGAGCTGGGATTCGAACCCCTCCACCGTCGCATCGCCGGGGTTCGCTCGCCCCGACGCACCGATCATCCCCACGTCGCCTAACTGGGTCGAGGTACTTTGCCCTCGACCCGCGAAGCTTCTGAGGTGTTTTGCAGGTTCAGCAGAGGCCGTCTGAGGCCCCTCGACATTCAGCCCAGGAGCTTCACCTCCGCCGCCCTCGTCGGAGCTCTCCCGAGCTCGGCTGGGGCATCGGAGGACACCAGCAGCCGCGCATCGTCATGACGGAGCCCCTCCGATCTTCAAGCGCATCAGAGGAGGACCGGAGCGAGCGTACTGGGCCGGCGAAGTTCGCCGGCCTCTTGTTCCTCCAGGACCCTCCAGAGTCGTCGGATTAGCCTCCCGCTCCAGGTGCCATCCTGACCGTTGGTGGCTGGAGCCCCCCCCTTTTGACGTCCGATCTGAGGCAGTTGATCCAGACCGTTAGATCCCCACGTGTCCTGGCCTGGACCGTTGGATCGAGCAGAGCCTTCCAGCGTTGAGAGCCGCCCCATCCTGAACCGTCAGATCTCCACGTGGCATCCATCCGTCAGCTCAAATTAATAAAGGGTAAATTACCCTTAGGCCCTTATCTTGTTTTTATTTCACTTTAGAACTGTAAATATTTAAATGCGTTGTTTAGTTTGGGTTAAATTGCATAGAGGACCTTGATCTTAAGTTAGTTTGCATATATACCCCTGCCTATTGTGAGCCACATGCTTCGTCACGTGTTTTATTGGTGTATTTGCAACCTTAGTCCCTGTAGTTCTGGATGGTTCTGAAATGAATGAAATATTTTTGACATTTGCATTTATGCCCCTGTGAATGGTTTAATTCCGCATGTGCGTGATTTCTTGGGTAATTTGCAGCTGAGGTCCTCGGATTTTTGGTACGTGTTACCATTCGGTCCCTGGACCTTATTTTTATTACATAGAGGTCCCTGAGTGCCCCAGGCACGCGCCGCGGCGCGTGTTTTGCTGGATATTTTGCACCAGGACCCCCAGAACTTAGGGTATTTGCATTTCAGTCCCTGTGCACAGTACCCCCTTGCCATTTTTGAATAAAATATCAAATCACCTCCAAATTCGATGAAAATTTGACCCATGGCTCCTGCCATGGTGTAGGATTTTTGAGAATTTTCGAGGACATTTTTGAGTTTATTTGTTATTTTTAAAAATTCAAAAACTATCATTTTTGTTACTACCTAGACTAGAAATCACAAAAAAATATAAAAACCCCTCAAAAAATTCTATAAAAATTAGGTACTGTTAGTTTAGTGTGTTTGATTTTCTAGCCAATTTTGGCTATTTTTCATTGCTTAAAAACCTTAAAAATATAAAAACACCTAAAAACTCATAAAAATTCTATTAAATAATCTAAAAATCCAAAAACAATAATTTTGGTACTCAAATTTTCCTTGTTTTACCTAGTTTACAGGAAAATACCTCCAGGCCCTTTTGAGGCCCTTAGATATTTTATCTAGGGTTTTTGGGCCTGGCTGGACAGTACCTTGCATTTTTGTTCTTGTGTTTGATTTTTAGAATTAAAATAAATATCAGAAAAATCCCAAAAATTCACCAAAAACATAAAAAAAAATATAAAAACACATAAAAATATTTTGTTTTAATTTTGCTTGATTTTTGTTGCATTAAATAAATTGTTGAAGTGTGCTTATTTGTGTTTCTTTTATTTTCTTCACAATTTAAAAATTCAAAAAAAAATATAAAAATAATTAAAAACCACTAAAAATATTTTGTCTTTTATTTGATTTGTTTTTACTACTTCGTAGGCCTTCGGCCAACCCGTGCTCCTTGAGTTCGACCCTGGGTGCTATACCAGGTTAAACATATAGCAGGACCGCTTGCCTTGTTTTGATCGATTTTATTTTCTTTAAGTGGTTCATTTTCTTGATATACGTGGTCTGATTGCTCGGGTCACAATGACCCTATTTCTGTACCTCATACCCTAGCCTTCGGACCCGTTATCAGAATGGCGCCGTTGCCAGGGAGCACGGCTTAGTAGTTCTTTTCGTTTTTATTTTCGTGGCTTTTCGCGGCTCTTCGGAGCTCGCGGCTTTTCGCGGCTTTTTGTCTATATTTTGTTTGATTTTATTTTCTTTTTCTTTTATTTTTGTTTTTGTTTTATTTTGTGTGTTTATTTTATTTTACATTTTTTGCACATATACCTTATTTTTCATTTGCCTTTATTTTCTTTGATATTATTTGATTGGTTCTGACCACTTGTTTTCTCTTGCGAGGGCCCGAGGACCGAGGCGGCTATTCTCGAGAGCCAGCGCAATCGCGGGATTTGGAGGCGGCTCCTTTCTTTGCGGAGCCACAGGAGAGAGTGAGAGAGAGCTGAGTGGGTGAGGATTAGGGTAGATTTATTTTGTTCATTATTATTGTAATAATACAGGACTCAGGACTTGGACTGCTTGGACATTTGTGACTTGACCGTAGCGGGTCTGTTTCGTCGAGCATCGGTGTGCTCGGGGGACCCTTAGGACCTTCGCGGTTTTTCGCGGCTTTTTCGCGGTTTTATTTTTCTTTTATTTCTGCCTTTTCCGGTGTTTACGCGGTTTTTGCTCGAGCCCCTAGACTTAGGATTTTCTGGTGAATGTGTCGTAACTAGTAGGATCCACACACCTAATTGATTATCTGTTCCTATAGATCGATAATTGGACCTACTTAAAATCAATAATAAAAATAACCGATTCATTTGCCTCCGTAGCCTACGTGCCGCAGCCCGTCCTGTAAAGCGCTTTCTCCTACCCCCGATTTGTCGGACAGAGGAGGACGGGCCAAGACCGGACTCTTTGGCTTGGAGGTCGGTGACCGGTTAGACGGTTCTTCGCTAGAAATTGCTCGTCTAGGACCCGGCTTTCCGCTGCACCATATAGGTAGTTTTATTTCTGTCTTTACTTGTATGCGCGGATCATCTTGCATATAGAGTGCTGGAGGCAAGGTACGCATTTCTTACTGGCATGCATCATTGATTTATCGTGCATCGGCTTTTTCATCTTCTCCCCCTGTTTTGGACTTAATAATCAGGAGACCGAAAAATTCGTTAGGCCTTTTGTTTGTTTTGAAAAAGATTAAAAAAGTGAAACCATAAAATTGGAACTGCTAAAATTATTGATCTTAAAAACCGCTCACCCTAAAAACTTTGTCTTGGGGAGAGCAACCCCCTCATTGTTTGGTTTGGATGCGCGAGAGAGTGACCCGCACCCTAGGTAGAGCCCCCCGTTGCTAGTCCCGACTGATGACCGACTTTTCCGTGCGGGCCAGTCGGTTGGGTTAGCATCGGATATCCCAACAGGTCACGTAAGCGCTCTGATACTCTGTGTGTTCACCAAAATAAAATCGACAAGATAATTTGACCGAACTTTCACGGTCTTCAGCTCGCGTTGCGTTGGTGAATTGGGGGTTTGTTTTTCTGATCGTGATTTTTCCAAAATTGGGGGTTTGTTTTCTGATCGTGATTTTTCCAGATCTCATCCGCCTTACTCGCCAGATCAAGATGATGGGTAGACGGTCTCTTAGGCAGCCTCTGGCTGCACCGCTTTCGGGCACGTCTACCTCCTCATCTAGGTTGGCTCGTGAGAGCTCAGACCCGCTCTCCGAGCCCGAGTACGACTCCACCCTGTTCCCCCTCGACCCCCTTTCTGATCTGCCTGAGAGACACGAGCCCGAGGAGAGATTGATACATTTGACAGCACCTGAGTTGGGCTCGTTTGGTTTTGCAGACGTCGCCATGGCCGGCAGTTCTGAGGATCGTTCCCGCACAAAGCACGTTGTGATGGATCAGGGAGCGATCAACTCCACCTTGATCGCCTCATTAGAGACAGTTCAGCAGCAGTTACGCGATCAGGGAGCATTTATGATTGAGATGAGGAGAGAGTTGGAGCGCCTCCGATTAGAGCGAGATGAGCAGAGCGAGCCTGAGGACGGACCAGATGCAGAGGCACGAGTCGCAGCAGCAGCAGCAGCAGCAACAGCCGCAGCCGCCGCCGCAGCAGCAGCAGCCGCGGGAGGAGGACCACCTAGACCGATACGGGAGTTGCACAACCCCGGATCTACACTGATGCACCATTGGGTGGTGGTACCTGCTATCGTGGGGGACTTCAAGTTCCCCCCGAACACCCTGCAGATGCTTCCTCGTTTTCACGGACTCGCCACTGAGGAGCCCCACCTCCACCTCCAGGAGTTCCTGATGATTTGCAGCACTGTCCACGATCGCCACGTGGACCAGGACACGATCCGGATGATAGCCTTCCCGTTTTCACTGGCAGATAGAGCAGCCACCTGGCTGAAGCATCTTGGGAGGTTTGTCTATACTTGGGAGCAGCTCCGCACCGAGTACTTGAACAAGTACTATCCACTCGGGCGGATGAATGCAGCGAGGGCCCTGATCAGCAACTTCTCCATGTTCCCCAACGAGCAGTTTCACGAGGCATGGGAGAGGTTCCGAGAGCTCCTGGACAGATGCCCACACCACGACATCACGAAGCCGAACCTTGTGCAGAGCTTCTTCAGCGGGTTGACACCAGAGCTACAGGGTCTGGTGAATGCTTCTTGCGGCGGGTCCTACTTCGCCAAGGACCACGACCAGGTCTGGGCCATCTTCGAGGAGATGGCTGAGAACTATATGGTGATGTCTCAGACCAGGTTGTATACTCAGAAGACCCAGCCACATCAGCCAGGACCCGTGCAGTACCAGCGGATAGCACGGGTAGATGCAGGTCCATCCAGTTCGTCCGCAGCCGCAGCAGCACAGGCAGAGTCGTCAGCTGCGGACATGGGCATTATCAGCGAGAAGCTGGACCGCATGGAGCTGATCGAGAAGAAGCAGTGCCAGAGTATCACGCAGATGGAGCAGATGGCACAGGTTCTGAGCGACATGAAGACACAGCTCATGTGTCTCCAGGAGGCACAGACGGCTCCTCAGCCCCGTCTTCAGTCGCGAGGCGACGCCGGCAGCAGCAGCAACTCGTCCCAGCGCTCCAGCACCCACGTGCAGCCTAGACAGGTCCATCTTGTACAGGCGGAGCCGTACCAGCAGCCGCAGCCCACCTACCAGTCCCCACCATCTCCAGAGATGCAGATGGTGGTCTACCAGCCGGACCAGCCTCTGGCAGTACTCCCGCCAGCCCCCTACGATGCAGAGCCGTTGATGGATGTCAACGGGATTTGGTATGACCGCCCCCAGCCTGGGATCCGACGAGACCATCCCGGATTTAGGTGGGGGAGTGGTGGTACCCAGCCCCAGCAGCAGCCGTCAGGACAGGGAGGGCAGTACTCCCAGCAGAGAGATCACCACCAGCCGCAGCAGCAGCCCCCAGCATATCAGCAGCACCAGCCATCCTTCGATCCTCGTCCCTATCAGCAGCAGGGACAGTCGTGGAGACGTGAGCAGCAGGCTCACCCAGTTCAGCAGCAGCACCCTTCCTCATACCCCTCTTACCAGCACCAGCAGCAGCAGTTCCAGCAGCCTCACCCACAGAGAGGCTACCCGTCGGGTTCCCACGAGAGCCATGCTTTGGATGACATCGCCCGCCTCCTCACGGACCAGCAGGCCACATTCAGACGGGAGATGGACGAGTTCCGCCAGGAGATGCGGGACTTGGTGAGAGGGAAGGCCGCCATTCCAGCCCAGATTGAGCCGAACCCGAACAACCTCAAGAGGAAATCTGAGCAGGTAGTACATACTGAGTTTGCCACT
Source organism: Ottelia alismoides (assembly GCA_037367405.1). NCBI lineage: Eukaryota > Viridiplantae > Streptophyta > Magnoliopsida > Alismatales > Hydrocharitaceae > Ottelia > Ottelia alismoides. The sequence goes on along the minus strand of JAZKJV010010267.1, from coordinate 881,420 downwards.
CCTAGTGACCCATTTGATGATACATCTTCGGATCTATTTGATGCTGATTTTGTCACACTTAGGAGCGGTAGGACCCCAGCAGGCGGCGGCGCCTCATCTGAGCTTCACCACGAGGACACTTCAGAGGCGCCACATGAGGAGGAGGAGAGCGGTACTGAGGCTGCTCCAGATGATGACGGTGGCACTGAAGCCACCAAGGATGCTGATCCCACCGGCGGTACTGAGGCCGCCGCTTCACCAGATCTAGGAGGTGGTACTGACGCCACCAGTTCAGCCGAGCCAGCCTGCGGTACTGATGCCGTGAGACGTCTACCAGCAGCAGCAGCACAGCCAGCCCACGGTGGTACTGAGGCCACCGGTGTTAGTATAGAGAGAGATGTTGTTTTTCCTCGCTGTGTTGTATCTCAGGACTTTGGTGTGAATAAAAGAAAAAGGTTTAGTTTCTTCTGGTCCCACTGTGGTGCATGATGTATGTGTGGATCCGGTCATCGAACCGTCTAGGCCTTTTCCTAATCCTTCATCTGAGAAGGACCCTGTGATCCCCTTCCCTAGAGCCCTTCAGATGTGGAAGGGGAAGAAAAAAGAAAAAGATCCAAAAGAGAGAGAGCTTGAGGAGTTCAGCCAAAGCATGATTGATCGATTCCACATCCAGCTGACCCTCCAGGAGGCTTTGCAGCACATCCCCCTTCTCCAGCGATCTTTGAGAGAGAGGACTACAGTCAGGAGGAGGAGGCGGAACCACACTTCAGAGATACATGTGCTGATGAAAGCCACGTGTTTCGCGATCCAGAACCGTCTGCCGGCCAAGAGGCCAGATTCAGGGGCCCCGTATGTCAGATGCCAGATCAGTGAGCAGAGGTTCGACCGTACTCTTCTAGATAGCGGATCGTCGATCAACCTTCTTCCGGTAGCCCTTCTCGACCGCTTTGAGTTGGGCACTCTTCGACAGAGCAGGACAGTCCTTCAGTTCGCTGATCGATCTGTCAAGAGGCCGAAGGGGTTATTACGAGACGTTATCGTCACGATTCAGGGCCTGAAATTCCCCGTGGACTTCGTAGTGTTGGACATGGAGATCCCTGAGTCAGTGGCTGATACCCCCATCATCCTTGGTCGTCCGTTCTTGGCCACAGCCAAGGCGGTGACTGGTCATGATAGCGGGAAGGTGTACTTTCGCATCGAGGGCGAGAGTATACAAATAGAGACGGTCGAGGACTACAGAGCTAGATTCATAGCCCGCTCAGATGCGAGTACAGACTCAGAGCAGTTGACAGATGCAGAGCCAGACATCCACCAGGACTGTGATTTTGTGATCATAGATGATGAGGCAGCTTGGGCAGATCTTGAGACACAGACCATCCTCTCACTTTCAGATACAGCTGATGCCGAGATGATAGCAGAGGAGAGTCTGGAGAGCACAGCCTTGGTCCAGGATACCATAGAGGCAGCAGAGCCGGTCCTTGATCGCAGCACGATGTTTAGCGATGGTGGTGCTGAGGCCACCTTTTTTTCCGGTGGTACTGATGCCACCGCGGTTGATATAGATCCCTCGGATTCAGAGTCTGATTGGGCCGATTGTGATGATCAGATGCCAGACCTGATTCCACCTGAGCCTACAGATGAAGAGGAGGTAGATGCAGAGCAGACCAGAGACAGTGCAGTTGAGCAGCCTTCTCCCGATCCAGTTTGCGAGAGTACGCTTTCACTTTCCTAGGCAGATTTGGCAGACTTAGCAGCTTTCACTCAGTTTCTTCCGCAGCCAGATTTGCCAGCACCCAGCATTCCAGAGCTGAAGCCGCTCCCTACTTCGTTGAAGTATCGATTCCTTGCGGGCGAGCCAGAGATGTACCCAGTCATCATCTCCGCCGAGTTGACTGGAGAGCAGGAATCCCGTTTGATGGAGGTTCTTGAAAAAAACCGCAAGGCGATCGGATGGAGCGTAGCAGATCTCCATGGGATTAGTCCATCGGTGTGCTCCCACCATATCTATCTCGAGGAAGGGGCGAAGCCGTCGCGTGAGTTCCAGCGGCGACTGAACCCCAACCTGAGAGAGGTTGTGATGAAGGAAATATCAAAATGGTGGAGTGCAGATTTTATTTATCCCATTTCCGACTCCAAGTGGGTCAGCCCCTTGCATGTGGTGCCCAAGAAGACGGGCATCACGACTGTGATCAGTGAGTCGGGAGAGGAGATTGCTACAAGGCTACCCACCTCTTGGAGGGTTTGTGTTGACTACAGGAGACTCAACCAAGCCACCAAGAAGGACCATTTCCCCCTGCCTTTTATTGACCAGATCATTGAGAGACTGGCAGGGAAGAGCCATTATTGCTTCCTGGATGGGTACTTGGGCTACAACCAAGTGGCCATCGCTCCTGAGGATCAGGAGAAGACCACCTTTACATGTCCCTTCGGCACATATGCTTTTCGACGCATGCCATTTGGGCTATGCAATGCCCCAGCGACTTTTCAGAGATGCATGTTGTCGATCTTTTCGGACATGGTAGGGGAGTGTTTGGAGATCTTCATGGATGATTTCTCGATCTACGGCGACGGATTCGATTCTTGTCTTGACTGCCTAGATCGAGTACTCCAGCGATGTATTGAGTATCACTTGGTGCTATCTTGGGAGAAGAGTCACTTTATGGTGACTCAAGGGACGGTGCTTGGCCATATCATCTCCGACAGGGGCATGGAGGTTGATCCGGCCAAGGTTGATGTCATTAGGAAACTCACACCGCCGTCCAATCTGAGGCAGCTACGGTCATTCCTGGGGCACGTTGGATTTTATAGGAGATTTATTCAGGATTTCAGCAGGATTGCCCGACCGTTGACTGACCTCTTGACGAAGGACACCGAGTTCCTTGTCGATGACAAGTGTCTTTCGTCATTCGCGACTCTCCAGCAGTGTGTCATAGAGGCTCCTGTCCTCCAGCCGCCTGACTGGTCTCTCCCATTCGAGATCATGACGGATGCCTCCGATTTTGCCGTGGGGGCAGTGCTGGGACAGAGGAGGGATGGAGTTCCATTTGCCATACACTATGCTAGCCGCACATTGGATTCCGCTCAGCGGAATTACACCGTCACAAAGAAGGAGATGCTAGCCGTAGTGTTCGCCCTAGATAAGTTCAGATCGTATATCATTGGATCTAGAGTGACTTTGTTTACAGATCATACCGCCATCAGGTACCTCATGGCAAAGAAGGATGCCAAGGCCAGACTGACTAGATGGATCCTTCTACTCCAGGAGTTCGACATTGAGATCAAGGATAAGCCTGGAGTCAAGAATGTGGTGGCGGATCATCTCTCCCGACTAGAGCAGCCAGAGGATTCTGAGCAGATTGACCCTATTAGAGATACCTTCCCAGATGAGGCGATCCTTGCTATCGCCTCACTTCCATGGTACGCCGATATTGTGAACTTTTCTTGTTGTTGGGAAAGTCCCACAAGATTGGCCCAGACAGAGACTTGAGACCTTCCTTGCGAAGGCCAAGTCCTACCATTGGGAGGATCCCATCCTTTACCACGAAGGAGGGGATAGCGTCTGGCGTCGGTGTATTCCTCAGGAGGAACACCATAGCGTCCTCACTTACTGCCACAAGCTTGAGGCAGGAGGACATCATTCTGGGAGGAGAACGGCACAGAAAGTGCTCCAATCCGGCTTGTGGTGGCCTACCCTCTTCAAGGACTCAGATGAGTTCGTGAAGAGGTGTACTGACTGTCAGAGGATGGGCACTTGTGGACAGCGTGATATGATGCCGATGCAGCCCATTCACTTCTGTGAGGTTTTTGACGCATGGGGCATCGATTTCATGGGTCCATTCCCTAAGAGTCAGGGATTTGAGTACATTCTGTTGGCCGTCGATTATGTGAGTCGTTGGGTGGAGGCTATCCCCGCTCGAGCCGCTGATGCGAGGACAGTTTGCAGATTTTTGAGGAAGCACATCATCACGCGGTTCGGGTTCCACGAGTTCTGATTTCTGATGGGGGATCTCACTTCATCAACGACCAGGTGAAGGCACTTGCTAGCGAGTTCGGCATAGATCATCGTGTTGCTACACCTTACCATCCACAGACGAATGGTCTAGCCGAAGTATCGAATAGGGAGATCAAGACTATTCTGCAGAAAGTCGTCCGCCCTGACCGAAGGATTGGTCACAGCTTTTGGACTCGGTCTTGTGGGCATATAGGACGTCTTTCAAGACACCTTTGGGCACATCTCCCTTTCGCCTCGTATACGGCAAGCCATGCCATTTACCTGTTGAGCTGAGGCACAAGTCACTTTGGGCAGTCACAGATATTTTGATGGATCCAGATGGTATGGGAGACCAGAGAAGGGCAGAGCTAGCTGCCCTGGAGGAGCTTATAGATGCAGCTTTCTCAAGCAGCCTACATTATAAGGAGAAAGTCAAGGAGTGGCATGATTCTCATATCAGCCACAAGCATTTTGAGATTGGACAGAGAGTATGGCTGTTTGATGCGAGGCTACGCTTATTTCCAGGGAAGCTGCAGAGCAAATGGAAGGGACCTTATATGGTTAGAAAGGTACACGACAACGGTAGCATCGACATATCTGAGTTGTCTTCTGAGAGTACCTTTCAAGTGAACGGCCAGCGGCTCAAGCCATTTCTAGATCATGAGCCGCAGGTCGTTGATCTTGCCCCTATTCATTTTGCGTGAGATGTGGTCTTTGACTCACATCTAATGCATCTCACGCCTGAGTTTCACTGATTTTTCGCTGTATATAGATCCAGATGTCCATATCACCACATTCTTTAGTCCCACATCCCTTCTTCATCTTGTGATTATGCTATACTTAGGGTGCACTTTGCCCTAAGTATAGGGGGGATGTGAGACTTTTCGGGTATTTCTTTTGTTTCTGTCTACCCCTGTTTTGCTGCCTATACTTAGGGATATTTCACCCCAAGTATGGGCGGTAGACCCTGTACATTCTGCACTCAGGTTTTCCCTTAGTATACAGCTTGCTATACTTAGGATTACTTGATCCTAAGTATAGGGGGGAGACCTGAGCCACTCTTGACTTTTCATTTCTTTTGTATAGCCCTTCGTTTCACTTCCCTATACCTAGCACGAGTTATGTCTTCTTCATCGCTCTTGACTCTGAGGACATCGTTCGAGCTAAGTATAGGGGGGGTGTGTATATATTTCATATATACTTTAGCCATAACTCGTACTTTGTGTGAGTGTGTTAATAAATAAAATGGCTAAAAACCACAAAAATTAAAAATTTTCATGTACATAATCTTCTTTTATTTGCACATACATAGCTAGTGTACCAATTATTTTTGTAAAAATGATTTCAAAAATCTTTTGTGTAAAGCTTGTGTAAATATTTTTGTATCAAAATTATGTATATAGTACAAAATTTTTCCAAAATGTTTTGAAAATCAAAAGTTTGCAAAAATCTTGTGTAAATATGTGTAAATATCTTTTTGCAAAACTTGCACTTCATGCATCATCCATTCATGATTTCAAAACATTTTTCAAAAATTTTGCATGTTTGTAAAATTTGTGTAAATAAGCATCTTTTTGTACATATGTATATAGTTTTTCTGGATGATAGATGACATTTAAACTAGCCTGGAATCAAATTGAGAAATGGAGCTTGATTAAGATCTTAATCCACCTAATTTCTAAGAGGAACCTTATAGGACTTAGGTTTAAGGCTTTTCAGGTCCATGATGACTTAATTCTTTGAGTCCACTAGGCTATGATCACATGTCATCTCAATGAGCCTAAGTAGAGCACTTAACAACAACACATGACTCATATAGATTATGGCTTTACTTGGACAACCGCACTATGCACCGAGCTCTCTACGGATGAGGTGGTGAGGAGGCAGTCTTCCTTGACTTGGGGTAGCATATGAGGGTAGTACTTCTAGGCGGAACCTCTCTTCTTCTTATAGTGAAGGAAGTGCGTCTCAACATGGTCTGGTTGCCATGAGGTCTAACGACGGGAGTTGTGGGTTGCAATAAAGCTTCAAAAGAGGGACAGTCTACTGGCTCAAGAGGAAAAATTCCTTGTATATATGATGCACATGTATATGTTGTACAGATGCACTCGGAAAAAAAAATGTGCAAAAAGAAAAGAACTCCAAAAAAGTGGTGGGTCTGAGAGAAAATGATAATCCCACCGGAGTATGTATATAAGTGCAATAAGCAAAGCTTGGTTTCATGATCCACCTGTTGTAGCTTGCAGCAGGGAGACTTGGCTACACTGGTCAGGCTCCCAAGGGTAATTGGCTACACTGGCCTTGACCCATTCTCTTCTTCCCCCTCTTCTTGAGCTGGTTGTACTTGAACTTAGAAGGGAATACCCCGCTCCTCGAGGAAAGAGTGGCCAGATTGAGGTCATAGAATTACCTTGTTGGGGAGGGTTGTCAAGTTGCCATTTCTGAGGTGGAGAGCTTAGACTTCACATTCACAGAACAAGAAAAGATTCATGGTCTTCAGGGTTTGTGATTGATGACTTGTTCTGATCTGGAGTATTGAGGAGTCTTGGTTATAGATTGGTGGAACTTAGAGGCTGTTAGGTTTTAAGCTTAAGTCTAAATAAGGTTCTGACACATTAATAATCCAAAGATCTGATTGAGCTCCATACCTCAATTTAATGAAGGCAAGTTTAATAATCAACCTTGATCCATGTACATCCTCTTTTTCTTTTTCTTTCTTCCTTTTTCACTTCTTTTTCAAATAAGTGTTTGCTAAGGGACTAGCAAAGTTAAGTATAGGGGGTGATGAATACCCATTCATCACTCTTTATTCTTATATTTTAGCTACAAAAACCTTTGCAAATGCATGTAGATAATTGTAAATAGGAATAATTAGCAAAAGCATGCATTGTGTAAAAGCCTATAATTAGCATGTTTTTGTGCAAAAATAAAAGAATAAAGACTAAAAAGAAAAAGAGGGAAATATTTAGAATAAATATTGAGCAACCTAACCCAAGGGAGGGCTCAGCATGGGCCTGACCGCATAAAAGCCAAAGTAGAGGGAGATAGGGGCTCATGTGTAAATATTTGTACATAAATAAAACTATATTTTCCTTACCCAAAAATATGCTTGTACATATTTGTATATATTTATTAATATAAAAACAAAATAAAAAGTTAAAAATCAAAAAGATTAAAAATTACCCTTTCATCATGTACATAAGCCACACCTATATATTTATTAAGCTTTGTAAATATACAAAAGTAATTTTTATCATTTTTGTAAATAGTCTATGTTATATCAGAATGAATAAATAAATAAATAAAATCAAAACAAAAATCAAATAAAAATAACAAAATTAAAATTACAAAAAGATATTGTACATATAACATGTATATAGATGTATATATCTATTTATTTTATCTCTGTACATAAATAATAAAAACAAAATAAAAATACCCTTTTATTCTCTATTTTATTCTATAAATAAATAAAATATAAAATAGGAATAAAATTGTACAAAAATAATAATTAAAAATCAAAAATCAAAAGCCTACATATTGTATATATACCTATACCCAACCCTACTATGTATATAGCTTATTTTTATTTCCAAAAATTAATTAAAAATCACCAAAAAATAGAAAAAAATAAAATAAAAATAATTCATGTTTTAAGTTTTTGCAAAATCGGCCATTGGCTGCCCTATTTTTTAGCTCCAAACTTTTTCCACGTGGCAGCTACCCATTGGGTCCTGGGGATGTTGACCGCCCGGTCAACTGGCCCCCCCAGGACCACTTCCCACGGACTCGAGCACCGGACCCCCTTCTCGGATTTTTACCCGCTCGACCCGACTCCATCTCGCCTAAACCCCGGGTCCGACTCCTTCGTGTCACACCCGAGACCCTCGCCGGAGCTCCTGCATCGGGATCCGCGCGCTTCCACGCCCTACCCGCGCCTGTCTTCCCGGACTCTCCAGCATATAAAGCTCCAGCTCCGCCTCCTCATTTCTTATCTTTGGCTAATCCGCTCCACCCCCAGTGACCTCCAGTGCTCGAGCGTGAGTGACAGCTCGCTCCAGGTGCTGTCGCAGCGAGGAGAGGGGCCGGATACTACTGATCCGGCGAGTCAGCACCGCCGTGCTCCGCCCAGAGCAGGAGCCAGAGCCTCGGACGTCGACGCTCCTTGAGGCGAGGACCGGGAGCTTGCCCAGCTCCAGCACAGTCGATCCATCCACCCAGGTAATCCCGTAGCTCCCCCTTTTGGTCCAATTTCCGATTTCCCCCAATTTTCGCCGTCGCCGACCATCGCTGATTCCGACCGCCTCACCCTTCCGTTCGACCATCGGAATCCCCCATCACGTTCGCCCTTCCCCCACGCATCTTCTCCGCCCCTCCGTTCAACCCAGCTTGCACAGGAGCTGGGATTCGAACCCCTCCACCGTTGCATCGCCGGGGTTCGCTCGCCCCGACGCACCGATCATCCCCACGTCGCCTAACTGGGTCGAGGTACATTGCCCTCGACCCACGAAGCTTCTAAGGTGTTTTGCAGGTTCAGCAGAGGCCGTCTGAGGCCCCTCGACATTCAGCCCAGGAGCTTCACCTCCGCCGCCCTCGTCGGAGCTCTCCCGAGCTCGGCTGGGGCATCGGAGGACACCAGCAGCCGCGCATCGTCACGACGGAGCCCCTCCGATCTTCAGGCGCATCAGAGGAGGACCGGAGCGAGCGTACTGGGCCGGCGAAGTTCGCCGGCCTCTTGTTCCTCCAGGACCCTCCAGAGTCGTCGGATTAGCCTCCCGCTCCAGGTGCCATCCTGACCGTTGGTGGCTGGATCCCCCCCCTTTTGACGTCCGATCTGAGGCAGTTGATCCAGACCGTTAGATCCCCACGTGTCCTGGCCTGGACCGTTGGATCGAGCAGAGCCTTCCAACGTTGAGAGCCGCCCCATCCTGAACCGTCAGATCTCCACGTGGCATCCATCCGTCAGCTCAGATTAATAAAGGGTAAATTACCCTTAGGCCCTTATCTTGTTTTTATTTCACTTTAGTCCTGTAAATATTTAAATGCGTTGTTTAGTTTTGGGTTAAATTGCATAGAGGACCTTGATCTTAAGTTAGTTTGCATATATACCCCTGCCTATTGTGAGCCACATGCTTCGTCACGTGTTTTATTGGTGTATTTGCAACCTTAGTCCCTGTAGTTCTGGATGGTTCTGAAATGAATGAAATATTTTTGACATTTGCATTTATGCCCCTGTGAATGGTTTAATTCCGCATGTGCGTGATTTCTCGGGTAATTTGCAGCTGAGGTCCTCGGATTTTTGGTACGTGTTACCATTCGGTCCCTGGACCTTATTTTTATTACATAGAGGTCCCTGAGTGCCCCAGGCACGCGCCGCGCGCGTGTTTTGCTGGGTATTTTGCACCGGGACCCCCAGAACTTAGGGTATTTGCATTTCAGTCCCTATGCACAATACCCCCTTGCCATTTTTGAATAAAATATCAAATCACCTCCAAATTCGATGAAAATTTGACGCATGGCTCTTGCCATGGTGTAAGATTTTTGAGAATTTTCGAGGACATTTTTGAGTTTATTTGTTATTTTTAAAAATTCAAAAACTATCATTTTTGTTACTGCCTAGACTAGAAAATCACAAAAAAATATAAAAACCCCTCAAAAAATTCTATAAAAATTAGGTACTGTTTAGTTTAGTGTGTTTGATTTTCTAGCCAATTTTGGCTATTTTTCATTGCTTAAAAACCTTAGAAATATAAAAATACCTAAAAACTCATAAAAATTCTATTAAATAATCTAAAAATCCAAAAACAATAATTTTGGTACTCAAATTTTCCTTGTTTTACCTAGTTTACAGGAAAAATACCTCCAGGCCCTTTTGAGGCCCTTAGATATTTTATCTAGGGTTTTTGGGCCTGGCTGGACAGTACCTTGCATTTTTGTTACTGTTTGATTTTTAGAAATTAAAATAAATATCAGAAAAATCCCAAAAATTCACCAAAAACATAAAAAAATATAAAACACATAAAAAAATTTTTGTTTTAATTTTTGCTTGATTTTTGTTGCATTAAATAAATTGTTGAAATGTGCTTATTTGTGTTTCTTTTATTTTCTTCACATTTTAAAAATCCAAAAAATATATATATAAATAATTAAAAACCACTAAAAATATTTTGTCTTTTATTTGATTTGTTTTTACTACTTCGTAGGCCTTCGGCCAACCCGTGCTCCTTGAGTTCGACCCTGGGTGCTATACCAGGTTAAACATATAGCAGGACCGCTTGCCTTGTTTTGATCGATTTTATTTGCTTTAAGTGGTTCATTTTTCTTGATATACGTGGTCTGATTGCTCGGGTCACAACGACCCTATTTCTGTACCTCATACCCTAGCTTTCGGACCCATTATCATATGCCGATATTGTGAACTTTCTCGTTGCTGGGAAAGTCCCACAAGATTGGCCCAGGCAGAAGCTTGAGACCTTCCTTGCGAAGGCCAAGTCCTACCATTGGGAGGATCCCATCCTTTACCACGAAGGAGGGGATAGCGTCTGGCGTCGGTGTATTCCTCAGGAGGAACACCATAGCGTCCTCACTTACTTCCACAAGCTTGAGGCAGGAGGACATCATTCTGGGAGGAGAACGGTACAGAAAGTGCTCCAATCCGGCTTGTGGTGGCCTACCCTCTTCAAGGACTCAGATGAGTTCGTGAAGAGGTGTACTGACTGTCAGAGGATGGGCACTTGTGGACAGCGTGATATGATGCCGATGCAGCCCATTCACTTCTGTGAGGTTTTTGACACATGCGGCATAGATTTCATGGGTCCATTCCCTAAGAGTCAGGGATTTGAGTACATTCTATTGGCCGTTGATTATGTTAGTCGTTGGGTGGAGGCTATCCCCGCCCGAGCCGCTGATGCGAGGACAGTTTGCAGATTTTTGAGGAAGCATATCATCACGTCGTTCGGGGTTCCACGAGTTCTGATTTCTGATGGGGGATCTCACTTCATCAATGACCAGGTGAAGGCCCTTGCTAGCGAGTTCGGCATAGACCATCGTGTTGCTACACCTTACCATCCACAGACGAATGGTCTAGTCGAGGTGTCGAATAGGGAGATCAAGACTATATTGCAGAAAGTCGTCCGCCCTGACCGAAAGGATTGGTCACAGCTATTGGACTCGGTCTTGTGGGCATATAGGACGTCTTTCAAGACACCTTTGGGCACATCTCCCTTTCGCCTCGTATATGGCAAGCCGTGCCATTTACCTGTTGAGCTGAGGCACAAGTCACTTTGGGCAGTTACTGATATTCTTATGGATCCAGATGGTATGGGAGACCAGAGGAGGGCAGAGTTAGCTGCCCTAGAGGAACTTAGAGATGCAGCTTTCTCGAGCAGCCTACATTATAAGGAGAAAGTAAAGGAGTGGCATGATTCTCATATCAGCCACAAGCATTTTGAGATTGGACAAAGAGTTTGGCTGTTTGATGCGAGGCTACGATTATTTCCAGGGAAGCTACAGAGCAAATGGAAGGGACCCTACTTGGTCAGAAAGGTACACGACAACATTAGCATCGACATATCTGAGTTGTCTTCTGAGAGTACCTTTAGAGTGAACGGCCAGCGGCTCAAGCCATTTCTAGATCATGAGCCGCGGGTCGTTGATCTTGCCCCTATTCATTTTGCGTGAGATGTGGTCTTTGACTCACATCTAATGCATCTCACGCCTGAGTTTCACTGATCTTCCGCCCTGTATAGATCCAGATGTCCATATCACCACATTCTTTAGTCCCACATCCCTTTCTTCATCTTGTGATTATGCTATACTTAGGGTGCACTTTACCCTAAGTATAGGGGGGATGTGAGACCTTTTGGGTATTTCTTTTGTTTCTGCCTACCCCTGTTTTTGTTGCCTATACTTAGGGATATTTCACCCTAAGTATAGTGGGGGGTAGACCTTGTACATTCTCCACTCGGTTTTTCCCTTAGTATACAGCCTGCTATACTTAGGATTATTTGATCGTAAGTATAGGGGGAAGACCCGAGACCCTTGTGACTTTTTCTAATTTCTTCTTGTTCTTTGTATATAGCCTTTCTTTTCACTTTCCTATACCTAGCACGAGTTATGTCTTCTTCATCGCTCTTGACTCTGAGGACATCGTTCGAGCTAAGTATAGGGGGTGTGTGTATATTTCATATATACTTTAGCCATAACTCGTACTTTGTGTGAGTGTGTTTATAAATAAAATGGCTAAAAATCACAAAAATTAAAAATTTTCATGTACATAATCTTCTTTTATTTGCACATAAATAGCTAGTGTACAAATTATTTTTGTAAAAATGATTTCAAAAATCGTTTGTGTAAAGCTTGTGTAAATATTTTTGTATCACAATTATGTATATAGTACAAAATTTTTCCAAAATGTTTTGAAAATCAAAAGTTTGCAAAAATCTTGTGTAAATGTGTGTAAATATCTTTTTGCAAAACTTGCACTTCATGCATCATTCATTCATGATTTCAAAACATTTTTCAAAAATTTTGCATGATTGTGAACTTTGTGTAAATAAGCATCTTTTGTACATATGTATATAGTTTTTCTTGGATGATAGTTGACATTTAAACTAGCCTGGAATCAAATTGAGAAATGGAGCTTGATTAAGATCTTAATCCACCTAATTTCTAAGAGGAACCTTATAAGGCTAAGGTTTAAGGCTTTTCAGGTCCATGGTGACTTAATTCTTTGAGTCCACTAGGCTATGATCACATGTCATCTCAATGAGCCTAAGTAGAGCACTTAACAACAACACATGACTCATATAGATTATGGCTTTACTTGGACACCAGCACTATGCACTGAGCTCTCTACGGATGAGGTGGTGAGGAGGCAGTCTTCCTTGACTTGGGGTAGCATATGAGGGTAGTACTTCTAGGCGGAACCTCTCTTCTTCTTTTAGTGAAGGAAGTGCGTCTCAACTTGGTATGGTTGCCATGAGGTCTAACGACGGGAGTTGTGGGTTGCAATAAAGCTTCAAAAGAGGGATAGTCTACTGGATCAAGAGGAAAAACTCCTTGTATATATGCTGCACATGTATATGTTGTACAGATGCACTTGAAAAAAAAATGTGCAAAAAGAAAAGAACTCCAAAAAAGTGGTGGGTCTGAGAGAAAATGATAATCCCACCGGAGTATGTATATAGAGTGCAATAAGCAAAGCTTGGTTTCATGTTCCACTTGTTGTAGCTTGTAGCAGGGAGACTTGGCTACACTGGTCAAGCTCCCAAGGGTACTTGGCTACACTGGCCTTGACCCATTCTCTTCTTCCCCCTCTTCTTGAGCCGGTTGAACTTGAACTTAGAAGGGAATACCCCACTCCTCGAGGAAAGAGTGGCCAGATTGAGGTCATAGAGTTACCTTGTTGGGGAGGGTTGTCAAGTTGCCATTTCTAAGGTAGAGAGCTTAGACCTCACATTCACAGGACAAGAAAAGATTCATGGTCTTCAGGGTTTGTGATTGATGACTTGTTCTGATCTGGAGCATTGAGGAGTCTTGGTTATAGATTAGTGGAACTTAGAGGCTGTTGAGTTTTAAGCTTAAGTCTAAATAAGGTTCCGACACATTAATAATCCAAAGATCTGATCGAGCTCCATACCCCAATTTAATGAAGGCAAGTTTAATAATCAACCTTGATCCATGTATATCCTCTTTTTCTTTTTCTTTCTTTTTTACTTCTTTTTCAAATAAGTGTTTGCTAAGGGACTAGCAAAGTTAAGTATAGGGGGGTGATGAATACCCATTCATCACTCTTTATTCTTATATTTTAGCTACAAAAACCTTTGCAAATGCATGTAGATATATGTAAATACAAATAATTACCAAAAGCATGCATTGTGTAAAAACTTATAATTAGCATGTTTTTGTGCAAAAATAAAAGAATAAAGATCAAAAAGAAAAAGAGGGAAATATTTAGAATAAATATTGAGCAACCTAACCCAAGGGAGGGCTCAGCATGGGCCTGACCGCATAAAAGCCAAAGTAGAGGGAGATAGGGGCTCATGAGTGTAAATATTTTTGTAAATAAATAAAAATATATTTTCCTCACCAAAAATATGCTTGTAAATACTTGTAAAATATTAAAAACAAAACAAAAAGCTAAAAATCAAAAAGAACAAAAACACCCCTTTTCATCTTGTACATAAACCACACCTATGTATTTACTTAACCTTGTAAATAAATAAAATTATTTTCCAAACTTTTTGTAAATAGTCTATGTTATATATTGTAGATAAATAAAATAAAAACAATTAAAATCAAAACAAAATAAAATAGAAAAATTAAAAATACAAAAACACATTGTACATATACCATGTATATAGATGTACATATATATTTATTTGACCTATGTAAGTAAATAATAAAAATAAAATAAAAACACCCCTTTTACTCCTTATTTTATACTATAAACAAATAAAATATAAAATAAGGATAAAATTGCATAAAAATAATATATAAAAATCAAAAATCAAAACCCTATATATATTGTATATACCTATATATAGTACATACTATGTATATAGCCTATTTTCATTTCAGAAAAATTATTAAAAATCACAAAAAAAATAAAATAAAAATATTTCATGTTTTAACTTTTTGCAAATTCGGCCATTTGCTACCTTATTTTTGAGCTTCAAAGTTTAGCCACGTGGCCCCTTCTCATTGGGTCCTGGGGATGTTGACCGCCCGGTCAACTACCCCCCCCCCCCAGGACCACTTCCCACGGGTTCGAGCTCCGGACCCGATTTCTCCCACTTTTACCCGCTCAACCCGATCATCACTCCACCTAACCCCGGGTCCGAATCCTTCGCCGTGCATCCGACATCCTCGCCGGAGCTGCTCCCTCGGGATCCGCGCGCTCCTGAGCTTGCCCGGACCCATTCTTCTCGGACCCCTAGCCATATAAAGCCGCTGCTCCGCCACCTTCTCTCTCGATCTTTGGCCATTTGCTTCGTTCTCCAGTGAGCTCCAGAGAGAGTGTGAGGTGACAACTCACATCCCCGACCTGTTGCAGCGAGAAGAGCCGGCGAATCCATTGATCCGGCAACGTAGCCGCCGCAGCTCCGCCACCTGAGCGAGCTTCGAGCCTCGGGCCGAGACGTCCCTTGAGGCCAAGACCGGGAGCTTCCCCAGCTCCGCCACAGTCTCTCCGACCACCCAGGTAGCCACTTAGCTCAGCCATTTCTTTAAATTTCCGTTTTCCCCCAAATCGCGCCGCCGTCGTATTTTTCCGATTCACCCCGGTTCCGTCCACCATCCGATCATCGGACCCGACCTTCACGTTCGCCTTCGTCCGACGCACCTTCTGCACCCACTCACTCAACCCAGCTCGCACAGGAGCTGGGAACCGGGCTCCTTCGTCCACCACCTTCGCCGGAGCCCGCCGTCTCGACGCACCAGCCACCCCCACTTCGCCTAACTGGGTCGAGGCACTTTGCCCTCGACCCGCGAGTCTTCTGAGATACTTTGCATGTCCAGCAAAGGCCATCTGAGGCCTTTCCCGTTCAGACCAGGAGTCTCGCCTCCGCCACCCTCGTCGGAGCTCCCCCGAGCTCGGTTGGGGCATCGGAGAGCATCACCAGCTGCGCATAGCCACGCCGGAGCTTCTCCGATACTTAAGCGCAGCAGAGGAGGCCGGAGTCGCTTCCACGAGGCCGGCGAAGGTCGCCGGCCGCCTGTTCGTCCAGGACCTCCAGCTACCGTTGATCGTCGCCTCCCGCTCCAGATCACATCTTGTCCATCCGTTCGAGGAGCTGCT
This sequence comes from Ottelia alismoides, assembly GCA_037367405.1. NCBI lineage: Eukaryota > Viridiplantae > Streptophyta > Magnoliopsida > Alismatales > Hydrocharitaceae > Ottelia > Ottelia alismoides. Next base: position 865,650 of record JAZKJV010010267.1, on the reverse strand, counting down.
TCCACCGCCAGATCTTTGGAGGATCGACCGCAGCCGTTGGATCACCAGCCACTTCCCTTCCACGCCATCCGATCAGCCACGTGGCAGTCATCCAACGCCCCCGCTTAATAAAGGGTAATTTACCCTTAGGCCCATGTCTTTATTTTATTTCATTTTAGTCCTGTAAATATTAAATGAAGTTGTTTAGTTTTAGGGTTAATTGCTTAGTGGACCTCGTGCTTTAGTTTATTTGCATCTATACCCCTGTGTGTTGTGAGCCACGTGCTTCGTCACGTGTCGTTTGGGTTATTTGCAGTAGACCACCCTGTAGTTCTGGATGTTATTAAATGAATGAAAGTTTTTAGATAATTGCATTTATACCCCTTTGCGTGTTTTATTTCCCCATGTGCGATATTTTTTGGGTTATTTGCATATAAGACCCCTGGACTTTTGGTACCTGTTACTAATAAGTCCTCGGGACTTATTTTTCTTACATTTAGGTCCTTGAGTGCCCCAGGCACGCGCGTGGTGCGTGTTTTGCTGGGTTAATTGCACCAGGACCCCCAGAACTTTGGGTATTTGCACTTCAGTCCCTGTGCACAGTGCCCTACCTTTATTTTAGAATAAAATATCAAATCACCTCCAAATCCAACGAAAATTTGACACATGGCTCCTGCCATGGTGTAGGATTTTTGTGGATTTTTGAGGACATTTTTTATTTTGTTTGATATTTTTAAAAATTCAAAAACATCTATTTTTGTTACTGTCTAGTTTGAAAATTCACAAAAAAATATAAACATTCACTTAAAAATTCTATAAAAATTAGTTACTGTTTGTTTAGCTTAGCTTGATTTTCTAGCTAAGTTTGGCTATTTTTCATTGCTTAAAAACCTTAAAAACTTAAAAACACTAAAAAACCCATAAAAATTCTAGTAAATAAATTAAAAATCCAAAAATAATAAAATTGGTATCTGAATTTTTCTTGTTTCATCTACTTTATAGGAAAATTACCTCCAGGCCATTCTGAGGCCCTTAGATATTTTATCTAGGGACTTTTGGCCTGGCTGGACAGTACCACTATTTTTAGCTACTGTTTGATTTTTAGAAAATAAAATAAACATCAAAAAATTTTCAAAAATTCACCAAAAACACTAAAAAATATAAAATACATAAAAACATTTTTGTTTTAATTTTTGGTTGATTTTTGATGCTTTGAATATTTTGTTAAAGTGTGCTTTTCTTTTGTTTTCTTATTTTCTTAATTTATTAAAAATCCAAAAAAAATTATAAAAATAATTAAAAACCACTAAAAAATATTTGTTCTTTTATTTTCTTTATTTTTACTACTTCGTAGGCCTCTCGGCCAACCCGTGCTCCTTGAGTTCGACCCTGGGTGCTATACCAGGTTAATCACATAGCAGGACCGCTATTTGAGTTTTGATTGATTTTATCCTTCTTGAGTGGTTCATTTTTCTTGATCGACACATCCGAGTGATTGAGGACGCAACGACCGTCTTAGATACCTGATTGCCTTAGTCGCTCGGGTTTTCGTGTCATCACGTATACGTAACGTACATGTCTTAATTGAACTTTACATTACCAAAATATAGTATCCTTTACTAAAGTATAGAATGTCTACGTAAAATATGATAATTGTTGGTAAACTAGTTTTAAAGTTTGCAATAAATGTTCTCAAGTTTTCATAATATCGTTGTAAAATATAATTCAAATTTGTAATTTCGATATTATATTGTGTAAATTATAGATATATAACGTAATTCCAATTCTCATTTTCTTATATTTAAATTTCTCATTTTGTATATGCGTATAGTAGAGTTTGCAATGTCTTGAACAATTTCGTATTTTATTAATTAACCCACGTAATTTTTTGATACTTAATATGTGTAAAATTCAATTGAATAAACGCAAAATGTCACCGTATTTAGGCTTTTTTCTGAATAAGCGGTAGATAAGATGTTGTAAAATACGATATGAAGCTGTAAAATAGCACAATAATTTGTATTTTCATAACATATTATTTCAAAATGCGGTGCTTTATTCAATCAAATATTTCTATAATGTCGTTTTCTTAAAACTGCATATTTACTAAATATAGAATGTTTAATGACGTGTACTACTTTTATTTAGCATTAATTTAACCATCCCACATTATAGAAATGTTAGTTGGTACGAAAACCACATAGTGGTTTCAATCTCCTTCATACACTCTTCATCCCACGGCCTAAGATGAAACCTTTCCTTAATCAAGGAAAGGTGCCACCTCAATTCAAGTGCACCCTATATATATATATATATATATATATACACATCCTAATTTTTCATTATTTTTTTATTTTTTTGAAATGAAATCTTGGGAGATTTAGATCACAATGTATCACCATGTTATCATTCTAAATTCAACTTAATTCGAGACTTCTATCATTTTCATCAAGACTATCAAATTTTAACGGTTACATAATTACTGAAATCGACCCTGTCTAGATGAACCTGTTAGGAATGTTTGTTTTGCATGAAACTTGAAACACATATTCCCCTTAATATATTAAGTAAATCCACCTAACTTTTAATTCAAAAAATAAAAAAATAATCGGAAAATGGGGTGGATGCAGGGAGTTTCTTACACCCGTGTAGGCTCCCTTCATGGCTGCCCCGTCCCATTTTTTGGCGAATTTTTTTATTTTTTTGAAAAATATCGTCATGTATATTCAACCCTATATCCCTCCTAAATGCCATTCGAATTTCATCAGAAACAGAGACTCCTACGGCCTCCATCCAGACAGGGTCGATTTAAAAAATCCTGCGACCGTTAAAAAAATGGCGTCTAGATGGAGGTCGTAGGAGTCTCAGTTTCTGACGAAATTCGAATGGCATATAGGAGGGATATATTTTTCCCTATATATGGGACCTTTCAAATGAGGTGGGGGCTTTTCTGAAATTGTAAATAAAAAAATGAATTTTGTAAAGTATAGCATCCAAATTTAAATTAACATTTCCATCCAATATAATAATATTTTCATAATCTTTTTCACTATACATGTTTTGTTAATATTTATTGTTATATGTATGAAACAAGAAATGGTAAAATATATTGAAAAGATGCCTAAAATGAGGGTGGCTCACCATATATATGGTGAGACCCCGTCCCATTTGAAGTTTCTCCTATATAAAATGAGGTAAGGTCTCGCCACTTTTTTAGTGAGTCGTCCACCGCATTTGTTTGATTCAAATCACGCGGCTAAGATTAATGACCCATTAATATATTATTTAAATAGTAAGAAACATATTTTGATCATTTGTCAAACTCTATATAGAGAATGAGGCAACTCAAAAACCTAACCTACATCCTCGCTCTCTATCTCTTTCTCATTCTCTCATGACGGCAACAATGGGATTGGCAAAATCACGTCGTGATGATACATGGTTGAGGCGGAGGACGGATGCAACCTAGAGATCACGGCTGCAAGCGACGGAGGTGGGTTGCGACCTGGAAACCGAGGCGACGCGTGGTTGCAACGGTAATGAGCATCGGGTGTAGAAGGTTGCAACGGGGACGAGCGACGGCCTAAGGGTTTGTTAGGATGGAAGAGGTATCTCGGAGGAAGAAGACGAGGAGAGAGGAGACGGTGGTGCGGTGATGCACATGGGGAAGATGACGATGCAAGGTAGTGTAGGTTCACACATGGCGTACGGCGATGATGATGGATTTACTTTGTGGTATACTTTTCTTACATAATTGATATTTGATTTTACGTATTGATTAACTTATTTTACAAATCTCATTATCGATTTCTTATCTTGCAGAGCTCCCCATGAATTTGATAAGCTGGTCATGAGTTTTTACAAACGTAGCGAGAATATTACAAAGGAGCGAGATACAGTTACAAAGATTCATGTAAATTTTACAAAATAAAGATACACATTACGAAAAATATTGAAGTTTACAAAGAAGAAAAATTACTCTTACAAAAACTCGACGAAGTTTACAAAACTAATATACCCATTTGCAAAACGGAAATACCCATTTATAAAAAATATAGTGACAAAATGAAATTATTAATGAAATTACAAAATAGAAAATTACTTTTTACAAAAACTCGCTGAGATTTACAAAGATACGATTGAATTCAAATCGTTCAGAATAAATTTGAAAATCGATCAATAATGGTATCGCGAAAATTACCAAATCCAGAAAAGCTTATAAATGGTATTTCGAAACTATTTAATGGATCTTAAATTTAATAAAATTGATATGACGGAATTGCCCTTTTGGATATGCTTTTTAATGCTACCGTCAGATTGAGATCTGACGAATCTGATTAATGGCTCACCATAATATTGGAGAGACCCCACCTCATTTGAAAGAGTCCCTACACACACACACACACAAATATATATATAGAGGATGGGGAGCTTGCACCAAGGTGCATGTAACTTTGCATGCACCGGTGCTTATATCTTCCACATTTTTTACTTTTTTGAAAAATATCACCATGTATATTCATCTATATATCCCTCCAATATGTCATTCGAATTTCGTCAGAAACAGAGACTCTTATGACCTCCATCTAGAACAGGTCAATTACAACAATTCTAAGACCGTTAAAATTACCTGTTCTAGATGGAGGTCATAGAAGTCTCTGTTTCTGACGAAATTTGAATGACACATTGGAGGGATATATAGATGAATATACATGGTGGTATTTTTCAAAAAAGTAAAAAAATGTGGAAGATAGAAGCGTCGGTGCATGTAAAGTTACATGCACCTTGGTGCAAGCTCCCCATCCTCATATATATATATATATATATATATATATATATATATATATATATATATATATATATATATATATAGGAAATTTATCCAATGCACACAGGGCCCATTTGAGTTTCGGTGAGCCCCTCTTTTCAGCCCTTTGATCTTAATCCAACCATCATTGTTTTACACGTGTATTGCCTTTTTTTAAGGAGATATTTTCAATCCCTAAATAGTAGGAACCGTAATCATAATGGGAAGAAAACTAAATTGGAAATTATAAGGAAGTCTAAAAATAGCACGCACTTAAAGAAACATATTGTATTGCAACGACAAGGGAAGGGATTGATCTGGCGATTTACAGCGTGAGGAGATTCATCTTGTAAACTGAGACGATCGATTTGTCCAATGTAAGGTTTCGTTTTTGAAGATTAAACGTTTATTTCACGTTATTGGTAGAATCTCATCGTTTTTCGAGTTTTTGATTTCAGTTTTTAACGTGATTGATTATTTGCGATTGTATTTGAATCACGATATCTTAGAAGCAATGGTGAATGTTGATTCTTGGTTGGAATTGGATCGTCAGAATATCATATGAGAAGGAGATTTGGATCATGAAAACACTACTTCAGAAGGATCATGTTCAATTTATTTACTTTTGAATCACGAAAAATTACTTATATCACATTATATTACCGAGTCAGATTATTAAAAAAATGATATTAAATTACTTAAGGTATTTGTCAAAGTTACTGACAATATGGCATGAATTATTTTTCTATATATTATTCTTACTGATTCATTTTTATTCACTAGCTACTTATGTATCTTAAGAAAATACTGCGTATTACTTGTCAGTTTGCCATTCTTACTAAATCTTTTATACTGAATTACTAATGTATTTACTTAATTTACTTATAAGATATTTTATATTACTATCGCCAACACAATTGTTACTTTTCATGCATTCTTTTAAAAATATACTGAGTTACTAATGTATTTACATTGTTTACTGAGATGATATTTAAATTTACTACTGCCTTCATAATTGTTACTGCTCCCTCTTTAGTTCTTACAATTTCCAACTACTAGTTTACTAATTCATTTTTATTTCAGGTATATCAGATGCCCGAATACCTCTGATGTTTTACAACTCGCAACATCATTCATGGATGAAAAAAATAAAAAATGAAACATTGGATCATGAGAGCATCATATCAGAAGAAACGACGAGGAATGACATGCAATTGGATTTGAATCAGGAGACATATGTGTATTTTTACTGAGACACACGTGAAAGTTACTGAGACAAACGTGAAATTTACTGAGACAAACGTAAAAGTTATTTACATATTTATTTATACCAAGTTACTGATGTCATTTGCCTATGTTACAGGCATTTTGTTAAGTGTTAGTTGTCCTTCTATCATTCTTACTGAATCAATTATATTTAGAGTGTTGTCTTCAAATCAGATTCCATAAGAATGATATAAAATCAAGTAACAACAAACAAAGAAATGTAATCAGTAATACATATACAATAGTCCAGTAAATGGTTGTTGCGAGATTAGTAATACCCAAACAATGGTCAGTAATTTACATTCATTTTATTATATGGTTCAAAATTCAGTAATATATACACACTGGGCAAGTAAGTAGTTGTTATGACATTAGTAAAACCATAACAACTGATCGGTAATTTTCATATGCATTATAAGTAATTTAAAAGATTATACAAGTAAATAAGAGGTGCGTCAGTAACACTGCATTTAGTAACTATAACATTAGTAACAATCATAATGAGTTCAGTAAAATGGATATATGTAATCAGTAATCATTGTATGGACATTAGTAGATTACATACTTAATTACTGATATTAAAACATTAATTACTTGATAACTGAATATGTATTACTTGAGTAATATGAATGAATTGCTGATCTCTTTACAATGTAATATTACAGATGTAAAATACTGACAACTGTTTCAGTATTACTGATCTCGCAACACATAATTACTTGAGTATAATATACGCATTACTGATCAAATAGACAATGATTATTTCTTCGATACGAAATTAATGATTTGCATTTATCTTTCCAAAACCGTCTTCCTTTTTTTAAGGACTCGATATAACTGGAAATATAAAAGGCTCAAACTAATTAATATCCTGCTAAAATCGTGCTCCTTCGAAATAGGCAACATTCAAATGGAAATACACGTGGCGAGCCCACGTTTGGTGCTCACCACAACACAAATGGGCCCTGTGCGCATTGGATAAGCCCTCTATATATATATATATGTATATATATATATATATATATGGATTTAATGGGGTTGCCCACTAGGGGCAGTCAACATGGCTTCCCCCGCGCCGTTTTTGGTGTTTTTTTATTTTTTTTTGAAAAATATTGCCATGTATATTCATCCTTATATCCCTACTATATGCCATTCGAATTTCGTCAGAAACAGAGACTCATACAGAAGGGTCGTTTTTAGCAATTCTTTTACCATTAAAAAATGACTTTCTGGATGGAGGCTGTATGAGTCTCTGTTTCCCATGAAATTTGAGTAGCATAATATAGGGATATAGTGATGAATATTCACGGAAGAAATTTTCAAAAAAAATATAAAAAGGCGAAATGGCGCGGGGGGAGCCAAGTTAGCTCACCAAGGGAGCAGCCCCCTATATATATATATATATATATATATATATATATATATATATATATAGGGAAATTATCCAATGAGCCATGTGCTCATTTGAGATGAGATGAGCCCATTCATCTTTTACCATTATTTCCTATCTTTTTGAGCTTAATAAGTATTTGTTTACAAGTGTTATATCATATTCTTACTACTAGTAACTATTTTTAGGAAAAAAACCTTAAATTCATACAAAATGATTGTATTATTATTTGTATTACTAGTCTCATTTTTATTCTTACTAATGACCCTTTCTTGTGAATCTATGATCTTCTTTATATGAAAATAGTTACTAATAGTAAGAATATGGTATAACAACAGTAAATAAATAAGCATTGAACTCAAAATGATGGAAAATATTGGTAAAATATGAGTGGGCTCATCTCATCTCAAATGGGCACATGGCCCATTGGATAAGCCCTCATATATATATATATATATATATATATATATATATATATATATATATATATATATATATATATATATATATATAGGGGGCCTTTCAAATGAGACATGGTCCTTCCATCCCTATGGAAGGCCAACGATCTGGGCCATCGGATTGAAATCCAACGGCACCTTCAATTTTGTTGCCCAAAAGGGCATTTTGGTCATCAATTTTGCATTAATTATGCATTCTAATTAATATTCTGAAATACTAAATTTAGGTAGTTTTATTTTTGGTATTTTCCGCAATACCATATTTAAAAATATCCAATTTTTTGCTGGACGATATTATCTTGGCATATTTTTGTATCCTCACGCATTTTTTTGTAGAATTTAAGGTTCATTTTGTAATGACTGCATGTTTTTTGTAAAATCCGTTGTTCATTCAGAATTTGTCCGTTATTTGTAAATTTTGCATGGTTCTTTGTAAAATACAATTCATATTAGTAACTAATGTGTGGTTCTTTGTAGCGATCATATGGTTCTTTGTATAATAAAATTTGTATAGTTTTTTTGTAAAAATTGTGGTAGTCATTCCCGCTTAATTGATGCGAATATACAAACAAAATTTGTATAAAATACATCTACAATTTATAATGCACATCCAAAATGTGTAATGCACATTGATATATACAAGATCTATAAAAAAATATAATTTTCATTCGCAATCATTTGATTTGTAAAAATACATAACAAATTTGTATAATACATATCAAAATTGTAAAATACAGACTAATATTGTATAGTACACATCAATATTGTATCAAACTGCGAATCGTTCTTCATCCAGGATTGGTTGCAACACCGTGCACACTTATCATCATCCGATCTACGTGTTGTCGTCGTCGTTTACATGAAGGTCTTCCCGGAGAGCCGCAACATCAATCCCTGAAAACTACACGTGCCATCGACTTCTTCCTTGCCGACGAGGCCGCACATGATGCTAAAAATCGCTTCAAGGAGTATTTGATCGTCATCTTCATAGCCGACGGTGAAGATGAAGATGGAGGCGGCGAGGAGGTTGACGATACCTGTGATGATAGCGGAGAAAAGATCTCCGATGTGCACATGACGAAGACGGACGGTGGTGGAGAGACACGCGAAGCCCACCGTGATCCTCTTCCTCCCACGACGAAGACAACGGAGAGATGCGCGAAGCCCGATGATCCTCTTCCTCCCACCGTCGTCACCTCCTCTCATGCACCGCCATCGTGTTTGTGAGATTAGGAAAGAGGTTAATGGTATATTTTTGGTATACGTATGGGATTTTTTGGAAAGAGTAGGATAGAGATTAATGAGGAGATATTTTGGGATGCTACATACTATATTTAGATAATGCATAATGACCAAAATGGGGTTTTGATTAATTAAATAATAATAACAACATGCATTTAATAACAACCATCCGATCAATTATGGACGCACAGGATCGTTGGCCTTCCTTAGAGATGGAAGGACCATGTCTCATTTGAAAGATATCCTATATATATATATATAGAGAGAGAGAGAGAGAGAGAGGGGAGGGGCTTATCCAGTGTTGTGCCCATTTGAGTTTTAGTGAGCACCAAATGTAGGCTCTTCACGTGTACTTATATTTTAAAAGTTGCCTATTTCGAAGGAGCACGGTTTTGGAAGGATATTAATACGTTTGAGCCTCTTATATTTCCAATTATACCGAGTCCTTAAAAAAAGGAAGATGGTTTTGGAAAGATACATTCAAATCATTAATTTCGTATCGAAAAAATAGTCATTGTACATTTGATCAGTAATGTATATAATGTACTCAAGTAATTATCTGTTGCGAGATCAGTAATACTGAAACAATTGTCAGTATTTTACATCTGTAATATTACAATGTACAGAGATTAGTATATCATTCATGTTACTCAAGTAATACATATTCAGTTCTTAAGTAATCATTATTGTGAGATCAGTAATTAAGTATGTAAATTAGTAATGTCCATACAATAAGCACTGATTACAAATACCTATTTTACTGAAATCATTTTGATTGTTACTAATGTTATAGTTATTTAATACTTTGGATCTTACTGAAGCACCTCTTATTTACTTATATAACTTTTTTAATTACTTATAATGCATCGAGTGTTACTGATAGCAATATATAAGTTACTGGTCACGTGGTTTTTTATACTTATTCCAACTTACTTATTCCATTATCTTCTTTTACCTACAATTTATTACATGTTACTGATGCTTCTATATATCTTACTTGTTGTATTCTTTATTTTGAATTACTATCGAATCACACATTCTTTACTTATGTAGCCTATTTAATTATTTGTAATATGTCAAGTGTTACTGAAAGCCACACATGAATTACTTAATTATTGTTATATGGTGAACATTCAAATTTCAATTGTTGTCTTCTAGTCCATTTAGATGATGTTGTTTTGCTCTTGCTCCTCGGCATAATAGCATCTTCTTCAAGACACCAAATTGTTGCATTATTCTGCAGGAAACAATAAGTTAATTGAGCATTTAAAAAAAATAAAATATCAAGAAATTGGAAAAGAATACACATTACTTACAAAATTTCAATAAAGTTTCAGGAAGATACTTGCTTCAGTACTATTTTATATCTGTGAATAGTAGGAATTGTATAAAGAAAAGTAACTCAGCAATATACTCGCTTCAGTAAGAATCATTCAATGACAAGTAACTTATAATGAATTGTTAGTAACGTTTGTTATATGACAAGTAACTTGTAATGAATTGTATTTAATATAGTAATTTAATATGAAGCATAGGTAATTTGATGAGCTACTTAAGTAACTTACTGAATTGAGATCAGTAAGATAAACTTCGGAAATAATATTAGTAAGAATTCACTCTTTCGAAAGTAAGTAGATTCATTTTAGCGAAAAAAACAGTAACTTTTAATTCTATATCTGTAACTAATTGTGTTAGCATTAGTAACATAAAATATCTTATAAGTAAATTACTTAAATACATTAGTAACTCAATATATTTTCAAAGTAACGTATGAAAAATAATAACTGTATTTACTGTAAATTTTTATTATATGAAATCAAAATACCTTCGATAGAAAATCAATATTATGAATACAAATCGTGTATCAAAATGAATAAAAATCGATATTATGAATACAACTTTCTCATATTTCAATCATACTTCTCGAATAAATATTGCTTACGATAAAAAATATGCAGTATTCATAAAAAAAATTACTGAATTCATCATCTCGTCGTTTTGATCCCAAAACAAACATTGCTAAAAATCAAAATATCATTAAAACAACGAAATTATGATAGAAATAAGCGATTAAATAAAGAAATCGAATCACATACTTCCCATCTTGCGTTGGAACAAAACAAATGCCTTGCGTTGGAATGAAACGATAGATTTTAGCAATCATATGCACACGCCTTCCACTTTCCAGAAACGTAAAACTATTTTTAGCAATGTTTTAATTACCGGTTTTGTGTTATTTCCATATGAAAGTCGGTTCCTATTTTTTGGGATTGAATCTTGTGGATGAACGGCTAGGATTGGGTTCTCATCCCAACTCAAATGGGATTAGAGCTCATTGGATAAATTCCCTATATATATATAGGAGAAACGTCAAATGAGGTGGGGTCTCACCATTCTTATGGTGAGTCCTCAATATCATCCTTTCCTTGTTAATCTCACGGCCGGAAATGATTACATATTAAATTTGTTACTTTAATGCTAATAAACCCATTTTTGTCATTTTGTCACATTGAAAACCTAATTTATCTCCTCTCCCCACTCCTCCTATGTCTCGACAACGATGGCAAAAAAATTGGAGGCAAACCACCGATCGTGCATTATTCGATGGCCGAGTCGACGGGGGAGGAGACGGCGATGAAGGACATCAACAACGTCTAGAACTGACTAGCATGTTGCGACAACAGAAGCATGATTGCGGGAGGAAGTCAATCTCTGCCGCAGTCTGTTGGGGGTAACAACGTAGATTTCTCGAGGTAGACCGCCGTGCCTCTCCCTCATCGAGAGCTTCATCAAAGGCTCAAATGTTCTTTTTGTTTCTTTTCCTTTTATTTTAGTATTTTCAATGTCTTGATTTTCTTGCATTTTACTTCAACCTTCATTCGATTGAATTTGTAATGGTTTACAGATCATTGTTCTGTTTAATTTGGAACATGTGTGTGAAACCCTTAAAAATATAAGATCTTGAGGTTTGAAATTAAAATCGTGTATTACTAAGTTAGTGTGAGAATTTTATGATTGGTTTTGTTTTAACTTTGGTTCTCTTGTCTGAAACAAGAATTTTATATATTTTAATTTTTATGACTTTTGACTTTTGAGTATTCTGCTGTGAGAACGGTATAAGTAACCTCGGGAATTTCAGTCCTTTTTTGTCTATTCTTAGTAGAGTTCTATAGTCTTCGAATTCCAGTTGCATCGTATTTGATCCATCATGTATCTACTAATGCTGGATTTATCCTAGCCAACATATGGATCGATCACCCATCAAACCATATCGTGCGAGGGTTTGGGCATGCGCATATGTTCTATTTACATTGTGGGAGACTACTTGTACATAAATGACATTATACTTTACATTATGGTTCATTGATTTTACAAATACAACATTTCAAAAAAAAATGATGAACTACTAACTGTTTTTTTTATTTTGCAGATCAGCATATAAATTTTACAAAGAGAACAAGGACATTACAAAGTCAGCGCGAATATTACAATTTTAAAATGTTACATATATAGACTTACAAACGGAGCACATATTTTACAAAGCAAGCATGAAACTTACAAAAATAGTACAAATAATGGCAATTATGACATGTTACATAGACTTCAAAAGAAAGTACATATGTTACAAAACAAGGAATAAAAATTACAAATAATATGCAAAAATAAATTGCAATCTTGAAATTCATTACACAAAGGACATTGCAAATTTTACAAATGAAAATGCTTAATTTACCAAAAACTATTAAATGTGAATGTAAGAAGAAACATATTATCGAATTTACAAAACTTAAAAATTATTATGAAAAACTCACTAGGATTTATAGACTTTAATCAAATTCATTGGGAGCATATTTAGATATTATTCAATAAAGATATTGAAAAAAAATTCCAAAATTAGACGATCCTGAAATAGTAATTCATGTAATTAAATAAATACAGATTCAAAGTAAAATGCAATGATTTACAATGACTGAAATGCCCTTTTGCATGAGATACCGTTAGATCGAGATCCCATGGCTCTGATTGATGGCTCACCATAGAAATGGTGAGAACCCACCTTATTTGAAAGGGTCCATACATACATACATGCATACATACATATATATATAGGAAATTTATCCAGATAGCCATGTGCCCATTTAAGTTTTTTTGATATCCAATTGTAGCCGTCCATCTACAAGATTCAATCCCAAAAAAATAGGAACCAATTTTCACATTGGAAATAAAACAAAATCGGAAATTAAAACTTTTCTAAAAATAGCGTTACGTTTTTTGAAAGTGCAAGGCACGCGTATATGATTGCTAAAACTATCGATTCATTCCAACGCAAGGTACTTTTTTCGTTTCAATGCAAGAAGAGAGCTATGTGATTCGTTTCATGATTTGATCGCTTATTTCTATCATAATTTTGTTTTTTTAATGATATTTTTGTTCTATTTCCTCGTTTCATGATTTCATGATTCGATCGCTTATGAAATTTCATATTTCGTAAGCAATATTTTTTTCAAGAAGTATGTTTGAAATATGAGAAAGTGGTGTTCATAATATCATTTTTTATTCATTTTGATACATGATCTGTAGTAATAATTGATTTTTTATCGAATGTATTTTATTTTCATATAATAAAAAGTTACAGTAAACACAATTGTTATTTTTCATGCGTTAATTTGAAAATATACTGAGTTACTGATGTATTTACTTAATTTACTTATAAGATATTTTATGTTACTATTGCTAACATAATTATTACTTTTAATACGTTACTTTGAAGATATACTGAGTAACTAATGTATTTACTTAATTTACTTATAAGATATTTTATGTTACTAATGCTAACAGAATTGTAACTTTTCGTGTGTTACTTTGAAGATATACTGAGTTACTGCCCTTATAGTCATTATTACTGATGAAAATTCTACAAATTACCTGAGTAATTTAAATATTTACTTATCCTTTGCTATTAGTTACTGATATAGAAATAAAAGCTATTGATTTTTTGAGCAAAAATGAATCTACTTACTTTCGAAATAGTGAATTCTTACATATATGAATTCTGAAGTTTATCTTACTGATCTCAATTCATTAAGTTACTTAAGTAGCTCATCAAATTACTTATGCTTCACATTGAATTACTATTATAAATACAATTCATTACAAGTTACTTATCATATAACAAATGTTACTAACAATTCATTACAAGTTACTTGTTATTGAATGATTCTTACTGAAGCGAGTATATTGCTGAGTTACTTTTCTTTTTACAATTCGTACTATTCACGGATACAAAATAGTACTGAAGCAAGTATCTTCCTGAAACGTTACTGAAAATTTGTAAGTAATGTGTATTCTTGTCCAATTTCTTGATATTCTAATATTTTTAAATGGTCAAGTAACTTATTATTTCTCGCAGAACAATGCAACAATTTGATGTCTTGAAGAAGTTGTTGTTATGCCGACGAGCGAGAGCAAAACAACATCATCTAAATGGACTATAAGACAACAATTGAAATTTGGATGTTCATCATACAACAATAATTAAGTAATTTATGTGTGGCTTTCAGTAACACTTGACGTATTACAAATAATTAAATGGGCTACATAAGTAAAGAAGGTGTGATTCGATAGTAATTCAAAACAAAGAATAAAACAAGTAAGATATATAGAAGCGTCAGTAACATGTAATAAATTATAGGTAAAAGAGGATAATGGAATAAGTAAGTTGAAATAAGTATAAAAAACCACGTGACCAGTAACTTATGTATTGCTATCAGTAACAATCGATGCATTATAGTAATTAAAAAGGTTATATAAGTAAATAAGAGGCGCTTCAGTAAGACTCAAAGTATTAAGTAACTATAACATTAGTAACAATCAAAATGACTTCAATAAAATGGACATTTGTAATCAGTACTTATTGTATGGATACTAGTAATTTACATACATAATTATTGTTCTCACAACAATAATTACTTGACAATTGAATATGTATTACTTGAGTAACATGAATGAATTACTGATCTCTGTACAATGTAATATTACAGGTGTAAAACACTGATAATTGTTTCAGTATTACTGATCTCGCAACATATAATTATATGAGTACATTATGTACATTACTGATCAAATGTACAATGATTATTTCTTCGGTACGAAATTAATGATTTGAATGTATCTTTCCAAAACCGATTTCTTCTTTTTTAAGGACTCGATATGATTTGAATGTGTCTTTTTTTTAAGGCTCAAATGTATTAAATCCTTCCAAAACCGTGCTCCTTCGAAATAGGCAACCATTCAAATGGAGATACACGTGGCAAACCCACGGTTGGTGCTCACATCAACTCAAATGGGCACATGGCTCTCTGGATAACCTTATATATATATATATATAGAGAGAGAGAGAGAGAGAGTTTAATGGGGTTGTCCCTTGCAGGCAGCCAACAATGGCTGCCCCCGCACCGTTTTCGGTGTTTTTTTTTATTTTTTTGAAAAATATCGCCATGTATATTCA
>JAZKJV010010267.1:600000-845000 GCA_037367405.1 Ottelia alismoides | reverse complement strand
CTGCCTCTGCTGCGTTTTACATCAACTCACATTTTTTTCTGTAACAAGGCATATTCTCATAATATTACTAATATTATCTAACAGATCATGTGGGCAAGAAATCTGATTTTTAATGTATAGGAGTTAAACTATTAAAGCACGGAATAATAGTATTACTAATAATATTTATGCTACTGCAAAGAAGTGTGAATATAGGAATTTCTAATGAACTGAGATTTACGTGTATGCGTACAGGAAATCGGGATAAGTAAAAGCGTGTAAGTATTAAGAATATCTCTAATGGTTTAGTGGTAGAAACAATGGCTCCCACTAAAAAAGATCAGGGTTCGAATTCCCCCAGCACCCCCTCCCTTCTAGTACTAAAAAACGTGTATGCATTACGGAAACATACTTCTCTCTCATTGCAGAAACTCGCAACACATCTTATTAGGTAATATATAACATAAATGGATTCATTATTGTTATTATTATTAATCTCGTTGGGTTCAAGAAATTGATGGTATAACATTGTTGTGTGTTTTTGATTGATCGGGAAATGGAAGAGGATTATGGAGGAATGGGTGGATCTCGACATGAATGTGCCTTGAGGCTACTGCACTCGAAGGTAGTTATATGCATTTCTATTTGTTGGGATCATATATGCTAATAGATATCTACAGTTTTAATTGCATTTTGAAACTGAGAAATTCCCACTCGGCCTGGAGGTGGAAAGAGCAACGATCAATCGACAACTCAGATCGAAAAGGTTAAGGAAGCAACAACAGGAGATGATCTTTTGGATCAGCAGAGACTTCTGATTGCAAAGAAGAGGCTTCGTGAGGGGTACGATGATGCTAAGAATGGTAAGAACAATATTATATTGTTGCCTTTTATGCTCTTAATTATTCCTAAATGTATCAACATCAGTATCTAAAAGTTGTTGATTGTGTGTGCATAAGCAGATGACCGTGAAGATGTTGGACATACATGATATCCAAATATTACAGAGCAGTTCTACTCGTGATAAGAACAGAGGAGGTTCTCGAAGGATGCACTACTTGACATGCCATTAGGATATATATGTCAAACTTCATAGAAGCTATTCTTTCAGTGTAAATAAGAAATTATTTGTTGTGATTGCATTCGAGAACTCATGTATGAAAATAAGGTTCTTTTTTGGCATATAGAGTGAAGAGTCGAGTCCATGCGATTTGCAACTTTTGAGAACGCATTAATAACCGTATCAAACCTTTTTAAACTGACCGAGGAACTCTTGTTTGGAAGGTGGACTTTAAATATTTGGTCTTATGCTTGAAGCCTAAACATAAATAAAAAAATCCAAAAAACAAGAATAAGAAACTTGAGAAACAAGGAATTTATTCAACTTTAAATCATAGTCATTTACCATTGATTTTTTTTGAAAAAACACATTGCCTAGAAAGTGATTGAAGATGTCACTTTCGTTGACTAATTTCAACGCAATGGCTTCCTTTATTCTTCATTCTTTATTCTAAAATAATTTCATACCCACCTAGGTAGAGCTCAACATTTCATCAAACGTGAATTTCACAGTATCAACTTTCATTATTCTTAAATATGTTTCGTAAGTATGATGGGAAAGGGCAAGAGGGATATATAAATTGCCATCACCAAAAGTATCAACCATTGTCATTGTACATCAAACCAAATTCATGAAGAAGAAGTGAGTGCGGGTGTGAGTAGTGAAAGCAATGACAAACCATTATAAATACTTGTGTTGTCCAAACCATTATAAATATTAGTGTTGTCCAATTGTGTGTTTCAGAGTTTGAGCTTTGTTGTACTTGTGTGGTGTTGATCAGATTCGTTCCCAACAAAGGAGTCTTAGATGAAGACATTTAACACTCTAAGACTACATATGTAAGACCTTTCTTTTTCTTCGAGTTAAGAAAGTGAGGATGACCATTGCGATTGGTGAGTGCTAAGGTCTCTCCGTTAATTCTTTTGCTTCCGTTAAGAAAAATTCTACACGTAAAACGTCATGTTTTGTGGCTTGTATATTTATTTCATTCTCTTCACAATCATTTGGATCATATCCAGCAAAGCATAGATTTTTACATGTGAAAAAAAAATAACAGCAGAGGATTCACGAGGAAAAAAATCAGAGTGCTGCAAAGAACTACAAAACATGTTAAGGTTTCATTTGAGAACTCTATTATATATCATGGAAGAATAATCCCAAATAAAATGTGTACAGTGACCTGCTTGAAAAGAGGGGTACTAGAAGCAATGATTAGATCCATAACCACACAGGGACCAAGCGATTTGAAAAAAGCAATTTGAAAAATATAAAATCAATTAATCACAAGCAAGCAAACAATTAGATTACATAAGAAAAAAGAATCTACCCATGACAAAGTTGAGATACTTTCGACAATGAGAGATCAAAATGCCCTAATTATATTATATGATGATAATGAGATCTTTACATTTACGGGAAGCCAAATTTTCACCCCCAGATTGATATTCATGTTTCTTTATGAAAATATATCCATGACGTGTGCATATATTATTTTAACCCATTTTTCCAACAAAAATAAACCCACCATCCCACTTTATATGAGATGCACGTACGTAAAAATTGAACAGGCGTGGAATCATGTCTTCGAGAGGAAGAAACTCTTGTTGAAAAAGGGTAGAACTTGCAGCAACATCCACTTCACTTCCCTCACAATTGAGTGCCCCAATTCTTCCAACTTCGTAAGCAACTCTAAGATTTCTAAATAAAGCAGACAGCTTCAATCATCAGATTTTCCATAAAAAACACAAAAATACAGAACCTTCCCACACCAGACCGCCATCATAGATGAACGGAAAGTTTAAAAACTGTGTTCAGTTTTGAGTTATTCCTCCACTATAGACGAGGTAACCGCATACTTAGAGTATCTTTTTTTAGCAATGAATCACTTATAATGATACAACCTATAACCCTTAAAACTCAAGGCACTTCCTTAAGTTAATAGAAACACCAAACCTCACAAAAAAAGGAATGTGATGTTCGTTTACCATACTTCCTTTAAAAAGGGAGGAAAGCGCAAGGGAAAATGGTCCTCTCTATGGGTAGGGGGTACTACTTGAAAAGAAAAAGGGAAAATATGATGAAAGTAAACAAGAAAACTTACCCAGAAGCATCCTCAGGTAAAGATAGCCCATATTTGCTCTTGTTCTAGAGAGAGCATGCTCGAATGCATGACCTGCCAAATTAAATGGAAAGCAACTAATGCAACACATACCTCCATTGCGGTCTACACAGAAATATACAAAACACTGAGTGGTTTTACCAGACTCCTTTCTTGTCTCGGCAGCCAGGCCAAGAGATGCATGTTTAGCATAAGCGAGCAATCTCACATGTCGTGGGGTACCAAGTTTGCTTATTATGGACCTTAATAATCCACTGCAATACGTAGAAGCATATGTCAGATTGTTGCATTGAAATAACCAGAAAACTCGTGAACAGGGACAACAGCTTCTTACTCAGTCCGTAATATTGCAAAAAAATCTGGGGGCAGTGACTCGATGAATGCTGAAATGTCGCCCATTTTCAGAGACTTCAGCTCCTGCTTTAAGTTTTTTTTCTCTTCAACCGATAGGCGTGTCCCAAGAGCGGATTTGCTGATGTGAAAAAGCTCTACTTTTGAAAGATATGTTGCTTGAGTGGCATAAATATCAAATTTATAAAGCAAAAGTTGATATTTCTTTTGACCGATGATAGTTAAAAACATCACGAATAAGAAATTGCATATAGTAGTTCGATAGAGAATGCAAATTCCACTATGTAGAAAATAAAGATAAAGAACCAAAAGATTAAGAAAATTTGCTTTTAAATTTTCTAAAATATCGATCAATGTGCACATATATCACAAGGAAACAAACACCTTTCTACATATTCAGCATGACGGGTCGCAGATCCTGCTCCACATAAATGAAGATGATAACAGCTAAAATAACACTATCACGGAAGCTTACCAATATAACTGTTTACATATCCATTCCAATGATAGGTTGTGCCTCCAAAGTCCTTATATTATTTCATATGGGAATGTGAATAATATATTTTTTATGTCTCTCTTTCCATTAAAAGGAAGATTAAAACATATAGTAAAATTTTAGAAGGAATGTCGTGATCGTTTAGATCATACACTATAGATAACAAGAAGAGACGAAAAGAATACAGCTCCATTTAGATGATTAAACAAGACATGAATAGTTGGAAAACTCTCGCAAGCTATCAGTATCCAGAAGGATTAAGTGCAGGAAAACTTCTTGCATGCATCCTGCAAAAAAAAAGAACAGTGGATGGATTGATTGGGTAATCGGATCTTGTCAACATCCATCTACCATGTGGTTAGGGTGTTAATTAAATTGAATACCTCCGAATCCACCAGGATTCATATTCAATTCATTTTGAAAACTTTCCAAATTTTAAGAGAAATTGCTTTCTTGAATTCAAATTCAATTCATTTTAAGTTTCGGATATTCAAATTCAATTCATTTGATTTATTTCAAATTTGAAATTTTAATTGTGATTTCAATCTTATATAAAAAATCTTACATAACAAAATTTTATTATAAGATATATTTTGTAACTATAGTCTTAGTATAGAAAACCATGATAAGTAAAAAAATCTAGTAGAGAATATATAACACATTAATTATCTAATTTGTACAGTTATTATATGTCTTTTGCAATCTAAATTTTCTTTTTCCATGTGATGAAATATATATATCAAAAACAAACAAACAACAAAGCCTTTTCCCATAATTAAGTAGGGTCAGCTACATGGATTTTTCGCCTCCATTCAGATCTATCTTGGGTCAATCTCGTGCTTATATCCAAAAAACTAATATTCCTTCGTATAGTTTCTTTCCAACACTTCTTAGGCCGTCCTCGCCCTCTCCTAGTCGGCTCAATATCCCAACACTCGCCTCTCCGAACCGGTGCATCAGTTGATCTTCTTTGCAAATGATCAAACCATCTTAAGCGGTTTTCTCGCATCTTATCCCCGATCGGAGCTACACCAACTTTCTTTCTGATTGCCTCATTCCGAATCCGATCTTTACGTGTATGTCTACACATCCACCTTGGCATTTTCATTTTCGAATCCGATCTTTCTGCTATATGGAGAGAAAAATTAAATGATGCCCATCGAAGAGAATATATATTGAAAAATAAATACATCATGAATGGGAGGGAGTCCTTATGTTGTTCTCGTACGTCTATGGAGCTATTGAACCCACTTCTAGGGGGAACCTTTGGACAGAGTTTTGAGAAATCAAAGAATGGTATTCGGGCACGACGTGGATTGTTGGAGGGGATTTAAATGTATCCTACTATCCTTTGATCAACAAAGACTTCAATGAGGACAAGACTTCGCTCAGGGATTTCATCGAGATGGTTATAGAACTGCATATGGAGGTACTAGATGCGAATGACACCTAGTACACATGGAGAAACACTGACTCCCTCTTGAGGATCAGTCGCTTCCTCGCTCAACAAAGTTATTAGAAGTTTACCCTTTCGAATGTCTCTTCACGAACAAGATCTAGATCAGACCACACCCCACTCATCTAGGATTCGGTTGAGGTCATACCACGCTCATTTTTCAAGTTCCATAGAGGTAGCCTTTAGGAGGGCTTCAGAGATTTGGTCATTGAACACTATATCCCGCATTAGTGTTCGGGCTCGCTGACAGTTAAGCTAATCCAGAAGTTGAAGTCTTTTTGCTAAAGAAAGAGCTAAGGAGACAAGAGGCTTCGTCGCACGACAGCAAAGAATGAGGTCCTGAGGCTTGACAAGGAAGAAGATGACAATGTTTCGGGGAAGATGAATTAAAGCTTAGACGGGAGTCATTGAAGGTCATTGTAGAGGACACAAAAACTGTGATGGAGTGGAGGCAGAGATCCGGGATGAAATGGCTCAAGGAAGGAGATATGCTAACTCTAAGTACTTTCATGGGGTGGCAAGTGGAAGGCATGGATACAACATGATTAAGGTTGTGACTGTGGATGACAAGTGTATTGAGGGTGAGAGGACAATAGGCACTGGTCTGGCATGTTTCTTTCACAGGGTCTCTCTCGACGACTAGAGAGTCGACCTTGGAGATGGTTTGGGAGTAGTTCTTCCATTCGTGAGGAGCAAGTCAGAATGTTGACCCAAACTTTCTCACTAGTGTAGGTGAAAACGATGATGTGGAACTAGAATGTTGATGGAGTGCTTGGCCCCGATGGTTTCCTGGTGTGGTTTAACCGGGAATTCTGGGATGTTGAAACGATGTTATGGTGGTACTTGTTCTTTGTGGAGGATGCCGGATTTGATATACTAAACTAGGCATTATTTTTCCTTCTCCCAAAGAAAGAGGGCTCCGATAGAGTGGAGGATTTGAGATCGATTTTATCCAACACAATCTATCTCATTGTGAAGGTTTTGGCAGACATGCGGTCCTTGGCACTATTATCCCTCCTGCACAATCTGCTTTCATCCTGGGAAGACATATTGGAGACAATTTAGCTATGGAGTTTGAGATTATTGCTGAGTGAAGAGGCAATGCTCTCTTGCTCTCTTGTTGAAAGTAAACTTTTTGGAGACTTATGGAACAGCTGACTGACGATTCTTGTGGTCTGCACTTGCAAAAAAAAGGATTCCCAGATTTGTGGATCTCTTGGATGAAGAGATGTGTCATCGTGACTTCTTTTTCCATGTTGGTGAATGGGAGACAAGAAGGCAGGTTCTTCAATCGTAGAGGGTTGTACACCAATGATGCACGTTTGCACCTCTTCTTTTTCATCATTGCAGTGGATTGCGAGGTTCATCACCGCCTCGACGTTCCTCGGTTCTCCATCTTCTTTGGAGTGCTTCGCTCACGAAGAAGGTGTTCGATCTCGTACGACGAGATCAGGAGTTCACCGTGCTTCGATTGCGAGGATCACGCGACTCATCCCCGCGCTCGCAAGCGTCTTCTCCGACGATCGGACTTGAGACAGGAGGTCTCTTTTCGTAGAGACTCGATCAACCACGCTACAAGAGGTATTCCTTTATACTTGATGTGGTTTTAGATGAAACGATCCGAGAATCATTCTTGGATCATGTGGTTTCATCACATGAATTTTTTTTAAATTCCGCTGCATAAAACAACTAGTACAACTAGTCGTTCTTCGTCGTATTCGATACGATGCTCACGCTTCCGTGATGCGCTTGAGGATTATCTCATATCCTTCAAGTTTTCTTTCCAGCAGACTATGGCGGTCATCCTAACCATATAAACCACATAAAATCACATTTTAATGTAACAGTTGTTGGACTTCCTCTAGATTAACATCTTCTAAATAATGATTAATCAGATAGATAGCATCGAATAACTCATAGATGGAGTGAATGCTTGCATGAATTTCTAGGTTGTAAATGGAATTGTTAGGAGAAAAATACAAAATTTTCAATCATATTGGCAGTCACATATCATAATTAAAATGAAGAAAACTATTTATATAAACTAAATAGAAGCTAAAACACAGATAGCACTTCATCATCACTCAGATTACATTACCTAATAACTAACAAGAAGAAAATCCATCCTTTTATTCTGGACACCAATATTCCGTAACCAGTCAAAGAATCAATATATATAACGTCTGTCATAGTCCTACGCAAACATGAACAAGGATTGTGTCTGTCTGAATCTCAACACATATGTCGCTTCCAGATACTGAGGTTGAAGTCCTAAAGACGGCTGACATAAGCCATCCAACTAATTTATTTATAGATAGATGCTTAGGGAAAGAGAAGGTGGAGCATGCCATTCTAACTCCAACTAGTCCAGCGACATTATGTTGACTAGAATTAAATTATAGTTTATTTACTTCACACTTATATATAGTTTCTATTTACAGAATGTGCCCCCAATGAAGATTGAGAGTTTCATTAACTGAGAAGAATGACATCAGTCGATTTAAGGAATCTTATAAAAAGAGATCTGACAGATGTGAGAAGTTGTGTCAAACCTGCTCATGGTTCTGCCGGTGAAAATGACAGGAAAATATCTAGCATATTGGCCCACGCCAAATTTTTCTCCTATACGCTGTATTTTTTGGGAATCAAGGAGAATCAGCGCCTTCCACAGCTGGCAGTAATCCAGTCTGAATTCTGGACTTAACTCCTTGTAAATTCCATGGTCTAGAAGAACTGTTGCAATGAAAAAAAAAGAAGTTTTTACTAAAACAGTACAAAGGTGAATCTCTAGTCAGACAAAGCTACTAAAGCAGCACATACCTATAGAAAACTTATTGTGATCTCTTGGAGCAACCAATATGTTACCAGGATGGGGATCACCATGCAGAAACCCGTGAACAAATATCATTTCTGCAAATACTTCCATCAATGCTTTGGCAACCTACAAAAGGACAATAGTTCTAGTTTGTCAATTTAACCTTTGGGTCACCTCTGCACTTTAAATGAAAGAGAAAACCTAATAACTGGAAACTATAAATAGGATGCACAATAGTAAACAACAATTTAATCTTTTAATATGGCATGCTAACCTTTAGTGGATTTATACCTGACTGCTTAATAAACTCCAAGTCGTCAACCTACATTACATGGAAGTCTCGTGTCAAAAGAATCTTAAAGATAATATAAAGCAAAAGAAAAAACACTGAGATAAATGAAAACTTCCACAGTTCCAATAAGGTTCACCAATATAATGAATCCAACTTTCAAAATCAGTAAAGATTATGATAAGAGGAAAAGATAAAGAAAACAGTTATCACTGCGCTGTGGACCAAAACTTAAATGTCATAGCTGCACTCTGAGTTTCTGCATTCATCTGAAATAACCCTTCTGTCAGTCTATCAGGTAGAATTAATGAACTTCGACTTTTATGTATATATTTTGTGTCAGCGTAATAATCAATGTAGACACAAAATAATGGATGGTATGGGAAGAAAAAATGTGTACTCCAGAAGACAAAATGGGGGTCACTTAAGTTGGACAAGATGAAGAAACCCGTTGAAGGAGGCTGTCAACAAACAATCTGGCTACTCAGACTTAAATCCAGGTAAGACCATAGATAGATCGGTTAGGAGGTGACGAATCCATGTAACTGCTCGATTTAACTAGAGAACAGTGTTAGTTTGGTTATCCACTTGTATAGCAATTTATCTTGCACTTCTCCATTCTATTGTTTTCTTCAATGTTCCTCAAACTTCTCTCAGCTCGACATATCTACCGTCAAATTTTCAGGTTAAGGATCTCTGTGGGACACAATCAAAAACTCAGAAATACTGGCTGTGGAGAAGAGAAACGAATGAGATGTTTATTCCAAAGGACTAGGGTCTCTTATATAGAGAGAAAACCCTAGAGAGTACAAGAGAAAAAATACAGAAATACCCCCGAAAGGTTAAGGGTTACGGAACCCGAAGGGTTACGAACATAAATGTAAACATAACACTCCCCCTCAAGTTGGAGCATATCTGTCGATCATGCTCAACTTGGATACTAAGTACAAGAGGCGCTTCCTTTGAAGAGCTTTTGTGACGATGTCTGCAAGTTGAAGTTCAGTGGAGATGTGTGGAGTGTTGATTCGTCCTCCTCGTATTGCATCATGAATGAAATGGCAATCAACTTCAATGTGTTTTCTCTGCTCATGGAAAACTGGATGGTGGCGATGTACGCGACAGATTTGTTGTCGCAGTATAAGGGTATAAGAGTGGCGACCGACATGCCAACTACTATTAGGAAAGAGACAAGCCATGTAATCTCACAAGTGGCCTGAGCCATTGCCCTGTATTCTGCTTTCGCACTGGATCTGGAGACCATTGTTTGTTTCTTGCTTCGTCAAGTGACAAGGTAATCCCCAACAAACATGGTGTATCCTGTAGTGGATCGGTGATCCTCAGGAGAGCTAGCATAGTCTGAATCTGTATAGACGGAGATATTAGTATGTCCATTCACCCCATAGAAGAGTCCACGTCCGGGAGATTCCTTCAAATATCAAATGATCAAAAGAACATCATGCCAGTGATTGTAAAGAGGCTTCTCCATATGATGGCTAGCTCTGCACACAGCATATGATATATCTGACCTAGTAACAGTAAGATAGAGCAATTTTCCCACTAAGCTTATGTACCGTGTTGCATCCTCAAAAGTTAGATCAGTAAATGTTAAATGTGTTCTTGTTGGAAGAATAAGAGTTGTTTATTCCAGAGAACCCTAGGGTCTCATATATAGAGAAAACCCATGGGTAAATTACATAAGACGGAACATAGAAGAATAAAAAGGCACAAACGGTACACAGACTACGTAATTCTTTCGACACTCCCCCTCAAGATGGAGCATAGATATCGATCATGCTCAGCTTGGAAGTACACTTCTGGAATAATCCTCTGAGTAATTGTTTGGTGAAGATGTCGGCAGTCTGCTCCCCAGAACTAACATGTGAAGTAGAAATCAGTCCCTTCTGGATCATGTCCCTGCTGTAGTAACAGTCTACTTCAATATGCTTGGTTCTCTCGTGAAAGGCAGGATTATTGGCAATGAACAATGCTGCTTGATTATCACACTGTAGCTGCATGGGTAGAGGTACATCTACATGCAAGTCTTCTAGTACAGGTACAGCTCGAACCCACATCATTACCGTACTTGCTTGTGCCATAGCCCTATATTCAGATTCTGCACTGGATCTAGCCACAACTGTTTGTTTCTTGCTTTTCCAAGAAACTAGAGAGCTACCCACAAACACAGCAAAGCCAGAGGTAGACTTTCGATCCTTAGGGCATCTTGCATAGTCAGCATCCGCACATGCAGAAACAGATAAACCGGTTTCCTTTCTGAACAACAATCCCGTGCCTGGAGATTTTAGATACATGAGTATCATATATATAGCATCCATATGTACCTGTCTCGACTGTTCCATGAACTGGCTTACCCAACTAACTGCAAAGGCAATATCAGGTCGGGTTATAGTTATGTAAAGAAGCTTCCCCACCA
Organism: Ottelia alismoides; assembly: GCA_037367405.1. NCBI lineage: Eukaryota > Viridiplantae > Streptophyta > Magnoliopsida > Alismatales > Hydrocharitaceae > Ottelia > Ottelia alismoides. The sequence goes on along the minus strand of JAZKJV010010267.1, from coordinate 834,004 downwards.
TTTCTCTATACCTTCTCTTGTCAACTTCTTCTGTATCATTATCATACAATTTCATGCTGGGGTCCATAGGAGTAGTAGAAGGTCTGCATCCAACCATGCCCGTTTCGATAAGCATATCTGTAATACATATCCTCTGGGTCATTACTAGACCTTGTGCATTCTTGGCGAACTCCAGCCCCAGAAAGTATCGTAATGTACCAAGGTCCTTTGTAACAAATTGACGACCCAACACTGCTTTGGTCATCTCTATCCCCTGAGCATCATCTCCTGTAACCAAAATGTCATCAACATACACCATGATGACAACTGTACCTCGAGTAGTCTTCTGGATGAACAGTGAGTGATCTGCATTGGATCTCGTGAATCCTTGTTCTTCAATTAGATGGGAAAGCTTCTGAAACCATGCCTTTGGGCTCTGTTTAAGGCCATATATTGCCTTATGAAGTCTGCACAACATATGATTCTCCCCCTCAGCAGCAAACCTCGGAGGTTGCTGCATGTAGACTTCCTCCTGCAGATCTCCATACAAGAATGCATTTTTAACATCTAGCTGGAACAAGGGCCAATTACGTACGACAGCTACAGACAGAAGAATACGAAGAGTGGAGTGACGGGCGACTGGAGAGAAGGTATCTATATAGTCCACTCCATAAGTCTAAGTGAAACCTCGTGCCGCTAGCCTTGCCTTGTACCGATCAAGGCTACCATCCGCATGATACTTGACAGTGAATGCCCATTTGCAGCTAACAACAGATGCTCCTGAAGGAGCAGGAACCAAGCTCCATGTGCCCCGCGACTGTAGGGAAGCCATCTCCTCCTCCATTGCAGTCCGCCAGCAATCAACTTTCAATGCATCCTGATAGGTCCGTGGGATCTCCACAGAGGATAAAACCACTGCAAATCTCTGAAAGTCCCCTGTTAGGCGATGAAAGGAGACCTGTGAGGCAAGAGGATACGAAGCATAGCTGCGTTTCTGCTTTCTCATCGCAATAGGAACATCCAGATCATCAACCACTGAACTCGCCGGTTCTGATTCGTCCCGTAATAATGCACCCTGCATAGGCACACTATTCGACCCATCATTAGTAGTAACATCGGAACATACCTGGGGCGTGCTGGATGATTGACATGTACCATGAGCAGGACCAGATCGACGGGTATAAAATTTTAGTAGTGGCGAAATAAGTGGTTTTGGTGGAGGTGGTGGTGGTGGAGGTGGATGTAGTGGTGGTGCTGACGCAACGTTAGGAACTGGATTGGACAATGGAGGACTCACCGTGGGAGGAGGAGGGACATAGACATCATCAGTAGATGTGTTAGAGACCAATCTGTCACCTGCAGGTGAAAAATACATAACAGACTCGAAAAAAGTAACATCTGCACTGACAAAGTATTCCCTGTTAACCGGATCATAGCAACGATATCCCTTCTGCGTCCGAGAATAACCCACGAAGACACATTTGACAGCTCTAGGTAAGGGCTTGTCAAGACCTGGGGATAGCTGATGAACAAAGGCAACAACTCCAAAGATACGAGGGGTGGGTGAGAACAATTCCTTATCTGGAAAAACAACAGAAAAAGGAATTTTCTCACCAAGTACCATGGACGGCATACAATTTACCAAGTAGCAGGCTGTTAGAACGGCATCTCCCCAAAAAGAAATAAGAGCACAACTCTGGATAAGTAGAGTTCGAGTAATGTCAAGAAGGTGAAGATGTTTTCTCTCAGCAACTCCATTCTGTTGGGAGGTGTAGGCACATGTAGTTTGGTGTATAATGCCTTTTGACAAAAAATATTGTGAGAGAGACCGAGTACAAAATTCCAATGCGTTATCAGTACGAACATATTTCACATTGGATGAAAAGACATTGTTCACTTCATTGATAAGGTTTTTGATAACATCACCAGTTTCAGATTTATTCTTTAACAGGAAAACCCACGACAAACGAGAGAAATCATCAACCACGACAAGATAAAACCTATGCCCCTGGTGATCAGGGACATGACTGGGACCACAAATATCAACATGAAGTAACTCAAAAGGGGAGCTATTGCTCCGACTCTGACAACTCGAGAAGCTAGCTCTATGGTGCTTCCCTAACTGACAAGCTTCACACCGGAAGGACGAACTTGGAGATATCTGAGGCAAAAGGTGACGCATTTTCTGTAGAGGGAGGTAACCAAAACGTAGATGCCATGTATAGGGAGAGACAGATCCAACAGCATCTGACAATAAAGGTCATCCTACTCATAACCACAACCAATCACCATGCCTGTTAGAGTCCTGAAATATAAGAGAAGATGGGTCAAATATAGCGCGACAATGCAAATCTTTTGTAATCTGATTAATAGAGAGTAAGTTCATCGAAAATTCAGGGGCATGTAAGACATTCTTTAGACGCATGGAAGAGGATAACATAACCTCCCCCTGTCCAACAATGGGGGAATGAGTCCCATTGGCAATGATCACCGGCCTCCCTTGAGGAATCTCTCTGAATAATATAAGTCTGTCTCTGTCTCGACATAGATGGTGCGTGGCACCAGAGTCCATGATCCAATCGGAAATGTCTGAACTATAACATGTGGTAAAAGCACAGGCACTACCTGAGGTGCTAGCCGTGGCAGAAGTACTGGCAGAAGCAGACGCAGCTATATCTGAAGGGCCTCCAGAAGAAATCGTAGAAGCAGGAGGCATTATATCCCGTAACCGAGCGACGAGTTCCTCAAACCTCTGATCCGACGTAGAAGATGATGGAGATGCAACATGTTCTGCCACCCGCGCTGATGCTGGAAAGCCATGCTTAGAATAGCATGTATCCTCCAAGTGACCTGTACGGTGACAAAAACTGCAGGGCAGATAGGACCGACCACTACGGCCTCCAGTTCCACGGCTACCGGCCACGGAATGAAGAAGAGGAACCACCTTTCCCTCTTGAAGCAGCCATCACTGAGGGGGGTGGTGTAGACATGCTGGATGGAACAGAGATGCGGCTAAGCCTCCGGTAGACCTCCTCCATAGGAGGAATGGTAGCATCCGCAAGTATCTGTGATCTGGCCGCATCATATTCGGGATCAAGAGCCGCAAGAAGGACTCCTACCATGGTAGCATTACGAAATGTCTTATGTTGCTCGAATGTGGCCTTCAGAGGAATAGTGTTGTAGAGTTTCTCAAACATCCCCCTAAGGGATGTATACAAGGAATGAAGTGGTCGCTCATTCTGCTTCATGGTGAATATGTAGTGCTGAAGTTGTAGCATCTTGGTTTCATTCCGGACCTGGGAATATGTCGCCGTGAGAATGTCCCACGTCGCTTTAGCGGTGGGCTGATGGATGACATCATTGGCAATCTCCATCGACAACGTGCCTGACAGCCAGACCTTGGCATACGAGTCATCAGCCTCCCAAGAGGCATAAATCCCTGTCTTCTCTGCCGGCTCATCCTCGGTAAGAATGTACTTCTTACCGTTTGACTTCATGAGGCTCATGGACTGCATCGCCCAGAGCTCATAGCTCGACCCATCCATTTTCACTATTGGCGCGGGACCTTTGAAAGCGCCTACGGATGGCATATCAACCTTGGATTCTGACATATCGCCGCAGATGAAGAACTAGGGTTTGTAGACGGAGAAACAGGTGTCTACACAAACTGCATAGAATTCGACTGCGTATGTAGACGCTACGCACCCAAATCCATGGGTAAGGCGAAGGAGGCGGCTACGAAAGAGGCCGCAGGAGGGGACGCCGGCTAGGGCAAAGTCGGCGGGGACGGGGCAGGAGCCAGCCCGGGAGGGGGGCCGAGAGACGGGAAGGTGAGGGGGGGCTTGGAGGCGGGGCCCGGGGTCGGGAGGCAGGAGGCCGGGAGGCGAGGGCCGACGTTGGAGACGCAAGAAGGCGGGGGCCTGGAGGCGGGGGCCCGGGGGCGGCGTGGGAGGCTCGAGGAGACGGGGGCGACGCTGGAGGACCAAGAGGCGGCGACGGCGGGGAGGGGGGCGGCGGGTGGAGAGAGCCTAGGGTTTAGGCTCTGATACCATGTTGGAAGAATAAGAGTTGTTGTTTATTCCAGAGAACCCTAGGGTCTCATATATAGAGAAAACCCATGGGTAAATTACATAAGACGGAACATAGAAGAATAAAAAGGCACAAACGGTACACATACTACGTAATTCTTTCGACATTTCTCACTTCTGCAGGGATGCCATAAGGCTTGCATCCATGTAGTCCTGCCTCAATCAGAATATTGAGGCAATACTTCCTCTGTGAAAGATGGAGCCCCTCTGTAGTGTGTATTACCTCGATGCCAAGAAAATAACGAAGTTGGTCGAGGTCTTTCGTGACAAAGGTCTTCTGGAGGAAGGTCTTGGTCTCCTGAATACCGTCTACATCAGCTCCTGTGGCAACCATATCATTAACATAGACAAAAAGAATGACTGTGCTAGTAAACCGTCGTCTAACAAAGACAAAGTAGTCAGATGTTGTACTATAAAAAATCAAGTGTGTTGATCTTCATAGTGAGCCAATCAAACCATGCCATGGGGATCTGCTTCAGGCCATAAATGGCCTTGCACAGTCGACATACATGCTCCCCCACGACTACAAACCCCAGTGGTTGCATCATGTAGACATCCTCCTAAGGATCACCATGAAGAAAGGCGTTCTTCATATCAAGTTGATAAATGGACCAAGCCTTGTTGGCAGCAACAGAGAGAATGGTACGTATCGACCCTATTCTGGCAACAGGCGAGAAGGTCTCAAAATAATCAACTCCAATGGTTCGTGTGAAACATTTGACAACATGTCTGGCTTTCAACCTATCAATAGAACCATCAACGATTGTTTGGTCGTAAAGAGCCATCGACAAGCCACAAGGTGAAATCCCAAGGGGCACGGCACAAGATCCCACGTGCTCCGGGAGGTAAGTGCATCCAACTTCTCATCCATGGCTTGTCGCCAACCATGATCCTGCATTGCACTGAAATGATATCTTGGAACAGAAATAGCATTCAGAGCATCTGCAAATCTCTTGTTACAGCTAGATAAACCATCCGTAGAAGTAAAATGTGACATGGGCGATACGTACATCGCCTTTTTTGCTTGTGTAGAGCTATCTCCTCATGTACATTCGCGGAAGCAGTGGTGGGAGTACTCGAAGTGGTCATATCATCCTTCATAAAAGGGACAGACAAAGATACGGACACATGTGTATAAGGTATAGAGGCACATTGGCGAGTATAGACGATTATAGAGGAGGGAGGTCCAGAGGAATGTCACTCACAGTCTGTGTGAAATAACTTGTTTGCTCAAAGAATGTGACATCAGCAGACACATAGTATCGACGCCCAACAGGATCATAGCAGTGATAGCCTTTCTAGGTACGAGAGTACCTAAGAAAGACGCATTTGATGGCACGAGAGGATAATTTATTAGTTGCGTGAAAGTTATGAACAGAGGCAATACAACCGAAAATTCACAGAGTTATGGGAAAAGAAGACTCAGTAGGGTAAAGTAAGGAAAATGGAGTTGCCCCTCCGAGAACATGCGAAGGAACACAGTTGATGAGATAAACAACAGTAAGGATAGCACCCCCCCGCCCAAATATTGTTTAGGAACACTCATTTGACTAAGAGATTGCATCCCCCCAATATTATTTAGGAACACTCATTTTACTAAGAAAAAATCTGGCAACATTTAGCAAGTGTTGGAGTTTCCTCTCAGCTATACCATTTTGTTGTGAGGTATATGGGCATGATGTTTGGTGAACAGTTCCCTGAGACGTAAAGAAGGAGGTCAAGTCATGTTGGGTTAACTCTAGAGAATTGTCAGTACGAATGATTTTAACAATACTAGAAAAGAAAGTTCTAACGTATTGAAAGAAATTTCTGACAACTTATTAATCTTTGAACGCTCCTTTATTAGATATACCCAAGAAGATCGATTATAATCATCAACAAAACTATAAAATAGTGATGACCACTTAATGTGTGGATCGGACAAGGTCCCCAAACATCACAATGAACAAGATGAAAAGCAGCAGTACTACGAGACTCGATACGAACAGGAAACGAAGCTCGATGATGTTTCCCAAACTAACATGCCTCGTACTAAAGGGCTTCATAGCAGAGTTTAGGAAATATCATTGAGATGACATTGGCAAAGGGATGCCTAAGGCATAGATACCATAGGAGAAGGATGCAGATGCCATAGGAGAAGGATGCAACACTAAAGAAATTGGAGTCCGAGGGTATGTCATATAGGTCGTTCTTCTCATGATCCCAACCAAAAATCAGCCTCGTCTGAATGTCCTGAAAATAACAACAAGACTCATCAAATATTACACGACAATGAAGCTCAACACAAAGCTTGTGTACTGACAACAAGCTAAGCCTAAGAGGAAAATCAGGATCACAGTAAACCCCAGAAAGTCGGAGCTTGGAAGAGAACTCCATAGTTCCGACAGTAGTTGTTGGAGTATTTGGTTGTGCGCCTATTGAGTTGTAGACGGGTAAATGGATACCACCAGGATCCATTTACCCCATCACAGTGTTTAGTCCCACATCTACCAGTGGTGGGACTTGGAGGCTCTGTGGAGGCTATATAAGGAGCCTCAAACCTCCTGTATTAGATGAGAAATAGCAACGCTACATATGCCCCTTTGAGGGTTTCTCCTGTGGTTTCATCCCGCTCCTTAGGGAGTAGGGTTCCACGTAAAATCTTTGTCTTCCATGTTTATATTTCTTGAGTTATGCTCTGTTTATCATTCGCTTCCGCATTCTACATTTTCTAACATGGTATCAGAGCGGGTTCTATTCTCGAGGGGTTTATGTTCGATATTTTTTTTCGAGATTCGAGTATCAGATTCATTGTTCATTTGTCTTGAAGATTTATATTCCGAGTTATGTTCGGGATTGTTCAAGTTCCAGATTTTGTTCCGGGGTTTCAAGAACCCTAATTTCTTCTTGTATGTTACGCGTACCAAGTTCCTCAGATGCAGATCTTGCATATTCAAACCCTAATAGGGTCTCTCGCAAGTTACACCATCTGATCTCCAGTTTTTCTTCCAAGCTTCCAGGTGGCAAGATCCATGTCGCAACGGGCCGCGTTAGGGCACCAACCTGTTCGTTGCTGGCCTCCTGCCGCATAAGGCAACGCCACTCGCAAGGCCGACATCTCCATCTGCAGCGCATCCCAGCGGTGTACACCTCCAACAGATTCTCCCCACTCGCGCGGCTCTCCAGTCCTCCAGGCGCAGGAGCCCCAGCAGCCCTCCCATCAAGCGCAGGCATCGGCGGTCGACCCGTGGCAAGGCCCCATCACCCTCGCGCAGGCGGAGCCGTCTCCAGGCTCCCAGGCTCCAGTAGCGCATTCGCTCTTCTCTCTGTCGCATCTCCAAATCCCAGCAGGAGCCTCCTCATCTCCTAGCGCCTCCATTGCCCCAGGCGCTACCTTCGAACCCTGGGCCGCGCTCAGCGGCGCACAGCAATGCAGGCGGCCCCGCGCGATGCAGCCCCCATCGTTGGCAGCACCTCGTGCGGCTTCTGCGAGCGTCCTGCACGCCTTCTTCCTCCCCTTCATCGCACGCAGGCCCAGATGCGACTCAGCGCCCTTCTTCCTCCTGTCGTAGACGATAGCGAGTCCCAACAGTAGGCGACGCTCTAGGCCGCATCGCGGCATCGGTAAAGGACTCCAGGCGACGCCGCTATCTCACCGCAGCACCAACCAGGCGGCACCTCGCATGTCCCCCCACCAGGCGGAGCCCTTCCCCTGCGCGGCAGATCCACCTCTCCGCCTTCTCCCAAGCGCCGCCATATGGGCATGTGAAGAGCCCCATCGAAGGGGGCGGCGGAGCAGATAATGCGAGGGGGTCCCCCATCGTGTGGGAACCCTACAGTGCTTTTGCGAAATAATGGCTCGATGGCCATTCATTTATTACAAAAAAATATTAGAGGAAAGTGCAGCCCGGTTGGGCGGCAGAAAAAAAAGGGGGGGAGATGTCAGTTAAAAAAATGATGAGAGGCCCAAGTGGGTCGTGGCCTGAATAAAAAAAATCTTAGAAGGCCCTGGGCAATGCTTCGGTTGAAAAAAAATGGAAGGCCCGATGTGATAAAAAAATGAGAGGAGGTTTACGTTTAAAAAAAGGGGGACGCGTACATTAAAAAAACCGCATGCAAATTGAAAAGAAGAAGAAGAAGAAGAAGAGAGAGAGAGCCGAAAAAAATGTCAATGACTTAAAAAAATTCAAAAAAAATGATGAATGATTTGGAAAGCCGGTAAATGTGTGAACAACTTATTGATCCTTTGTTTTATCTCCCCCAATTCCTTTGTCTTCTCCCAACTTGGTCGACGTTCATGTTTTCCGACAAGTATGGGAGAAAGGGGGAGTATATGTAGAGTCACAGGTCTTCTCCAGATTGCATATTCGTCAGACCAGCCAGTTATTCAGACTCTGCAGATGATTAGTTGTTCAGGCTCGACGTTCAGAAGTTTCCGAGTCTTCAGTTTCAGACACGCACATGGATGCGGTCTTCTTTTCAGCTATGCAGATGTTTGACATCATTTGTCCGTGGTCCCCATCTTTCTTCTTGTTGTTTCGGCCAGAGTTTTCATGTGAGCCATAGGGATTCCATAGTAGAGGACCATTCCCTATGCCAAGTTGGCAAGGGTTTTCATGTGGTATCATAGGTACTCCAGAGTAGTGTACCATTCTTTGTGTCAGATGGGAGAGACCCAGTTCTCCGACGAGGAGACTTCTTTCAGACTCCATTCTCCAACGACTGTGGACTCCGACGAGGATTGCACTTCCACGACCTTTTCAGTTAGGCCCTTTTCAGGGATTGAACAGTTGTCCACATATTGTGGCAGGCCAGAGTACTCCGACGAGGAGACTCATTTCAGTTGCAGTGACCCTGACAGGTGCAGTTCAGAGCGCATGCTCTCCGACGAGGAGATTCAGCAGACTCACACTCTAGCCCGTTCGTCCTCCTCACCAGCACGGCACGAGAAGCAACGTCATCGACAGCAGCAGTTGTGCGCGTTGAGTTGATATTGTCTGTAGTGTCATGTATCGTGAGTTGAGTTTCTTTTTGTTTGTCCAAGCTGAGCATTGCATGCTCCATCTTGAGGGGGAATGTTAGAGTATCTGGTTGTGCACCTATTGAGTTATAGACGGGTAAGTGGATACCTCCAGGACCCATTTACCCCATCACAGTGTTTAGTCCCACATCTACCAGTGGTAGGACTTGGAGGCTCTGTGGAGGCTATATAAGGAGCCCCAGACCTCCTGTATCAGATGAGAAATAGCAATGTTACATATGCCCCTTTGAGGGCTTCTCCCGTGGTTTCATCCCGCTCCTTAGGGAGTAGGGTTCCACGTAAAATCTTTGTCTTCCATGTTTATATTTCTTGAGTTATGCTATGTTTATCATTCGCTTCCGTATTCTCCATTTTCTAACAGTAGTAATCGATGATTGAGTTCCATTAGCGACTCGACCTAACTTCACGGAGGTAGATGGTATGGAGGTGAGCAGACTACCTTCTCCAGTGACATGAGTAGAGGTACCGGAATCAATAATCCAAGCTGGAGCAGGAGTGATAGCAGAGTTGGTTATTGTACCTGAAGGAGTAGCCAAAGCAATAGTGATAGTGTTACCGGTGGTAGTAGGCACTGAAATCTGAAGGATCTGCATTAATCGGGAGTAATCTGTGTCATTAAGATGAACAGTCTTTCCACTGGAGGTTGTTGTAGATGATGCCTCTTCCACATCATAGGCATCCTCATAGGCATTATTGACGTGATAAGAAGGTACGCCAAACTTATGCCAGCATCATTCATTCGGGTGGTTCCACCTACCACAATGAGTGCATGGGGCAGTAGAGTCTCGCTCACGGCTATGGCTAAAATCACGGCCTCATCCAGATTCCCGTCCACGGCCATGACTTGGATCACGACTGCATCCTCTTCATAAGTTGAATCTGCCTCCTCGCCTAGATGAGGTGATGTGTGCAAAGTTCTCTATTGAAGGTAAGACAAGAGGCCGAGCAGCAGATGTCTCGAATTCCTCAAGTTCAAGGCCCTAAATGTCGGTTTCGGTCACGATTTCGGTATCGACCAAAACAGAATTTCGATGGAATTTCGGTGGAATATCGACCAAAATTTCGGTCATTTCGGTCATTTTTTGTATTAGGACCCCCATATTTCGGTCATTTCGGTCATTTCGGTCGAATTTCGATTTCGACTGGATATCGATATTCGACAGAAATTCGACCGAATTTCGCTGAAATTTGAGGCCATGCTCAAGTTGGCCAAAGACGGCCTTCATCATTGGTAGTGTGTCTGATGTAAGAAATTGCTCCTTTGTTGCATGATATCTAGAATGCAGTCCATCAAGAAAGCGGTATATCTGCCAGTCAGAACGCTCTAGTATCTGTTTGGTGCAACATGAGGGCTGGAATATTGCAAGCTCCTCATACATGCTAGAGAGATGCATGTAGTACTCGATGAGGGTGGAATCACCCTGAGATGCCAAGGCATGACTTCATCTTATTCTGGGAGTATGTTTGCTCGAGATCCTCCCACAATTCTTTGGTCGTATTATTGTAAAGGAGATTTAAGGCAATGTGAGCATCAACACTGTTGGGCATCCAATTGATAACCAAGTAGTTGTTTGTTTGCTAGTTGTCATACTCTTTGTCCTTTTCATCTAAAGGATCTTTAATCAGAATGTAGAGTTTCCTCTGACCACCAATGAACACCGTAAAAGATCGAGACTAGAGCATGTAATTTTCTTTACCCTTGAGTTTGATAGTAGTGCCTTGTGTTATAATATCCATGGCGAAGGGGTTTGTCTCGGTAGAAGAAGGTGCCATGCTGGTCTTAAAACAAAAAGAATATCCTGTAATCAACTAAGGATGCATAAAGGGCTAGAAAATGCCCTACAACTCACATTTTCCCTTGAAGAAGTACTGAAAAAAACCTCAACAGACAGCAGATCTGGAGTCCAGGCAGCAGTTCAGAATGAGTTTTCAATCTCCAAAGAGACCTACGATACCCGTAGAGGGTAGTTGTGAGGCTAACAACCTTTGTAGGAGGTCTTAGAAGCGTTGGGCAGCGCTAGCTGAAGGGTTGTGGGCCCGCTGGTGATGCTAGCAGCCTCTGTGAGAGGCCTGTTGGTGGTGCGGCAGGTTTCTGGGCCCCTTGGAGACATGGGTGGGCCTCTGTGGGTGGTTCCAACAGCATCGGTAGGTGTTGGAGATGCTCCTTTTGAATCGAGTTGCTGCGCCGGAAGCAATTGGAGGGTCTTGCATGGAGCCCTAATTTAGGGAAAAGGACCCGCATAGGCTTTTGCAAGGCTTGAAGATGGCAATGGGGATTTTAGATCAGAACCTCAGTCTAAGACCGTTGCCCTGATACCGTGTGAAGAAGAGATACGAATGAGATATATATTCCATAGGGCTAAGGTCTCTTATATAGAAAGAAAACCCTAGAGAGTACAAGAGGAAAAATACATAAATACCCCCTGTGTTACAAAACCCGAAGGGTTAAAGGTTACGGAACCCAAATGGTTACAAACATAAATGTAAATATAATAACTCTAACACATATTGTCACCATCCAGGTCATCTGAAGAGACATGCTATCAGAAGCATGGGTATCATGCGTCTGCTCATGTAGCTGAGCAGACAGAGACTATTCCTACTTTCTCTAATGATGTGAGGCTCGACGATATTGTCTCTCGACTGAGAGAGATAATGACTACACCGACTACAACCGTTGCAGGATCCTCTAATGTTGCAGCCACAACAAGAGCCTTATGAAGTCAGCACATACGCTCCCCCACGACTTCATAACCCGGAGGTTGCATCATGTAAACTTCCTCCCCGAGATCTCCACAGAGGAAAGTATTCTTCAAATCAAGCTAAAATATAGGCCATCCCTTATTGATGGCCATTGAAAGGATAAATGGGAATAAAGCTCGTTCTCGTCATTGGGGAGAAAGTCTCAAAGTAGTCAACCCCATAAGTTTATGTAAATCCTTTTGCAATCAACCGTGCTTTTAATCTAATAATGGACCCATCAGGTGATTATTTCGTCGTAAGACCCATCTGCAGGCCACATGTAGAATTCCCATACGATACGGTACAAGGTCTTGTGCTTCCCTACATGTAAGAGCATCCATTTCTTCATTCATTGGTTATCGCCACTCATGATCATGTAATGCATTGTGATGATCTCTGGGAACAAAAATGGTCATGATCATGAGAGCATCTGCATATCGCTTTTCATAACATGATAAACTATCAGTAGAAGTGAAATGAGACATAAGGTGGAAAGTACATTACCTTTTATCCTGTGGAGAGCTATGGGAAGCTCTTGAGGTACATTCGGGGCAATAGCAGTGGGAGCACTTGAAGATGGCATCTCATCTTACAAAAGAGGAACAGAAAAAAGCACAGGAGCAAGCACAACAGTATGCTTGTGCTAATAAACAATAGGTTGTGGAGGTAGATCCAATGGAATATATGTGATAGACTGGGTAAAGAATCTAATTTGTTCAAAGAAAGTAACATTCGCAGAAATATAGTATAGGTGCCCAGCAGGGTAATGGCATCTTTGACCCTTTAGGGTGCGTGAATGCTAAAAAAACACACTTGACCGCTCGAGGTGATAATTTATCGGCTGCATAAAAATTGTGGACAAACATAGTACACCCAAAAGATCCGATTCTTAGTTAATATTGGAGATTCATTCTTGAAGATTATTATTATTGTCCGTATATATGATCCGTTCAAGATCAAATAGAGTTCTAGGGTTTTCTTATGAAATCCTAATTTTGCGAAATTCAGCCCAAGACAATCCAAGCAGGGTTTGTTCGGTTGCATGTTCATATCTGCACGTTTTGAAGATCATATCGTCGCATAGATAGAAAGTAACATGGGTTTCTTCTGAAACCCTAATTCCTCAATATCAGGTTGTTGAGGATCAGATGCATCTTTGAGTTGCATCTCCGTCCTAATTTTATTGTGGATCCAGTCATCATGATGTATGCATAGATCCTGTAATGGGCGACATCAAGTTCTGCATCTGTGTGCATTATGCACAAGTTCAAAATCTTTCAACTTTCTGGAGTAGCAAAAGCCCCAATCGCAACAAAAGCCCTAATCGCATTCAGCAACAACATTATTTTGAACCAGTTCGGGAATCGATCTGCTCCGCATGCCTCCATCTCTTTCTCGTTGCAACATCGCCTCAGCATGTGAGCACGGCAGCACCACCGATCCACTCTAACTCTCATTCCAAGCAACGAGCCGAAGAAGAAGAAGTCGATCTCCAGATGCTATCCAGCGCTCGCGGAAAAAAACATAAGAAGAAGAGGTGGCGACGACGCATCATCCTCTCGATAGTCGCTACCCTCTCGAATCTCCCCCGCACCAGGATTTGCGTCTCTAGACGACACATATCTACCCCAGGAGACTCCATCTTGCCACTCCAACCACCTTCAAGCGCTGCCTAGCAGCATCTCTAGTAGGCAACGACGCCCCCCTTGTGGTCTCACGACGATGGCAAGCATCTTCCAGGCTACCTCTAGCGCGGTGCACCGTCAATACTCCTTCAACAGATCCCAGGAGGAGGCACCAGCGGATCTCGAGTGATGGCGGAAACTCCATCAGGGGCCAATGGAATTGGGTTCCCACGAGGGGAACCCTCAACAGCAGTCCTTACATTTTTTTTCGTCGAAAATTTTGTAAAGGCCGAATTGGGCCAAAATTAAAAAAAGGAGAGAAAGAAGGAGAGGGCTGAGCCTCAAAAAAAAGAAGGAGAGGGCTCAAAAAACAAACAAACAAACAAAAAAGAGGGCCCATGTTTATTTTAGCCCAAAAGTGGGTTGTTGTTTAAAAAAAAGATGCGTACAAAAAAACCGTACGTGGGAAAAAGAGAGGCGACTATAAAAAAAAGGAAATAGCAGGAAAAAGAAAAAAAAAAGAAGAAAGAAAAGCCGAAAAAAATAATATTGAGATCGGCTTATGTGATTCTTTGGTTTTTCCCTATATTCATGTTTTCTCCCAACTTGGTCGATGTCTTCTATTCCGATCAGTATGGGAGAAAGGGGAAGTATTGTGTAGAGTTTGTTGGCTCATCTTCACATCCTCCAGTCTAGATGTCAGACCAGTTGTCAGACTCTACAGCTCAGATTCAGACTCGACATTCAGATTGGTTCCGAGTCTATAGTTTGACGTGCGTATATGCGATCAGTTGAAATGTCCCTATTTTTCGGTTTGGTCATCTTAGAATTTTCATGTGATCCATAGAAACTCAAGAGTAGATATCTCATTCTCAATGCCATTGTCGGCTAGGGTTTTCATGTGGTTTCATAGGGACTCCTGATCTCATTCTCTGAGCCAGTATGGGAGAGACCCAATTCTCCAACGAGGAGACTTTCAAACTCCATTCTCCAGCGACCGTGGACTCCGACCAGGGTGTTTCCACGGCTTTTTCCAATTCGGCCCTTCAGAGAGAATGAGCGGTTGCGGACTAGAGTTCTCTAGGTGGAGACTCATTCTAGTTCCAGTGACTGACAGGCGCAGTACAGAGCACATGTTCTCCGACGAGGTGACCCACTTCAACTCATACTCCAGCCATGTTGTGCATAGTCACATGCATGGCATGAGAAGCAACGTCCTCAACAGCAACCAAAAGTAGAGTATGTGTTGAGTTGATATTGTATGTAGTGCCTTGTATTGTGAGTTTGGGATTTCTTTCTATTTCTGCAAGCTGAGAATTGCTTGCTCTAGCTTGAGGGGGAGTGTTGGAGTATATGCATCATGTATAGACGGGTAATTAGATCCCTCCAAGTTCCAATTACCACATCAAGTGGTTTAATCCCACATCTAGTAGTTCTGGGACTTGGAGACTCAGTGGGGGCTATATAAAAATCCCCATACCCATTGTATCAAAAGAGAAAGTTCAATAATAGAATCAACCCTTGAGGTATTCTCTCATGGTTTCATCTCGCTCCTTACGGAGTAGGGTTCCACGTAAAAATCTCGATGTTATTCACGGTTAATCTTTATCTCTGATATTACGCTTCCGCATTCTCGATTTCTAACAATAGGCTGGCTGAAAAATCAGAAGCGCCTCAAGTAGATTAGTTAAATGCATACAATACTCAATAAGACTAGAATCGCCTCAGTTGCAGACCAGATCCATGTATAAATGTTTGCCAAGCGAGACTTAGTTGTCTTCTGGAATTAAGTTTGTTCATGATTCTCCCACATCTCATTTACAGAATCTTTGTAGAGGAGATTCGTTGCAATGTTCGGTTCGATGCTATTGGTCGTCCAAGTGATGACATGGTAATTGTTTGCATACTATGTGTCATAATCCCTATCAATTTCCTTTAGTGGATCTTTAGTCTGAATATGACTCCTTCGTTGACCATCGACGAACACCTTGAATGAACGACAACATA
This sequence comes from Ottelia alismoides, assembly GCA_037367405.1. Classification (NCBI taxonomy): domain Eukaryota; kingdom Viridiplantae; phylum Streptophyta; class Magnoliopsida; order Alismatales; family Hydrocharitaceae; genus Ottelia; species Ottelia alismoides. Next base: position 818,543 of record JAZKJV010010267.1, on the reverse strand, counting down.
GCACATAGTTTTCAGTGCCCTTTAGTTTGATAGATGTGACTTGTACCATCACATAAGAAGGTAAGTACAAGGGTTTGATCGCAAGAGGAAGAGATGCCATCATGGTCAAGAAGGTTAAAAAAGTGACCTAGAAGAAGGTGTCTTAGTCAAGCATGTGGGTGATATAGGTCACTGTTTTAGGGTCCTTAGGCTTCTTGGATGATACAGTAGGTTGGGATGCCACAACTATCCCTTGGCAGCACAAGCACAGAGGTCCAGAGGGTGTTAAAGGCTTCAGATTATGCATAAACGCAGCAAAAGACTGCAGGCGGCAGGCTGATTCACTCATGCGAAGCCCCGATTGGGCTGAGGCATCTTAGTTGGGCTAGGTGGTGTGGTTGGGTTGCAGTCGCGTAACGAAGTAGCAACGTGGCTGGGTTGGGCCTCGATGGAAGAAGCAGCTTCGATGGAGGGCCGTAGGATGCTGCTCGAGCGGCCTGGGTCTACCCAGCAGTGGCTACACGCATGAGACCCAGCAGAAGCCATAAGGTCCTTGTGTAGGGCCATAGTTGCTAGGGATGAAAACGAATACAAATATATTTGTATTCGTTCGTATCCACATTCATCAAATAGAGGATATTGATGCCATTTTCTTGTATCTGGCGAATACGAATGTGAATACGAATGTAAATGTTCAACATTCGTCGAATACGAATACGAATACGGATATAATATGCTCAACTTTGTCGAATACGAATGTGAATACGAATGTTCAAAATTTTGAGGATACGAATACGAATATTCATTTTTTGAAGGATGCTAATATGGATACGAATACGAATACGAATATGAATACGAATGTTCAAATTCTGGATAATACCAATACTTACATGGTATATAAAGAAGCAAGTTTGGTAAGCTTTATTTACTATTTAGTTTTATCTTTACGTTTTCTTTTATTATTTAGTTATTTTTTATGTACATATTTATTATTAAATTATTCATTATACTTTTTATATATTAGAAATTGTTATGAACCTAAAGTGTTGTAGCTTTTAAGTAAATTTGGACATGTATAACATTCGTATATTAATTCGTATTCGTTTATCAAATATCCGTATCCGAAATACCAATATTCGTTTTACATTCGTATTCGTATTTTGAGGATATGATTTTACATTTTAAACATTCGTCTGATATTCGTATTCGTATTCGTATCTGTATTTAAAAAAGGATGAGGATATGGTAACACCTATATTCGTATCCGTATCCGACCGTTTTCATCCCTAATAGTTGCTGATGGAGCCCCCCGCAAGGGTATTGGAGGAGAAGAGAGATGAGGGGCTGGTGGTGGTGGTGGGATCTAGGTCAGAAAACCGGTCTAAGTCCGCAGCTCTGATATGCGAAGAATGATGAAAGAACGCAATCAAATAATTTATTCAGGAGGTCTAGGGGTTATTATATCAGCTGAAATCCTAGAGCACTCATAAAAGGAAAACCACATAAAAGGACCCCCGAAGGATTACAACTCAATAGACTAAAATAAATCTAACTCTAACCGTTTCTATAACAACTACATAGGAAATAAGAGAACGGATATCAGCTAAATTATGAAAATGGATTTTCTTTTTATAACATTATGAAAATAAGCATAATGATTATCTACTCTTGTGATCCCTTTGAGTGGCACAGTCATCTCAGTTCATTGAAAATAGTTGCAGGGGTAGCACAAAGCTTAAACAAATGTTTTTAAAAAAGAAAAAAAGGTTTTCATGTAGCACAAAGTTTACCAAAATGTTCTTTTAAGGAAAAAGGGTTTTCACCACTAAGGTGCGGCCAAAAACTTCATATATTCACGGGATTAAAAGTACATGGCGATAGAAATATATAGCCAAAGAAATTACATATGCTAGGAATCATCTAAAAATTTGGCATGTTCAATTAATTATCCACAAAATCTACCATGTCGCAACTACGCATTGTTCCATGACCCAAAGAGCTCAAACCACAGCAACAGCCCTGATCTGTCCATGTTAAACCCATGCCACTCTGACCCAAGCAAATACCAAAATGCAGATGTGCAAATAGTTTGAACAAATCTTATAATGCAAAACAATTTTACATCGATAAGAAAGTATCATGTAACTTGCACCGAGTGCATGCAAAAGAGATTTTCACAACAATTTTCTTGTGGCAATAAAACATCCAGTAATTTTATCAAGCAATGTAGGTCTCACTTCCACGCGCAAAAAATGCAGTAACACGTAGTCACAGAAGGAAACCTATACCTTGTGGCCCTTGCAGAATTGCATTGTCAATACATGTCTGGTGGTTAGATCCTGCATGAAATCTCCCAATAGTAACAGTTATCCTATATTCCACAATCAAAATTCAAATATTTAAAATGCAGACGTATGATTATTAAAAATCCAGATGCACTTGTTTGAAAAAAGGAAAAACATGCCCATTTTGGAACATACACTTCTGAAGAAAAAGTACCCAAAATATAGATGGAACTTGGACTGATTTATTCTGCTTGAAGTTATTTGCTGTTCTTTCAGAGTTCTTTGCCTCCTGAAGAAAATCTACAAGAATATACAAAAAGATCAAGATAAGTAACCACCATGCTTTTTATATTGATGGAATAACAGATAAACTAAATCATGAATACAAACCATCCTTTTCTCTATCATTTTCCATTTATTTATTTTTAAAAGTTGATTATAAAAAGATTTAGTTGTAAAAAGCAAGCAATCTAACCAATTTAGAGCTTCAAAAGGAAATTCAGCCTATTTGCAGATATGTTTCTGTAATGCCCTGGTTAACTTAAAAACCTTAAAAATATGCCACCTAGAAATTGTTACAAGATTTAAAGCCAATAAATCCAAGGATGAAACCATATACGCATAAACCCTACAAACCAATCTGAGAGAGACCTAAAATTCCTATAATTTCTGGAAGCTTCGGAAATATTGGCACATTATAACCCTCCTAGAAACCTAAACAGCATCCTGGTCATGATTCGCAATACAGTAAACAGTAAATACCAAACATAGAACTTTCAAAGATCAAAACCATATAGTGAATTGTGTAATGGAATATGCAGAATCAAAGAACAAAAGACAGGCATCATATGTGTGGTTCAAGACAGCCCCAAAATACCAAATCCTCAGGTTTAGGTATTCTGCACATGACCTGAGCTGAGGGAATGAAGGTGGACCAGCCACTTTGGAGCTTCAATGCATGGTTGCGGTTGGTCTCTATTAGATGAAAGCAACTACTGGGAAGATGATAAAGGAAGGTGAGATTGAACAAGCAGAAAAGGACAAAGAGGTAGGAGAGGGTTGTGAGTTAGTGGCAAAGTGAGGTGGCAATGGAGTGCTCCACGATTGAGTTGTTGACAATGAAGAATTCCGTGTAGGATGGAAAAGGGAGTGCTCCACGATTTCGATGGGCGTGAGAGGGCTATCTACTCCAATCGGGACCACATTCAGCCCATTTGGATGTCTAAGTTGGCCAACTGTCAGAAAATAGGCAACTATTCATAAGAACTATTGCAGGACTTCCTCTATTTTGTTCAATCATTCCCTAGAAAGGCATAGTAGCTCCAACTAATTTATCTAGTCAATCAAATGTTGCAACTTTTTTTGCTCATTGATAAAGCTAAAAATAAGTAAAAAAAAGGCCTACAAAAATTCAAGTTTATTAATACTCTCTCCACGGGCACTGATATAATGAGGTTAAACGAATATTTACGCAATTTTGTCATAAACAATTTTACTTTTTGTTTCTTGTTCTAAATAAACTCAGACTAATCCAAAAACAGGGGAAAATATGATAGTGAGAATGAAGAGGAAGCAAAACATCTCCTTCGCTCTTACTAAGACGCCTCGATGTCTCTCTCAACACATCCATCCCTTGAATAAAGAGGAAGCAAGATGTCACTTTCAACTCTCACTAATTTCTTTCTTGTAGTCAAAAGAAGGGGAACACACAAAGGTGTCTGCCCCACCTATATCAGACTATTTGAAAAATACCAGGGTTACCTTACAGTGGCCATGACTCGAGAAGAGTCTCGGCATGAAAGATTGCACTCAATATAAAAACGATCAGAAGAAAAAATAACCCCATTAAAAGAGAACCAGATGAACTAAATGACAGCAATAAGGAGTATCTCTGTACCGGCTCAAGATCTAGCACTGAAGGCAGAGTTCTAAAATTTTACAAGGTCAATGCAGTCTACCCAATAGATCACCACTTCATGCCAGATAGGTTTTGACTTCTCACACCCAAAAAACAGATGGCCAATGGACTCCACCGCATCATCACAAAAAGGGCATCTATCATTCCCATCAACAAACCAAGCCCAATGATCCCTTGTTAGAAAAAACAATCTACGTATTAGCCAAAGGAAGACTTTGATACAAGATGGGAACTTCAGGTCACTGTTAGAGGAAATGAGAATTGTGTTTATTCCAGAGAACCCTAGGGTCTCTTATATAGAGAAAACCCTATGGGTAAATTACCTAAGATAGAACATAGAAAAATAAAAAGACCAAATGGTACATAGATATATAATTCTTTCAACACTCGCCCTCAAGATGGAGCATAGATATCGATCATGCTCAGCTTGGAAGTGCATTTCTGAAATGGTCCTCTGAGAAGCGGTTTGGTGAAGATGTCGGCAGTCTGCTCCCCAGAACTGACATGTGAAGTAGAAATCAATCCCTTTTGGATCATGTCTCTGGTGTAATGACAATCTACTACAATATGCTTGGTTCTCTCATGAAAGGCAGGATTATTGGCAATAAACAATGCAGCTTGATTGTCACAATGTAGTTGCATGGGTAAAGGTACATTTACATGCAAATCTTCTAGTACAGCTCGAACCCACATCATTTCTGTACTTACCTGTGCCATAGCCCTATATTCAGATTCTGCACTGGATCTAGCCACGACGGTTTGCTTCTTGCTTTTCCAAGAAACTAGAGAGCTACCAATAAACACAGCAAAGCCTGAGGTAAACTTTCGATCCTTAGGGCATCCTGCATAGTCAGCATCCGCATATGCAGAAACAAATAAATTGGTTTCCTTCTTGAACAGCAATCCCGTGCCTGGAGACGAATTTAGATACCTAAGTATCATATATATAGCATCCATATGTATCTGTCTCAGCTGTTCCATGAACTGGCTTACCCGGCTAACTGCAAAGGCAATATCAGGTCGGGTTATAGTTATGTAAAGAAGTTTCCCCACCATTTCTCTATACCTTCTCTTGTCAACCTCTTCTGTATCATTATCGTACAGTTTCATGCTAGAATCCATAGGAGTAGTAGACGGTCTGCATCCGGTCATGCCAGTCTCAATCAGCATATCTGTAATATATTTCCTCTGGGTCATTACTAGACCCCGTGCATTCCTGGCGAACTCCGGTCCCAGAAAGTATCGTAGTGTGCCAAGATCCTTTGTAACAAATTGACAACCCAACACTGCTTTGGTCATCTCTATCCCCTGGGCATCATCTCCTGTGACTAAAATGTCATCAACATACACCATGATGACAATTGTACCTCGAGTAGTCTTCTGGATGAACAATGAGTGATCTGCATTGGATCTCTTGAAGCATTGTTCTTCAATCAACTGGGAAAGCTTCTGAAACCATGCCCTTGGACTTTGTTTAAGGCCATAAATTGCCTTATGAAGCCTAACCATATGATTCACCCCCTCAGCAGCAAACCCCGGAGGCTGCTGCATGTACACTTCCTCCTGCAGATCCCCATACAAAAATGCATTTTTAACATCCAGCTGGAACAAGGGTCAATCACGTACCACATCGACAGACAGAAGAATACGAAGAGTGGAGTGACGGGCAACTGGAGAGAAGGTATCCATATAGTCCACTCCATACGTCTGAGTGAAACCACGTGCCATTAGCCGTGCCTTGTATCGATCCAAGATGCCATATGCATGATACTTGACAATGAATACCCATTTGCAGCTAACGACAGATGCTCCTGAGGGAGCAGTAACCAGCGTTCATGTGCCCCTCGACTGTAGGGCAGCCATCTCCTCCTCCATAGCAATTCGCCAACAATCAATTTTCAATGCATCCTGATATGTCTGCGGGATTTCCACAGAAGATAAAGCCACTGCAAATCTTTGAAAATCTCCTGTAAGGCGATGAAAGGAAACTTGTGAAGCAAGAGGATACGAAGCACAGCTGCGTTTCTGCTTTCTCATCCCAATAGGGACATCCAGATCATCAACTACTGAGGTCATCGGACCCGATTCGTCCTGTAATGGCACATCCTGCATAGGCACACTAATCGACCCATCATTAGTAGTAACATCTGGACAAACCTGTGGCATGCTGGATGATTGTCGTGTAGCCTGAGCAGGACCAGATCGACGGGTATAGAACTTTGGTAGTGGAGAGATTAGTGGTTTTGGTGGAGGTGGTGGTGGTGGAGGCAGATGCAATGGTGGTGTGGACACAATATTGGGAACTGGACTGGACACAGGAAGATTCACGGTAGGAGGAGGAACATAGACCTCATTAGTAGATGAATTCGAGGTCAATCTGTCACCTGCAGGTGAAAAGTACATAACCGACTCAAAGAATGTAACATCCGCACTGACAAAATACTTCCCATTTACTGGGTCATAGCAACGGTATCCTTTCTGCGTCCGAGAATAACCCACGAAGACACATTTGATAGCTCTAGGTAAGAGATTGTCTAGACCAGGTGAAAGCTGATGAACAAAGGCAACGACCCCAAAAACTCGAGGAGTGAGTGAGAACAATTCTTTATCTGGAAAAACAATAGAGAGAGGAGTTTTCTCACCAAGTACTGTAGACGGCATACGATTTACCGGGTAGCATGCTGTAAGAACAGCATCTCCCCAGAAAGAGATAGGAGCACAGCTCTGCATAAGAAGAGTTCGAGTAATATCAAGTAGGTGATGATGTTTTCTCTCAGCAACTCCATTTCGTTGGGAGGTGTAGGCACATGTAGTTTGATGTATAATGCCTTTTGACCAAAAATATTGGGAGAGAAATCGAGAATAGAACTCCAATGCATTATCAATACGAACATATTTCACTTTGGACGAGAAAACATTGTTTACTTCATTTATAAGTTTTTTGACGACATCACCAGCTTCAGATTTATTTTTCAAAAGAAAGACCCACGACAAACGAGAAAAATCATCGACCACGACAAGATAAAATATGTGCCCTTGGTGATCAGGGACACGACTAGGACCCCAAATATCAGCATGAAGTAACTCAAAAGGGGAGCTACTGCTCCGACTCTGACGACTTGGGAAGCTAGCTCTATGGTGCTTCCCTAATTGACACGCTTCACACCGGAATGACGAACTGGGAGATATCTGAGGCAAAAGGTGACGCATCTTCTGGAGAGGCAGGTGACCAAAGCGTAGATGCCAGGTATAGGGTGAGACAGATCCAACAGCATGAGAGGAGACTCCAGCATAAGAACTCCGGTTCAGACGATGAAGACCATCCTGCTCAGAACCACAGCCAATCACTCTGCCCGTTAGGATGTCCTGAAATATAAGAGAGGATGGGTCAAATATAGCGCGACAATGCAAATCTTTTGTAATCTGACTAATAGAGAGCAAGTTCATCGAAAATTCAGGAGCATGTAAGACATTCTTCAGACGCATGGAAGAGGATAACATAACCCCCCCCCTGTCCAATAATGGGAGAATGAGTCCCATTTGCAATGATCACCGACCGCCTTGAAGGAATCTCCCTGTATGAAATAAGTTTGTCTCTGTCTCGACAGAGATGGTGCGTTGCACCAGAGTCCATGATCCAATCGGAGATGTCTGAACTAGAACATGTGTTAAAAGCACTACCTGAGGTGCTAGTTGTGGCAGAAGTACTGGCAGAAGCAGATGCAGCGATATCCGAAGAGCCTCCAGAAGAATCTGTAGGAAAAGTAGACATTATATCCCGTAGCCGAGCAACTAGGTCCTCAAACCGCTGATCCGGAGCCGAAGAGGATGGAGATGCAACATGTTCGTCAACCCTTGCAGACGCTGGAAAACCATGCTTAGAATAGCATGTATCTTCTGAGTGACCCGTACGACGACAATAACTGCAAGGTGGACGAGATCTACCACCACGACCTCCATTTCCACGGCCACGGCCACGGAATGAAAAAGAGGAGCCACCTCGTCCTCTGGAAGCAGCCATCGCAGAAGGAGGTGGCGTAGACGAGCTGGAGGGAACTGAGATGCGACTACGCCTCCGATAAACCTCCTCCATAGGAGGAATGGTAGCATCTGCAAGAATCTGTGATCTGGCCGCATCATATTCTGGATCAAGGGCCGCAAGAAGGACGCCTGCCATGGTAGCATTACGGAATGTCTTCTGTTGCTCGGGTGTGGCCGTCAGAGGAATAGTGTTGTATAGTTTCTCGAACATCCCTCTCAGGGATGTATACAAGGAATGAAGAGGTCGCCCATTCTGCTTCATGGTGAATATGTCATGCTGAAGTTGTAGCATCTTGGTTTCATTTCGGACCTGGGAATATGTCGCCGCGAGGATGTCCCACATCGCTTTGGTGGTGGGCTGATGGAGAACATCATTGGCAATCTCCATCGATAAAGTTCCTGAGAGCCAGACTTTGGCATACGAGTCATCAGCCTCCCAAGAGGCATAGATCCCTGTCTTCTCTGCCGGTTCGTCTTCGGTAAGAATGTGCTTCTTTATATTGGACTTCATGAGACTCATGAACTGCATCGCCCAGAGCTCATAGTTCGATCCATCCATCTTGACGATTGGCGCAGGACCTTTGAAAGCGCCTACGGATGGCATATCAACCTTTAATTCTGACATATCGCCGCAGAGGAAGAACTAGGGTTTGTAGACAGACAAAATAAATGTCTACACTGACTGCATAGGATTTGAGTGCGTATGTAGACTTACGCACCCAAATCCATCTAGAGATGACGAACGCGGCTACGAAGAGGGACCGCCGGGGAGGGGATGCCGGCTAGGTCACTGCCGGCGGTGAATAGAGGAGGCCGGGGCCGGGTGCAGGAGTGTTGGGCGGTAGCCGGGAGGGTTGGGTGGCACCCGGGGGCACCCCGGGAGGGCTGGTGGGCGGCGGGGGCGCCCTGGATTGGGCCCGAGAAGGGCTAGTGGGCGGCGGGGCTGGGGCTAAGAAGCTCGAGGTCTTTGGCGGCGGCGGTGGGCTCGAGAGGAAGGGGCGGCGGGTGGAGAGCCTAGACCCTAGGCTCTGATACCATGTTAGAGGAAATGAGAATTGTGTTTATTCCAGAGAACCCTAGGGTCTCTTATATAGAAGCCCTATGGGTAAATTACCTAAGATAGAACATAAAAAAATAAAAAGACCAAACGGTACATAGATATATAATTCTTTCAACAGTCACCAATAAATCTACAATCTTGAATAACATTCTCGAGTGTCGGATCAGGAGGCCTATCAATGCTCTTATATGCCTTCTTTACCGAAAAATCACAATCACTCCATACCTAATGATACCTTCCCCCCCAAGATCATGTCGGAGACTAAGAGCAGCTTGCAAATCTACAAAATCCCACACACGTTAGTCCGAAAACACCTCAATAAAGGTCGGTACGCATGCTTCATATAACGACGAATCCAATACCCAGGCATCTTGTGCTGAAGACAAAGCGAACAATCGTGGAAACTAGACGTCGATTTACATCTCTCGTACAATCATCCATCCAAAATGCAAAAGAGCAACCATTGCCCAGGACCTGCTTGAACATCCCTTAAAACTACAGCATCAATGTGCAGATGCCCTTCCGAAAAATAGACTTAAAAAATGATGGATAATGTACTAGGCTAATTGAGCTTGAACGCCATAAATACCACGAATGAGCCTACAGCAAAGGTCTTCAGTCATTTCCCCAAATTCTAATTGTCTACTTGAAGAGAAAACCCTTCGTCATAGTCTCCAAGCAAGAGAGACTGAGGCATGCATCCTTTATGAGGAAGGAAACCGTATCCTAGTCTACCAAATGAATAACAGATGCATCTTGACATGATTTCCCCCAAAAGAACCTTCTCATGATCTTTTTGAGTTTGTGGCGAACTCCAACAATAAGAAGCCTGAAAGACATGAAAAATATCAGGATCGTTATGAGGATGGCATTCGCAAGTACTGTTGAGATATTTCTACATTCCTAGGTACCTTTTCGGTTATTTTATTACTTTATGGCTATCTTATGTAATTTATCCCTAGGTCTCTCCTCTATATAAGAGAGCCCAGGGTTTCAGGAATACAACTCTTTTATTTTCTCCAACATGGTAACTGTTAGAGTATTTGGAGCATGCGTCACTTATGTAATAGGTGGGTAAATGGATCCCTCCAGGGTCCATTTACCCCACCACAGTGTTTATTCCCACATTGTCCAACGGTGGGACTTGGAGGCTCTGGAGAAGCTATATAAGGAGCCCCAGACCTCATGTATCCATTGAGAAAAGTTATAGAAAAACACGCTCCTTTGAGGGCTTCTCCCGTGGTTTCATCCCGCTCCTCACGGAGTAGGGTTCCACGTAAAATCATGGTGTTCCATATTTATCTTTTTGTTCTTTATTCTCTAATTCCGCTTCCTATTTTTCTAACATGGTATCAGAGCGGGTTCGATTCCTGGGTTTTCATGTAGTTCATATGTATTTTTCGAGATTCGATTATCAAGATGTTCGATTCTTAAAGATTATTTTGAAGAGTTCATGTCCAAGTTCTTGTTCAATTTTAGGAAGTCCAGATTCGTGATTCATGCCTCTAGCCGCATGTTCAACATGGGTTTATGATGAAACCCTAATCAGTGCGCATCCCAATGGCCCAGATTCTTTTGGCTGAAACCCTAGATTTTTTTTCTCCAAGCGGCGCAAACATCCTGGCGATGCATCGTGACCTTCTCCCAGATCAACGCAAGACGGCGCACTCCCTTGGCGGCAGTCCTCAGGCCGCTGGCAGTCCTCCCTTCTTCGTCAAATCCTACGGCGCGTATCCACACCTGCGGCAGCAAAAGCCCTCGGCGGCGAGCATCCAAGACCGCGAAGCCCTATACAGATCACAGCGCAACCCCCAGATCCTCGGCATCGAGAGGCGAAACCCCTGGCTTCCTCGGCATCGAACGGTGCAACCCCAGATCCCAGGCCCCTTGCACTCGCCAGGGGCGCAGGTGCGCATCCCCTCCAGCCCGCGAACCCCCAGGTGGCAAACCTACCCTCCTTCCCAGTCGGAATGTCGCACAGCAGCCCCTCGTCGGCGGCGATGGTTGCCCCTCTCCAGATCACGCGCGCGCCTCCACACGGCTGCACGTGGCGGCCTCTCTCCATCCCAGCCGCAAAGGCAGCACCTCTCTTGTTGGGCGGCGCCCCGAGCTCTCTCCCTTCGGGTTCCAAGGAACCCTAAAGGGTCCGCGGCAGTATTTAAAAAAAAGGGTGAAAAAAAAGGAGAGAGGGAAAGTCTGTTGTAAGAAAAAAATGGGCCAGCTGCTTTTCGGCCAAACAAAAAAACGGTGGGATATTCGGAGGCTATTTACGTGAAAGCCCATGTGAAAAAAAAGAGAAAGAGAGAGATATTGTTGAAAGGAAAAAGGGACGTACAAAAAAAAATATGAAGTGAGGGGCATGCAAAAAAAATTAAGGATTGCAGACCCAAATGGGCGAGTTTTTTTATTTTAAAAAAAAGGGAAAAAATGGAAAGAAAAGTCGCGTACAAAGAAAAGTCGTACGTAATTATAAAAAAAGGAGAAAAGGCGCGTACATCTCAAAAGTCGTATGCAAATTTAAAAAAAGGGGGGATTTGCAAAGCCGAAAAAAAAGAGTTTGAACGGCTTAAAAATTGCAAAAAAAATGATGGCTTATAAAAAAATGGAAAAGCCACAAGTTTCATGTTTTCACCATATTTATGTATTATCTTATCTTCTCCCAACGTGGTCAACAATGTCATTCCGACAAGTATGGGAGAAAGGGGGAGTATATATAGAGTCACAGGTCTTGTTCCAAGATTCAGATGTCAGATTTTCCAGACCGGTCAGATGTTCAGACTCTACAAATTTCAGATTCAGACTCGATGACGACGCATGCCAATCATCTGTCATTCTTGTTGGTCGGCCAGAGCTTTCATGTGAGCCATACAGAGAAGAGGACCATTCCCTATGCCATTAAGGGCAAGGGTTTTCATGTGGTATCATAGGGACTCCAGAGTAGAGTACTATTCTCTGTGCCAGATAGATCCAGTTTCACACTCCAGCTCGTTTGTCCTCCTCACATGCACGCCATGAGAAGCAACGTCCTCGACTGCAGCAGTTGTGCGCGTTGGGTTGATAATGTCTGTAGTGTCATGTATTGTGAGTTGAGTTTCTTTCTGTTTGTCCAAGCTGAGCATTGCATGCTCCAGGTTGAGGGGGAGTGTTAGAGTATTTGGAGCATGCATCACTTATGTAATAGGTGGGTAAATGGATCCCTCCAAGGTCCATTTACCCCACCACAGTGATTAGTCCTACATTGTCCAACAGTGGGACTTGGAGGCTCTGGAGAGGCTATATAAGGAGCCCCAAACCTCCTGTATCCATTGAGAAAAGCAATAGAAAAACACGCCCCTTTAAGGGCTTCTCCCGTGGTTTCATCCCGCTCCTCACGGAGTAGGGTTCCACGTAAAATCATGGTGTTCCATGTTTATCTTTTTGTTCTTTATTCTCTGCTTCCGCTTCCGCTTCCTATTTTTCTAACAGTAACAGAGCGGTGATCCTAGACCGGAGCTCTTGTATCCAAAAACCCTACCTTTCGCCCTCACCCCTACGTGCCACCCCAGCCTCAATGCGCCGCCTCCTCGCACGTCGTGTCGCCGCCCCCACCTCCGCACCTCGTGTCGCACGTGCACCGCACCGCACGTGCGCAGCCCGCGACTGCGGGTTGTTCTCCGTGCACCGTCCTTTCACGTGCGGCCCCCTCCGCATGCCGCACCTACACGCATTGGCGTCGAGCTCTCTGTTTGGTTAATAGATTTGGGTGCATAAGTCTACATATGCATTCAAATCACGTATGTTTGTGTAGACATTGATTCTTTGGTCTACAAAGCCCTAGTCTTTTACATCCGGCAATATCTCTGAGAACAAAGTCGATGTACCCGCCACAGTGCATTCTGAGGTCCAATGCCTATTGTCAAAATGGAAGGAACAGATTATGAGCTTTGGGCTATGCAGTTCATGAGCCTGATGAATTCAAATAGTAAGTGTGGAGAAAGATGAAATAGCTTGCTTTATTCCATAGGTCTAGATTTCCTTATATAGGATAAAACCCTAGAGAATCCAAAAGAGGATAATACATAAGTGCCCCTAATGGGGTTACAATGAATAAGTACAAAGAGTCGTAGAATATATTACCAACACCCCCCCCTCAAGTTGGAGCATATTTATCAATCATGTCCAACTTGGAAATAATCCACGAAAGACGCTTCTTGGGTAAGGCCTTTGTGAATACATCTGCAAGCTGAAGATCTATATTGATATGAGGAGTAGTAATTCTTCCAATCCTGACAGCATCACGAAAAAATGGCAGTCAATTTCTATATGCTTGGTTTGCTCACGAAACAAAGGATTCGTGGCAATGTAGGTAGTGGATTTGTTGTCACAATATAATAGAATAGGAGTAGTGATAGCAACACCGAGATCTTGCAAAAATTAAGTAACCACGTGATCTCACGTGTAGCTTGAGCCATCGCCCCATACTCTGCTTCTGCACTGGATCTGGATACAACAGTCTGTTTCTTACTTCTCCAGGTAACAAGATTTCCTCCACCATCATAGCATATCTTGTGGTAGAGCGTCGATCCTCTGGCGAACTTGCATAATCAGCAACAGCAAATGTGATAACATCAGTGTCCCAATTGCCCCATAAAAGTGACCACGGCCCGACTGATTCCTTCAAGTACCATAGAATCTGAAGAACATCCTGCCAGCGATTGTAACAAGGTTGTTCCATGTGTTGGCTAGCTCTGCTTTACTACATAGGAAATATATGGTGTACTAACAGTAAGGTAAAGAAGTTTACAACCAGGCTTCTGTGTCAAGTGACATCTTCAAAGACAGGATCAGGGGTTGTGAAGTGCAAGGCCCTAAATGTCGGTCTCGGTCACTATTTCGATGACTAACCGAAATGGAATTTCGATCGAAATTTCGGTCATTTTTTTACTAGGGCCCCCGTATTTCGGTCATTTCGGTCGAATTTCGATTTCGAAAGGATACCAATATTCGACTGAAATTCAACGAATTTCGTTGAAATTTAAGGTCATGGTGAGGTGTTTGTATCTGCAGGAATACCAGAGGGCTTGCATCCCAAGTAATCCGGCTTCAGTAAGGATGTCGAGATAATATTTCCTCTGCGAGAGATGAAGGCCCTCTTAAGTGCGTAGTACTTCTGTGCCCAAGAAGTAGCGTAGAGGACCAAGATCCTTGGTAACAAATACCTTCTAGAGGAAGATCCTGATCGCTACTATCCCATTGTCATCATCACCGGTGGCGGTGACAACCATATCATCCACATAAACTGCAAGTATAACAGTACCAATTGTTCGTCTTCTGGCAACACAGAGTAGTCAGATATTGTTCTCTAGAAGCCAAGAGTGCTTATTTCTACAGTAAGTATGTCAAACCACACCCTTGGACTCTGCTTCAGACCATATATGGCCTTGCGAAGTCGACATACATACTCCCCCTCAACTTCATAACCCGAAGGTTGCATCATGTACACCTCCTCGTCAAGATCGCCATATAGGAAGGTATTTTTCACATTTAGCTGAAAGATAGGCCAGGCCTTATTAGCTGTCACTGAAAGGATAGTCCTTATTGTTCTCATTCGTGCAATTGGTGAGAATGTCTCAAAGTAATCCATGCCATAAGTTTGTGTAAAACCTTTGGCCACAAGACGAGCATTCAATTTTTCAATAGACCCGTCAGGTGACTGCTTGGTCGTGAAGACCCATCTGCATGCCACAGGTCTAGACCCCTTTAGACACTGCACTAGATCCCACGTCCCCCTAGAAATTAGATCATCCATCTCTTCGTTCATGTCCAGTCGCCATCCTGAATCCTGCAAAGCACTATGATGGTCTCTCGGAATGAAAATAGTCATGAGAGCATCTGCATATCGTCTGCCAGTAGAAGATAAACTAGCAGTAGAAGTGAAGTGAGACATGGGATGAGAAGTACATTGCCTCTTCGATCTTCATAGAGCAATTGGAAGCTCTTGAGGATCATCTGGGACAATCTTGGGGGGACACTTGTAGAAGGCATATCATCCTACAACGAAGAAACCAATAAAGGAACATCTGGTGGTGAAGATACTTGTCTACGCTTATAGACAATGGGTGGAGGTAGGAGATACAGAGGAATATCTGTAACAGAATGATGGAAGAAACTGGTATGCTCAAAAAAGGTTACATCTGCAAAGATAAAATAGCAATGTCCAGTTGGATCATAATACATGTAATCTTTTTGAGTACGAGAGTAAGCAAGGAATACACATTTGATTGCACGAGGAGAAAGTTTGTCTGCAGTATAAAAATTATGAACACAAGACACACAACCAAAAATTCGCAATGGCAGAGGAAATGGTGACTCAGTGGGGTAAAGTAGAGAGAAGGGAGTGGATCCGTTTAGTATTGGAGATGGGATTCAGTCAATAGATGGAAGGCAGTCAGAACAGTGTTATCCCAGTATGTTTTTGGAACTTTCATCTGAGTGAGGAGTGAGCGGGAAATATTTAGGAGATGTCTTAGTTTTCTCTCAGTTATCCCATTTTGTTGGGATGTATATGGGCATAAGGTTTGATGTATGGTACCTTGAGAGGCAAAGAAGTTTGTTAGGTCATTTTGGGTGAATTCCAAGGCATTATCAGAATGAAAAATTTGTATACCTGTCAGTGTTCAAGAAATCGGCTGAGTATACCGCATACTCGGCCGTATAATCATACTCGGAAGCCTTGGCACTCTGAGTCTGGTCAAATCGGTATCTATGCAGGTCATGCCGCATACTCGACCGAGTATACCGTATATGAGGTCGTTTATGCCGCCGATTTTTTTAATAAACATTTTTTAAAACCTTAATCTAAACTCGGGCATCCGACTTAAGGCTCTTTCAATTGATGTTTTCGCTCATTTGACTCTATATTACTTTTTATCCCAATAGTTTTGTTCCTTGTACTTTCAATTCTTTATTATTATAATCAAGAAATATAATATTTAGAGGATATTAACATGATATGAAAATTTTATTTATATTTTTAATAATAAAAAATATCAAACCCATAAAACCACATACTTCCTGCATACTCTCTGGCATACCGCATACTCTTTATGCAGTGACCCCTCCAACCGAATAACGCATACCGCCTTGATACCTGTGGAAAAAATATTTTTGACATAATAAAAGAAATTTTTGACAATATTATTAATCTCTGAACGTTCTTTTAAAAGATAGACCCAAGATGACCAATTGTAATCATCAAGAAAAAAAACAAAATACTTATGTCCACTCAGAGTACGGACCAGACAAGGTCCCCAAATATCACAATAGACTAAAGAGAAAGGAACTTCACGACGAAGCTTAGTACGAGCAGGGAATAACGCTCGATGATGTTTGTGGAACTGACATGTTTCGCACTCAAAAGACTTGAGCATAGAGAGTTTGGGGAGAATCAAAGAGAGGGCTTTGGCAGACGAATGATCGAGGCAAAGATGTCATAGAAGAGGATCAACGGAGATGGACGAAGCACCAGCAAAAGCAGAGTCAGAGGGGATGTCAAGATAATAAAGATCATTCTTCTCATGTCCCCCACCAAAAATATGTCACATCCGGATGTCCAGAAAATAACAGAAAAACTCATCAAATATAACTCGACAGTTAAGCTCAATACATAGCTTGTGAACAGATAATAGACTAAGAGGAAAATTAGGAGCGTTGTGAACTCCAGTAAGTCAGAGTTTGGAGGAAAACTCCATAGCACCTACAACAGTAATAGGTGAATAGGCTCCATTGGCAACACGAATAGTATTCACAACGGAAGACGGTCGTGGAGAGGTGAGAAGACTACCTTCTCCCGTCAGATGAGTTGAGGCACCCGAGTCAATGATCCATGCAAAAGTAGATGTAGAGGCAGAGCTGGCAATTGTACTTGATGTAGTGGCCAGACTAGCAGTAGAAGCAGAAGCAGTAATGTCACTAGCATAGTTCTGTAGTGGTTGTCGAAGACGAGCATACTCAGATGCAGTAAAAGAAGTCTGACTGTCACTGGAAGGTTGAGCATGAGATGTATTTGAGGTATCATAGAAGCTATCATATGAGGTTGTCTCATAGGCATTATTAGCATTAGGAGGCATGCCAAACTTAGCCCAGAAGCATTCTGACGGATGATTCAGGCGTCCACAATATGTGCACGCTGGAAAGCGGGCAGTAGTAGGATCGCGTCCACGTCCACGTCCTGAGTCACATCCTCGTCCAAACTCACGGCTACGTCCCCGACCAAGTTCACGTCCGCACCCCCTTTGGTAGTTGGATCGTCCTCTAGAGAAGTGTGTTGTAGTCTCAGCTGACGGAAAGAGGTGAGAGAGACTCAAGTTCATGTAGTCGACCAAAGATGGTCTAACGAGTGGGTAGGGATGCAGCAGTCAGGAATTGATCCTTCACCGGCTTGTATCGTGGATGTAGACCTGATAAGAAACGACACACTTGCCACTCCGCACGTTCTCCTATATCTTTGTCTGCAGCAGGTAGGCTGAAAGATAAGAAGCTCCTCAAACAGGCCTATGAGGAGTGGTAGTACTCGATCAAGGATGTATCTCCTTGATTTGCAGACCAAATCCTTGTGTAGATATCTGAGAGCATAGACTTGGTTGTCTTTTGGGAATAAGTATTCTCAAGACTTTCCCACATTGCCTTTATCGCCTCCTTGTAGAGAAGATTCGAAGCTACATTCGGATCAATGCTATTAGTCATCCATGTGATCACCTGGCAGTTGTCCACGTACCATATATCATAGTCCTTGTCTGTCTCCTTGGACAGATCTTTTGTGAGTACATAGTACTTTCGCTGACCACCCAATAAACACCTTGAATGAGCGAGACCATAGAACATAATTCTCGGAGCCTTTTGTTTGATAGACGTGCCATGTACCATCATAGAAGAGGTCAGGTACATGGGCTTGGGCTCGATAGATGCCATGGTGGTTCCGCAGGTCAAGAAAGAATGACCAAGTAAGTTCGCCTAATCTTGTTTAGTCATCACAGAGACATAGAAGCAGTGCTTTGGCGGGAGAGATAGGCAATGCAGGGAGATATGCAGTGCCCTAATAGCAGGGAGGAGCAGAACGAGGCCCTGGCGGCACTTGGAGAAGCATGATGAGGCCTAGGTGGCGAGCTGAGGAGTAAGGAACCACAACTGGGGGGGGACATTTGAGAGTGGTCTAGCGGCGCGAATCAAAGCCTTGGTGGCGTTAGGAGCGGCCTGGCAGTGGTGGGAGGGTCTCAGCGGCGCTAGGAGTGGTCGTGGCGGCGTGCGAGGGAAGCAGGGCAGGCCCTGGCGGCACGCGGAGGAACAGGACACCTCCCAACAAAGAGCCTGGCAGTACCGGGAGGGGCCTGGTGGCGCTAGGAGTGGCCCCTCCTAGCGATGTATGGGTCGACTGGTACCCTAGTCACGTGCTATGAGCCCTAATGGGCTTCCATCATATCGTAGAAGCACACGCCCGGATAAGGAGAACTCGCAGATGGCACGCGAACAGGGAGGAGGTGATGCTTGGAGAAGGGTTTGCACGCAGAGAGGAGGTAGGGCTTGTTGGTGGGGAAGGATTTTAGGTTAGAACAGCGGTCTAGGACCGCTGCTCTGATACCATGTGGAGAAAAATGAAATAGCTTGCTTTATTCCATAGGTCTGGAGGTCCTTATATAGGACAAAACCCTAGAGAATCCAAAAGAGGAGAAAATACATAAGTGCCCCTAATGGGTTACAATGAATAAGTACAAAGAGCCATAGAATATATTACCAACAGTAAGAAACATATTCTTACCGAGGAGGAGCCAGTGGAGAAGACTGGGGTAAATGCCTCGTTGGAGGCAGACGACGCTTATGCTAAAGTTTGGCTCTCTGGTACATTGACGATTGAGATCGCCAATGATGTGTTACATCAGCCTACTGCTAAGGCGATGTGGGATATCCTCGCAGCAACATATTCTCAAGCAAGGAATGAGACGAAGATCCTCTAACTACAACATAGCATATTCACTATAAAGCGAAACGGACGCCCTCTGCATTCACTGTATACATCCTTGCAAGGTTGCAGGAAAGCGGTAGTCGGTACTCGGTCAACGGGATCACCTACTAAGGATTAGTCGGCAGTCGGGCGACTAATCGGATTTAGTCGGTCATTAGTCGGTTTTGAATTTTTTTAATTATTTTAAATATGTAAATCATTTTTTATACATATATTCTTATATATATACATGTATTTGTACATTTTATATGCCATCATAATGAAACAAAAGAAGTAATTGACTTTAAATATAAAATTAAGCATGATAGAATATGTTTGCTTTTAAAAAAAGTGGAAAAACTAAAAAAATAAAAAAGTTGTAAAATTCGGCCGATTAGTCGGCCGACTAGGCCGAAGGTCGACTAGGCCTAGTCGAGTCGGCTACCCCCCCCCCCCCCGACTCGACTAGTCGGCCTAGTCAGCCGACTTTTGCAAGCTTGCATCCTTGCATGGGACGTTTAAGAAGCTCCACATCTTCATGCCTCTAACGGCAACGCTAGAGCAGCAGAAGACATATAGGAATGCTACCATGGTTGGGGTATTCCTAGCAGCTCTTAACTCAGAATATGATGTTGCTCGCTCTCAGATTCTAACGGATGCCACTATTCCTCCCATGGAGGAAGCGTCCTGCAGGCTCAGCAGGATTACTATTCCATCCGCAGCCACTAGCTAGACTTCTTCGGCCATGGCAGCCTCTTGAGAAAGAGGAGGCTCTTCCACCTTCCGGGGATGCGGAACTCGTGGTAGAGGAGGTCGCATTCACCAACCCTGCACTTTTTGTCATCACCCAGGTCATACCGAGGAGACATGTTATTCCAAGTATGGTTTCCCGGCATCAGCCCGCATAGCAGAGCAGATTGAGTCTCATGTTGCTTCTACTTTGGATCAGAGGTTTGATCACCTCGTGGCCAGACTGAGGGATATTATACCTCCTTCCGCTTCACCGTCTTCAGGATGTCATTCTTATGTGGCAGCTTCTGCTTCTGCTAGTACCTCTTCTACAGCTAGCTCCTCAGGTATTCATGATTTTACATCCTGTCATGGATCTGAGATTACAGAGTGGATTATGGACTCTGGTGCGATACATCATTTATGTGGAGACAGACAACAGCTTACATCATATAGACAGGTTCCACTAGGGAGAACAGTTGTGATAGCTGATGGGACTCATTCCCCAATCACAGGATCGGGATCACTTGGCGCCCTTGATGCGTTTGCAGAATGTGTTTCATACTTCTGATTTCTCTATGAATTTGCTTTCTATTAGTCAGATTACAGAGGATTTGCACTGTCGCGCTATTTTTGACCCATCATCTCTTGTTTTTTAGGACATTCTTACGGGCAAAGTGATTAGGTGTGGCTGTGAGCAGGGTAGCTTGTATCGCCTGGTTCGGACACCCTATGCAGGCGTATCTTCTCATTCATCTGGTCCCCACTCTCCATTAACCTGGCATCTTCGGTTTTGTCATCTCCCTCTTCAGAAGATGTGCCATGTGCTGCCACAAATTTCTCCTGGTTCTTCCTTTCAATGTGAGGGATGTCAGTTGGGAAAGCATCATCAGTCTGCTTTTCCCAGTCATCAGAGTCGCAGCAGTAACTCCCTTTTTGAGTTATTTTATGTTGACACTTGGGGTCTGAGTCGTGTTCCTGATCACCAGGGACAGATTTTATCTTGTGGCAGTAGATGATTTTTCTCGGTTGTCATGGGTGTTTCTCTTGAAAAATAAGTCTGAAGCAGGGGATGTGATCAAAACATTTATTAATGAAGTGTAGAATGTTTTTTCTACCACTGTGAAGTATGTGCGAATTGAAAATGCTTTGGAATTATGTACTCGTGCTCTATCTCATTTTCTTTCATCTCGAGGGATTATTCATCAAACATCTTATGCTTACACTTTTCAGCAAAATGGTATGGCTGAGAGAAAGCATCGCCATCTTCTTGATGTTACTCGGACTCTTCTCATTCAGAGTCATGCACCACATTCGTTTTTGGGGTGATGCGGTTCTCATAGCATGTTATTTGGTGAATCGCATGTCATCGTCTATTTTGGGTGAGAAAATTCCTTTCTCCATAGCTCTCCATGAGGAGTTATTCTCACTCACTCCTCGTATGTTTGGATCCGTTGCTTTTGTTCACCAATTGATTCCAAGTCTTGACAAGCTTTCTCTAAAAGCTGTCAAGTGTGTGTTTGTTGGGTACTCCGGGACCCATAAGGGATACCGATGTTATGATCCTTTACGCAGAAAATACTATATCAGGGCAGATGTCACATTTTTGAGTTTGTGATGTACTTCACTCCTACAAGTGATAGGTTGGCTTCATTAGACTCGGATGATGAGGTTTACATGCCACCTCCTCTTATGAGCTCTTCACCACCTCCGGTTGTGCATGTGATCCCACCTCCGCCACCACCTTCGCCACCACCCACTCCACCTCATCCTACTACTCAGTCGCATGTGCCACTTGTTCCATCATCACCTAAATTCTATATACATCGAACCGCTTCTGCTCATGGTCATCACCAATCATTCAGTATGCCCCAGGTTTGTTTTGATAACATAGTTTCTAACGATGGATCTGGAGATATATCTGTGCAGGAATCATTGCAGGAGAATGGCCCACAGATGGAGGACTTTCCTTATGACATGGATATTCTTATTGCAGTTCGAAAACAGAAGCGGACTTGTGCTTCTTACCCTCTTGCTTCTCAGGTCTCATTTCATCGTCTAGCAGGGGACTTTCAGAGATTTACAGTGGCTCTATCTACCGTGGAAATTCCAAGGAATCATGAAGAGGCATTGAAGGATAGTTGATGGTGCTTGGCTATGGAGGAAGAGATGGATGTGTTGCAGTCACATGGAACATGGAGTTTGGTTTCTGTGGTCAGTCGCAAATGGGTGTTTACTATTAACCATCATGTAGATGGCAGCCTTGATCATTACAACGCTAGATTAGCAGCATGCGGTTTTACTTAGACCTACGGCGTGGATTACTTGGACACATTTCTGCTGGTGGCTCGTCACTCTACATTACATATCCTACTTTCAGTTGCAGTGGTACGTGATTGGCCTTTGTTTCAGTTGGATGTTAAAAATACCTTTCTATATGGAGATCTACAAGAGGAAGTTTACATGCAGCAGCCCCCAGGATTTGCCGCTGAGGGGGAATGTCAGCAGGTTTGTAGACTCCATAAGGTGATATATGGCCTTAAGCAAAGTCCAAGGACATGATTTCAGAAGCCTCGGATTTGATTGAGAAGCAAGGGTTCAAGAGGTCTAATGCAGACCATTCACTCTTTGTGCAGAGGACACCTAGAGGTACTGATGTCATAATGGTTTAAGTTGATGATATTCTTGTTACAGGAGATTATATGCAGGGGATAAAGATGCAAAAGAGTTTCTAGGCAGTCAGATTGCTATTAAGGACCTGGGCACTCTTAAGGAATTTCTTAAGGTTGGAATTTGCTAGGAATGCGTAGGGCCTTGTGATGACCCAAAGAAAATATGTTACAGACATATTTGTTGAAACATGCATGATTGGGTGTCGACCCTCCACTACTCCTATGGATCCTAGCATGAAGTTATACAATGATGATACAGATGAGGTTGATAAGAGGAGATACAGAGAGATGGTGGGAAAGCTCATTTATGTCACTATTACTAGATCGGATATTTCCTTTGCAGTGAGTCGAGTGAGTCAATTCATGGAACAACCTCGGCAAGTACATATGGACGCTATATACATGATATTGAGATATCTAAAATCTTCTTTAGGTGCAGGATTACTTTTCAAGAAAGGAGCGACTCTCTTTGTATATGTGTATGCTGATGCTGACTATGCAGGGTGTCTTAAGGAAAGGAAGTCCACTTCGGGCTTTGTAGTATTTGTTGGAAGTTCTCTTGTTTCTTGGAAAAGCAAGAAACAAATTGTTGTAGCTAGATCAAGTGTTGAATCTGAGTATAGGGCTATGGCACAAGCAAGCACAGAAATGATGTGGGTTCGAGCAGTGTTAGCATATTTGCATGTAGATGTTCCTCTACTACCCATGTAATTACAATGTAATAATCAGGTTGCGTTAATTATTGCAAACAACCCTGCATTCCATGAGAGAACGAAACATATTGAGGTAGACTGCCATTATACTAGAGACATGATCCAGAAGAGTCTGATTTCTACCTCTCATGTTAGTTCAGGAGAGCAAACAGCAGATATCTTTACCAAGACATTACTCAAGGCGCCATTTCAGAAGTGTTTGTCCAAGCTAAGCATGATTGACATCTATTCTCCATCTTGAGGGGAAGTGTTGAGATATTTCTACATTCCTATGTAGCTTTTCGGTTATTTATTTCTTTATGACTATCTTATGTAATTTACTCATAGGTCTCTCCTCTATATAAGAGAGCCTAGGGTTTCAGGAATACAACAACTCTTTTATTTTCTCCAACAAGTACCAAGCATCCTCCACGAGTGAGCAGAGAGGTATTCCATCCTGACAACTTTCTGTCCATCTTCTTAATAATAGGAAGCCAATATGACAATCGTTGTCTTCCACAACTCAATGGAAGTCCCAAGTAACGGATAGGAAGATTCCCATGCCAGTTTCCAACTCCAAACAACATGCCAAGGTGTACCGTGTACGCTTCAGATATGCCAAAAGGGATAACTGTCAACTTATCTCTTTTGAGCCTAATACCAAAGAGCTCGCCATAGATTTCCAAGACAATTGTCATGCCAGTTGTCTCGCATTTCTCGATAAAGAAGATGGTATCATCGGTGTACTGTTAATAACAGAATGGAGTTGTTATAAGAAACCCCCGTTGTTCAGCTCGAAAATCCGGCCAAGTCTAAAATTCAACTGTTAATCAAACATATGCAATATGGGACTCTGTGGAAGCGTCTTGTCGTTAGCTTTCTAAGGCATCCAAAACTTTTAATTTTCGACTCCGGACATGGAAGATACGACCATTTTAATGAAGGGGTATTCAACGCTAAAATTTGGACGTGAGTTAAGAAATTGTAACCGCTCAAACCTCTTCTAATATACCATATGGAGGATCATGGGTGCCCTAACCCATCTTCTTCCTCCCACCATTCCCCACCTCCATATCCATCATCTTGGCAACTAGGGACTTACCGAAGGTTACCGGAGCACATTGTTGGTGTCATTATTGCCCAAGAATATCATCTCGATTTTGATTTTTTAGGTAATGTCTTCTCTCTAGATTGCATTTTTGAAATTGGTTCTTGATGTCCATAGCCTTCTCTCACGAAAATCGTGATCTATGTTGTTTAAAGGTGATGCTAGTGCTTGAATCGGTGAAGAGAGCCGTAGATCATAGGAAAACTACATGTAGACATATATACGTGCTAAGGTAACGGGTTTTTTTCCCGTATTCCCTTATTTTGGCATATGGGTTGATTCTATACTCGATCTTAAGGGACTTGAAATTCCCTCCTTGCTGATTTTGGGAAACTCCCTTGTATCCATATCACTTGTATCTTCATAAAGACATGTATATGATGAATTCATAGCTTTATGTGGTTGATTATGATAGATACGGATTTGATGACTTTGTTTTGATGTACATATTTTACGTCATAGTATTTTTATGTAATATATGGAACAATGATTGGTGGAAAAGGAGAAAGAGGAATCTATTTGGGAATATTTAATAGTTTAAGAGGATATTAACAGATCAAAGTCTAAAAATAAAAACAATACAATGACATGCCTTTCGATGGTGAAAAAAAGATTCATGGGTATTCTTGAAATAAATAAGCGGAAGCATAATCGATAATCAAGAATAAGAACATAAAAATATAAAAGTGGATCAGATTTTACATGGAACCCTACTCCGTGAGGAGCGGGATGAAACCATGGGAGAAGGCTTCAAAAGGTTGGATTTTCTATATTGAATCTCTCAATAAATACAGGGTGTGTGGGGTTTCTTATGTAGCCACACAGACAGACCGGAGTCTCACTTATAGATGACATGGGACTAAACATGAGTCGGGGTTAATTGAATCTTGGATAGATCCAATTAACCATCTATTACATTCTCTAACACTCCCCATCATGCTGGAGTTGAGAAAGGTGCAGCTTGCAACAAAAGAAATTATACACAACTCATCTTCACTCGATACATCTAAGAGAGACGGGAGGAGACATGCTCGAAGTAGTTGTTGATGGTATAAGACCTCACACGAGGATGGGTCTGCGACGATCAAGACATACCTTTAGTAGAGTCATGACAACCAGGTTGTCCTTGGAGTAGAGTCGTTGTAAAGAAAGGAAGTCCAACACAAAGTAGTAGTCGCACAAGAGAACGTGTGGAAGTAGTTGATGCTCAATAAAAACGGCTGATAGCAGTTTTTGTCTGGAGTATCGGTCAGTCTTGTTGTATATGCGTAGCAGAAGTCTGAGATGATCCCATGTAAAGAAGTCCATCTAGAATTGAAGTCTATCTCCCTAAATCTGTGCAAGGGAGATGCACATCCATCTTGGAGATGGGTGCATCCTGAAGCGTTGCATGGACATAAGTTGCAGAAGAGTTGCTTGTTGAGACCAGTGTCACCTGCGCTGCTAAGGGCTCAGACGGGAAGTTGATGGTGTTAGTTTTACCTAACTAGGGTTCCAACAAGAACCCTAATTACTTTCTGGAACAAGATCTTCATAAATTGACGAGAACATAGAATCATCATTCAGAATCACCAAAAATAAAACTTGAATAATTGGGTTGGGGCTTAGGATGTAACCTTCTTTGGCCGGAAAATTTTCCCCTAAACCACCTACTACTCAAGGCAAGTAACTCCGAAAACACATTATAAAGAGATAACAATAAATAAATGACTATGATATCGATCTTATTAAATCTACTAATATGAATAATAGGAAATGTCTTGTGGAATAAATAATATGATCGCAGGTGAATTGTTAGTTGAACTCCTAAATTGGGATATGAGTGAGTTGGACCATGATTATGAATGTGTATTGATGCCTTGCATGACATGAGATGTCCAATAGTAGGTTGAGTGTGAATGCACTTGGTTTTAGTTTTGGTCAATTCTTAATTTTGAAATATGAGAATCTAGCTTTTTAAAGAAGTGTGAGAATCTTGTTAAGATGATATGGTCGGTTCATATTTCCATATCTTGAGAATATATGTTGACAAAAAATACATATTTAGAAGAATAGGCCTGATCCTAGTAAATAGTGATACATAGGAACATTCTTCCTATACACTCTTGTAGTTGTTCTTTAACTTGCACTCCTTTGGATCATACTATACACTTTGCTAGAATGTTGTAAATCTTGTTGAGATTAATACTTACTCTTGTAATTGAATAGAGATACTTCCTTATTATACATATAACATGATGCTTATATATATATATATATGAGTGTCCATGAAATACCAGCACAACGCTAGGTTATAATGTTAGCCTAAGATTTTAAGCAACCAAGTCCTCGAGGACGGTGTGCTCATTTGTTTTCCAGGCTGAGGGTTTGAGACCCTGTTTAATAAAAGAAAAGGAAAATTGTCAGGGTAGTATTGGAGGATTGGTTGAGGCGACGTGCGGCAGCATAAGCTCTCTCCAGATCAACACAATCTCCAATCCTGAAGTATCCACAGCTTCGGAGTCCAATAATGGTGGGGTTCCCCTAGACTATTCCCTGACGTGGAATAGAAAGGAATAGGACTTAAATTAACGAGAAGGAATGAAACTTTTGTGATAACAAGTTTTGAAAAAATTACACAATTTGTTTGCTTTTCTCTTCTTCGTTACTTAGCATTTGCTAATTTTTATCCTATGATTTATCGAAAACCCAACAGGTGTCGGTGAGCCAACTCAAGGACTTTAAAAATCTATCCAGCTTACATAGTAGACATCCAGCCAGCCACAGTAGCTTTTCTTTGTAAGGTAGTTAGTAATATTTCTATGTATTTCCTTCAAGATGATGTACATGTAAAGGGTTGTAGTGGGACAATGGATCATGTAAACTTTATTTTGTGAATGGAAAAATGTTGAAATACTTCCTTCTGAGTATTTTTACTTGCAGACTGTTTCTGAATGTTAGTTGTGATTGCTGAATAACCAGATCCGGATATGAGAGGATCCGACGGTCCAGAATTAGGGTCGCGACAGATAATTCATTTTCATATATATGATGGTTATATGTGGTTTGTCATTCTCTGTCACTAGGTCATTTGGCTCATCTAGTGTACGCATTGATTTCCCAGATCAGGTTGCAGGTTTACAGATAAAGAAAATTGCGATGATATGCACCAAAGAATGTTTTGGTAGATGATATGCAAGATTAGAATAACCACAACAACAAAGTCATTTCCCACATTAAGTAGGGTTGACTACATGGATTCTTTACCTTCGTTCAGATCTATCTTGGGTCATTCTCCGACTTAGAAGATTCAATCTTTTGCATCTTTCTCATTTTAGCTAATGTTGTAGTACATTGTACCTTTCGATCAGGGAATGACAGATCTATTTTGGAATTGTATTGCAGGTTTGAGAATAATTGTACCTTTGAATCAAGTATTGTATTAAAGTTGTACATTGCAAATAGCATAGTGAATATTCATATTTTGAGACATCATATATTCCTTCTTCTTGATGCTCCGAATGATGATTATATGTACTCGTGATTATTGTTGGATATCTATATCTGTAAAGTTATGAGAGACAGTCAAAAGATGACCAGACGTCTCGTCTCCACCATAGATACAAGTCGTGGGGGAGTGGGGCATCACAAATGTCACCAAACGAATATCCTATAGCAACCCCCTAGGCCCATGTTCAACCACTCCAGTCACAATACAAGTCAAAACATCTGCGGCAAGGACAAAAAGCAAAGGGGCTAGCAAGAAGCCTTGTCGAACTCCACGTTCCAGCT
Organism: Ottelia alismoides; assembly: GCA_037367405.1. Classification (NCBI taxonomy): domain Eukaryota; kingdom Viridiplantae; phylum Streptophyta; class Magnoliopsida; order Alismatales; family Hydrocharitaceae; genus Ottelia; species Ottelia alismoides. The sequence continues at coordinate 790,312 of JAZKJV010010267.1, read as the reverse complement.
GAAAGAACACACCCTTGCATCGTCCATTCACGAGCACTAAATACGATGTCATGGGAATGCATCTCTTTCTCGAAGAAATCCAAGGATCTGAGAATCCTCGCTTTGCCACAGTAGACCTTAAGGACCATTAATCAACCATGTCATATGCCTCAGAAAAATCTACCTCCCACAAGAGTCCATTTGATCGTCATCTTCTCCAGTCTGCAATGATTTTAGTCGACAAAGATAGGTTGTCTCTAATCTACATCACTGGGATGAAGCAGACTGAACAGGAGAGATAACATAATCCAGGACCTCTCTGAGCATGTTCGCTAGGGTTTTTGCCAAATAAGATATATAGCATTGGATAGCGCTGAGTCGAAAATCCTCCTCTCTCACATACCTCCCTCTTTGAAGAAGAAATAGGAGTGCCCAATTGATTCGGTTAAGACCCGCATTGCCCAACATGAGCTCTTTAATTACTGCCACCACATCATGCCCTACAACACCCCAAAGGTCCCAATAGAAGAGGACCGAGAAACCATCAAGTCTAGGTGCTCCATCTGCATTTAAGCTCTACACTTAACTTCTGCAGGTGAAAACATTCAAACCAATAGGTTGACATTATTGCCCCGAATCGACGAAGACCCTTCATCAGTCCATCTCCAAGAATGGTCCCTATCCTTGTGGGAAAATCACATAAATACGACGCCAACTCCTTGCCCATCTCCTTATCTCCCTTGATATGCCTTCCATCCACCACAACCCCCCAAAATAAATTGTGTCGCCGCGTTCCATTTGCCACCTTGTCGAAAGTTTTAAAATTGGCATCTTCCTCCTTGAGCCATTTGACTTTAGATCTCTATTTCTATTATGATACTTGCTTATTATCCTCTTCTGCAATGACCTTCATGGACACTCTCATGTACAGTTCCTCTAACATCATATCTCTAGAATCCTCTTCCATGGCTAGTTTCATTACCTCATTCTCATCAGTAGAATAATGGAGCTTTCTTACCTCCCTCAGTTCTGTCTTCAACACACAAAGCCACTTTCGAAGGGAAGTCAAACTGTTGAACCAATCTCATTGCAACAAATCTCGAGAAATTAATGGAAGTTCAATACTCGACCACTGCTTCTCTGAAGCCATCCTCTAATAGTCAATGTTAGTGGAAAAGAGAAATCTATTATTCCAAAGAACCTTAGGCTCTCTTATATAGAGGAAAGCCTATGGGTAAATTACATAAGTAGCAACTACAGAAATAAAAATTAATAAACAGTACACCGACTACATAAATCTCTACACTCCCCCTCAAGATGGAGCATAGATATCAATCATGTTCAGCTTGGAAGAACATCTCTGGAATGGTCCTCTGAGCAATGGCTTGGTGAAGATGTCGGCAGTCTGCTCCCCTGAAATAACATGTGAAGTAGAAATCAGGCCCTTCTGGATCATATCTCTAGTGTAGTGGCAGTCTACCTCAATATGTTTTGTTCTTTCATGAAAGGCTAGATTATTGGCAATGAACAAAGCATCTTGATTATCACACTGTAGCTTCATGGGTAGAGGTACATCTATATGCAAGTCTTCTAGTACAACTCGAACTCACATCATCTCCGTGCTTGCTTGTGCCATGGCCCTATATTCAGATTCAACACTAGATCTAGCCACAACAGTTTGTTTCTTGCTTTTCCAAGAAACCAGAGAGCTACCCACAAAAACTGCAAAGCCTGAAGTAGGCTTGCGATCCTTAGGACATCCTGCATAGTCTGCATCTGCACATGCCGAAATAGATAAATATGTGTTCTTTCTGAACAGCAATCCTGAGCCTAGAGAAGACTTTAGATACCTTAGTATCACATATATGGCATCCATATATATATCTGTCTTGGATGTTCCATGAATTGGCTCACTCGACTTACTGCAAAGGCAATATCAGGTCGAGTTATAGTGTTGTAAAGAAGCTTACCCACCATTTCTCTATATCTTCTCCTGTCAACCTCTTCAGTATCATTGTCATATAATTTCATACTTTGATCCATAGGAGTGCTCGATGGTCTACATTCAACCATGCCTGTTTCAACCAGCAAATCTGTAATATATTTCCTTTGGGTCATCACAAGACCTTCTGCATTCATGGCAAACTCCAACCCCAGAAAGTATCGTAGGGTACCAAGATCCTTCGTGACAAACTGACGGCCCAAAAATGCTTTTGTCATCTCTATCCCCTGAGCATCATCTCCTGTAACCAGAATATCATCAACATATACCATGATGACAACCGTACCTCTAGAAGTCTTCTGAATGAACAACGAGTGATCCGCATTTGATCTTTTGAATCCATGTCGTTCAATTAGATGGGAAAGCTTCTGGAACCACACCCTTGGGCTCTGTTTAAGGCCATAATCGCCTTGTGGAGTCTACACACCATATGATTCTCCCCCTCAGCAGCAAACTCCGATGGTTGCTGCACGTAGACTTCTTCCTGCAGATCGCCATACAAGAATGCATTCTTGACATCAAGTTGAAATATGGACCAGTCACGTACCACAGCAACAGATAGAAGAATGCGAAGAGTAGAGTGACAAGCCACTGGAGAGAATGTATATATATAGTCCACACCATATGTTTGTGTGAAGCCCCTCGCCACTAGCCTTGCCTTGTACCGATCAAGGCTCCCATCTGTGTGGTACTTTACTGTGAATACCCATTTCCAGCTAACAATAGATGCGCCGGAGGGAGCGGGAACCAAGCTCCATGTACCCCATGACTGTAAAGCAACCATTTCTTCTTCCATAGCCAACCGCCAACAGTCAATTTGCATAGCATCCTGATAATTCTGTGGTATCTCCACAGAAGACAAAGCCACAGCAAATCTTTGGAAGTCTCTGGTGAGACGGTGAAAGGAAACCTGGGAAGCAAGGTGATAAGACGTGCAAGTCCGTTTCTGGTTCCGAATAGCAATAGGGGCATCAAGATCATCATCCACTGTACTCAGCGGTGCACATTCCTCCTGCAAAGAAGATTCCTGCACAGATACACTATCCGACCCATCGTTAGTAATAGCATATGAACATACTTGAGGCGTGATGGATGATTGACGTGCAGCCTGAGGAGGACCTGACCAATGTGTATAGTATTTAGGTAATGGCATGATAGGTGGTTGTGGTGGTGGTAGTGGTGATGGGGATGATGTTGGCGTGACGATCGGGACAGGATTGGACAAAGGTGGACTCAAACTAGGAGGAGGAGGAGGAGGAGGAACACAGACGTCATCATTAGATGTGGAGGAGGCCAACCTGTCACCTGCAGGGGAGAAGTACATAACTGACTCAAAAAATGTAGCATCAGCATTGACGAAATATTTCATGTTGACAGGATCATAACAACGGTACCCCTTCTGAGTCCGAGAATAACCCACAAAGGCACACTTGACAGCTCTAGGTGAGAGTTTGTCAAGTCCGGGAGACAACGGGTGAACAAAAGCAACATCACCAAAGACACAAGGGGTAAGAGAAAATAATTCCTTCTCCGGAAAAATAACAGAAAGAGGAATTTTCTCACCGAGTACTAAGAACGGCATACGATTCACAAGGTAGCAGGCCGTAAGAACAGCATCCCCCAAAAAGAGATAGACGCACAACTCTGGATAAGCGAGGTTCGAGTAATATCAAGGAGATGACGATGTTTTTGTTCTGCCATTCCATTCTGTTGAGATGTGTAAGCACAGGTGGTTTGATGAATAATACCTTTGGACGAGAAAAAATAGGAGAGAGACCGACTGCAAAATTCCAACGCATTTTGTCCGTACGAACATATTTGACATGAGAGGAAAAAACATTTTGCACTTCAATTATAAGATTTCTAATAACATCCCCTGCTTCAGATTTATTCTTTAATAGAAATACCACAACACACGAGAGAAGTCATCAACTACTACAAGATAGAACATGTGTCCCTGATGATCAGGAACACGACTCGGACCCAAATATCAACATGAAATAATTCAAACGGAGAGCTACTGCTCTGACACTGACGACTAGGAAGCTAGCTCGATGGTGCTTTCCCAACTGATAGGCTTCACACCGAAAAGAACTTGGAGAAATCTGAGGTAAGAGGTGATGCATCCTCTGAAGCGGGAGGTGACCAAAGCTTAGATGCCAGGTGTACGGAAAGACTGATCCGAGTGAGTAGGAAGAGATGCCAGCATAGGAATTCCGGACCAGACGATAGAGATCATCCTGCTCAGAGCCACAGCCAATCACCCTGCCTGCTAGTATGTCCTGAAAAATAAGAGAAGATGGGTCAAATATAGCGTGACAGTGCAAATCCTTCGCAATCTGACTAATAGACAGTAGATTCATGGAAAAATCAGGGGCATGTAGAACATTCTGTAAATGCATGGACGATGACAAGGCAATCTCCCCCTGTCCAACGATGGGGGAATGAGTCCCATCAGCTATGATCACTGACCGTCCAGGTGAAATGTCTCTGTATGACTCAAGTCTATCTCTGTCGCGACAGAGATGATGGGTTGCGCCAGAGTCCATGATCCAATCTGAGATATTATGACAGGATGTAAAAGCAGAAGCACTACCTCAGGTGCTAGCAGAGGCAGAAGTACTGGCAGATGCTAAAGCAGCAATATCTGAAGAACCTCCTGGAGAATCTGTAGATGTTTGAGGCATAATATCACGCAATCGCGCCACAAGCTCCTCAAACCTGTGATCTGAAGTAGATGCCAACAGAGATGTAACATGCTCAGCTACGTGCGCCGATGCTGGAAACCCATGCTTAAAATAGGATGTATCCTCAGAGTGACATGTGCGATCGCAGAAAGTGCATGGTTGGCGAAAACGACCTCCTCGACCACGAGGTCCACGTCCATGGAATGAAGACTGACCACCTCTCCCTCGCGACATAGCCATCCCGAAGGTGGTGGAGTAGAAGTACTGGAAGGAACAGAGATGCGGCTAAGCCTCCGGTAAACTTCCTCCATAGAAGGATTGGTAGCATCCGCAAGTATCTGAGATCGGGTTGCATCATACGCAGGATCAAGTGCCACGAGCAGTACCCTCACCATGGTAGCATTTCGGAAAGTCTTCTGCTGCTCAGGGTTAGCCATGAGAGGTATAGTATTGTAGAGTTCTCAAACATCCCCCGTAGGGATGTATACAAGGAATGTAGTGGCCGACCATTCTGCTTCATGGTGAATATGTCATGCTGGAGCTGTAACATCTTTGTTTCATTTCGCACCTGCGAATAAGTGGCCGCCAGGATGTCCCACATCGCCTCAGCGGTGGGTTGATGAAGAACATCATTTGCAATCTCCATTGTCAACGTGCTTGAGAGCCAGACCTTGGCATATGAATCATCAGCCTCCCAGGAGGCATAGATCCCAGTCTTCGATGCCGGTTCTTCCTCGGTAAGAATGTGCTTCTTACCGTTCGACATCATGAGGCTCATGAACTGCATCGCCCAGAGCTCATAATTCATCCCATCCATCTTGAGTATTGGCGCAGGACCTTTGAACGCGCCTATGGAGGGCATATCTACTTTGGTGTCTGACATGACGCCAGAGACGAAGAACTAGGATCCGTAGACCAAAAGAGAATTGTCTACATAAACTGGACAGGATTTGAGTGCATATGTAGAAGTTATGCACTCAAATCCATGGAGAGAGAGAGGCCATCGGAGGAGGAGACGCCGACGTTGGAGGGGGCCCGGCGGTGGAGGGCCCCTACGGTGGAGAGGCCGGCGGTGGAGAGAGAAGTTGATGGTGGAGGGCTCGGCGGTGGGAGAAGAGGGGGGCGGCGGCGGCGCCCTGGGAGAAGAAGAAGAAGGGGAGGGGTGGGTCGGCGACGGTGTCGATCGAGAGAGAGAGAGAGAGGGAGAGGGAGGGGGCGGCGGTGGAAGGGATAGGGTTTTAGGGTTAGGGTTTTGGCTCTGATACCATGTTGGTGGAAAAGAGCAATCTATTATTCCAAGGAACCTTAGGCTCTCTTATATAGAGGAAAGCCTATGGGTAAATTACATAAGAAGCAACTACGGAAATAAAAATTAGTACACCGACTACACAAATATCTCTACAGTCAAGATCTCTTAAATTTGAAAAAAGATCACAGCAATACCCTCTCCCCCAAGTCCCAAATAAGTGGAGTGTGATCTGATCTAGATTGTGATCGAGAGAAAGCCGAAGACAGAGGAAAAGTCTTCAGTAGCTTAGTCGAAGCAAGGAAGCGGTGAATCCTCAACCAGGAACAGAAGTTTCGCCGTGTGTGACACATATAGCTCACATCAAAACCTCCAACAGTAGATCGGTGATTAGCTCATCAAAGTCCCATAAGCCTACTTCATGTCCCACTCTAAGACGGGGGCAATCTGTCGAAAGCAGAGACACATTAAAGACCCCCCAGTGAGCCAAGCTTCACCCAGAAAACGCTCTCTAAGTCCATGAACTTCATCCTAGAGCTCCTCCCACAAAGCTAGATCCATAGGTCCGTAAGTGCAAGAAAAAAACCAAAGTAGAGTGTGTGCGACCGTTTTGCAACATCCCAGACAGAACTGTAGAAAATGATAATGCGAAAGCATAATCAGAGATAATAACAATAAAAATAGTGGAAGAACACCAGGAGTTTACATGGAACCCATCTCCATAAGGAGAGGGATGAAACCACAGGAGAACCATCTCAAAGGGATTATTTTTCTATGAATACAGGTGGTATGGATTTCTTATATACCTCACAAATATGACCAAGTCCCCAATCATACACAATGTAGGACTAAACGTGTAAACATGTGATAATTGGAGCTTGTAGTGATCCAATTACCCATCTATAAATGCATACTCAAATACTCCCCCTTAAGCTGAAGCATTCAATGCTCAGCTTGGATAAATAGAAAAAAACTGGCACTTATTGAATACAAGATACTAAGTACTCAATGCACACTCAGTCGGCTTCCTGCTGAGGACGCTGCTTCTCATCTCATGTTGGTGAGGAGGAACTGGAGAGCTAGAGTGTGAACTGGCTCGTGTGTTATGTATTTACATCTATAAGAGTCACTGAAACTGAGATGAGTCTCTTCCACAGAGAACCTTGTCCGCAACATATTGGAACTCAGCACAACATGTGAAAACTCCTCTCATATCTTTGAAGGGAAAATCGTCGTGCGAATATCCATACGCAAGGTTGCAAAAAGCGGCAGTTGGTATTCAGTCGGTGGGTCACTGATTATTGATTAAAAGGTATGCGGAAGTATAAACGGAAATTAAACGGGTTATGTGGTTTTGCATTTTTTTAATTAATAAAAATATTACATAAATAACTAATAAAAAAGTATAAATAAATAAAAAAAATATAATCGCAGGTTCACAATATAGATCAAATATTTTCAAATTCAAGGAATTTTTCATCTAAATATCAAAATAGATAGCATAAACAACTAGAATCAATAGAAAAATGTCAAAATAGCCAACATAAACAATTACAATTCATAGCATGAATCCAAAAAATCATGGATAACACAAAAGTCTGCAACTGAACCGTTTAAACAACCGTTTGGCGTTGTTTATGCGGTCGTTCAATGATGTTTATGTGATCTACCCGCTTATGAGCCCCACTTTGACTAGTCGGTGTGGTTGATGGTTGTATAAGTTTAAACGGGTGTTTAAGCCATTTCTTGCATTCATGTCCATATGTAGATCTAAGAAATGGATCACTCTCATAGGGACCTTGGAAGGATCTTGTACCGGAGTTCACGAAGACTGAAGAAAGCCGTAAGAATACACGTACTGGAGTTCACGATCGCTGAAGATGGAGGACGAACCAAGTCTCTCTCTAGAGAACTCGGAGAAATTATCACTTGAACATAGAGTGCATAGAACAATGGTAACGTCGGCATCTAAAATCTTTATACCATAACCCCTTCTCCCATACTTGTTTGAAAAAGTATATAGTAGACCAAGTTGGGAGAAGAAATGAAGAAAGGGAAAAAAACCATATATCTTCTTTTTCGACTTTTAAGCCATCTCCATTTTCGGCCTTTCTATAGCCATAATTTCAACCTTTTTTAAATTTGCAGGCCCTCCTTTTTCAAATTATCGTGGCCCAAAATAACGAACCCTCTTTATTTATAAACTCAACACATGCGGCCATATTGAGCCCAAAATTAGCAACCCCCCCTCCTTTTTTTTAATAACAGCAGTGGTCGTTGGGTTGCAACTCAACCAAAAATAGTGAGCCACCTCTTATAAAGGGTTCCCTCGAAAGGAACCCCATCTCTCAACTTCGACTCCGCATTATGAGGAGAGGTGATAGGTGGTTGTCCCACCAGCGTCGCCAGCATGTTAAAGAAGGGCCAGCACCACCGCTTGTAGGGAGAGCCCCATCTGGAGAAGTTTGTGTGAACAGTGCGACATCGAAGGAGGTCTGCTAGGGCCCATCTTCTTCATCCATTTTTTCTTCCATGGAGATTGCATGTGAGGGTTGCGCATGTCTGGGATGTAGATATTGTGCACCTGGAGATTGCGTGCATCGCGCGCATGGGCTAGAGCATCGCACGCATGTGTGGCGTTGTTGTGTGCCCCTCAATCTCTTCATGATCTGAATCCTTACACGTGCGGGTTGTTGACATGACAGGGCAAAAAGCTAGGGTACCCATTGGAATCTATCAGCACCGACCATGATTTCACCTATTAGAGAACGTGTTGCTTCTTCTAGAACTCAGAAGATCCCATGAAGAGATCATGTTGCTGGAAGGATTAGAAGTATGTGCGAGAGGCTGTTGCCTGGAGGAACTTAGGGTTCCAGATTGTTGTTGAACAAAATTAAGGTTCTTAGAACCAATGTTGTCAAAGGCGCTCGAGGCGCTCGCCTAGGAACTAAGGTGAGACGAGGCAAGGCCTAGGAGCCTTGCCTTGCTTCAAACGAGGTGTTTTGCCTCAGGCGCTGCCTAGGAGAGCGCCTGGCCTAAGGTGCGAGGCGCTTGAGGCGAGCGCCTGAAGCAAAACTAGGGCTTTTTGCTTAATTATTTGCACTTTTCCTTTTTAAAATTTTGAAGTTGGATAAATATTATTCTGAGTAATATTTGCACATGTATATATATATGCACACAAATATGTACATCAATTGTACATACACTAGCAATACACATACATATACATATATGCACTAAGCTCTATATGTACACATATACAAATACATTTACGTATGCATATTAATTGCAAGTATTATAATTAAAAACATAATATAGATATAGTCACATATATGTATATATAGACATATACACATACACATGTAAACATATGTATATGCATACATATCCATGCATACACATATGTAGAGTCAAATTCCTAAGTAGTAGCTGGGATTTACTTAAATACCCAGGTTCTACAAAATGTTTTTTTACTTAGAAACTACAAAGGTGTCGCATGTTCAACATGCGACACATGAAAAGTTTTTTTTTACTTAGAAACTACAGGCGTGTCGCATCTTCAATATGCGATATGTGTAGATCTCCCTGGATATGTTCCCCGATAGTTCCAGGAATTTTCTCACATAGTGCACGTTGAACGTGTGCTATGTGAGAAAGTTCCTGGAACAATTCTAGGGAGTTTCTCATATAGCGCATGTTCAACATGCGACATATGAGGTTCTCCCTGGAATGAATCAGGGAGTTTCTCATATGCCGCATGTTCAGCATGCGATATATGAGATAATTCCTGAAAATTGACAGGCCGGGTCTAGAGATAGAAGCTCATCTTTTGGCCTTTAGTCTTCTTAGGACAAGAGACCAAACAAGAGCAAAGATGAACCTTCTCTTCTGCCAGACTGAGACCGTTAATGTCAATTTATGTGGCTCTTCCTACTCAAGTTATGTGCTTCTTTCATGTCGATGAACACACATTCAAAAATGTCTCCACAATCAGAAATGTGGGTTTTGTATGCACAGACACTCACAAAAGATTTATATTGATGCAGAAAGACAATCACACAATTTACATATATTGAATTGTCCACAGATATACACTTTCATTTTTTATCACATTAACAACTACAAGGTTTACAACTCAACGCTTTCTCCTACGCTGATATGTTATCGTTGAATCACGAGGATGGAAGGGTAACAAACGGTTCGCCTAGTCTATCATGTTGATTTGCGAGGGCCCAGCAACGTCTTCGTCGAAGGTTGGCATCGGTGGCGGCGTGAGCGTGCAGTAAGTGGGTTGTGTTTCTCTGGCGTCCAATCGTTGCCTCAACGGTGCCAGCGGCGTTGGCATGTCGTGACGTGGTCGTTCGGCAACCGGTGTGACGAAGTCTGTCCCCAATTCCGTTGGCGCAAAAACCTCATCTACTGCAGCGGCTGCTTCATGGTCCATGGGTTCTGCTACTGGTTCACGCGCCCTTCCCCGACCTCTTCCTCTTGCTCTTCCTCGCCTGGCCTTCCCGTACAAATGGGTCCCATCAATACTAATCAAAGGGCGACAACATTTGAATGCCTCAATTGAAGGTCCAAATGCCCAAAAGCATCGTTCAAACCTAAGGCAATGCGGTTTCCGAGGATCAGGATGGTCGTTGTATTCAATATCAATTTTAGTCCCAGGAATAGCAGCCTTCATTGCATGCAATAGATAAGGCATTTCAGCATATGACTTCTTCCAGTCACCATATACAATTTCGATTGCCTTCCTCCGAGCATCTCAAGCCCTTTTCTTTGTAACCCAGTAGTTGTACATCTCGTGGATGTGAGCTCTACAACTCGAAACACGAACATTAGGGTCATCCCTAACAAGAGTTAGCAACGACCTGGACATGAATTTGTAGTCCAACTGAGGGTGATCCTGATTAACTGTTGGATTTATACAAGTGTGTGCCCCAACAACCTTGGAGATCACCCACAGACCATCAAATTTTCTAAAATATCCGCGTAAATATCAAACACAGCCATTCGATCTCTGTGTGCAAAAAGCCGACTATATCAAGCTGGTGGATTCCTTGACAATGAAGTCATAGTGTGCCAGAATGTGATACTTTTTTACAGCGTAAATCAAATCTTCCCTACTTTTGAAGGTTCTACCCTTGCGTATTTCGTCAACGACACCATCAAGTCGAGACTTCTTTCGAATGTCATCTTCATAGGTTGAACGAGTATTTGATCTTGTAACCCCAAAAAAGGGTATACGGGGAACGATAAGATGCGTGCTTTGTTCATCAACTGGGATCTCCTCGTCTACCGCATCATCGTCGACATTCCAATCACTACCTTCTTCCATGTCATCATCTGATCCCCAACGAATGAAATCATCCAAAGCGTGATTAACCTCTCGCATCAACGAGTCACTCATCCGCCATTCCTGGTCCGTACATGGCTGTGTTATGGGCACATCAGTGTCGAAGGAGGGTTCCATGTTAGGGACAATTGTTGGTTGTATGCTAGGGAAGATTGTTGGTGGTGTGTTACAGACAACTGTTGGTTGTGTACTCGGGACAACATTGGGGACTTCGCTCTCATAGACATCTTCAACAATTATGTCAGTAGGCATTGATTTCCCAATTGTCCGAGCATACAAAAAACTCCCTGCACATCATCATCATCGACGATAGAGGAAAATGACGGTTCTTCCCCTGGGCCTCGAGGGATGCGATGTAACAATATGATTTTCTGACTATTTGCATCCAGGTTGAATTTACGGTAAACTAAGTTCAAAATCTCATCGAACGTCGTATTAGGCATTAATCCAAACCCCCGTACGTTGGTCGTCGAACTGCCAATAAGTGTACCCTTCAAATGAAACATACAATACAACGCCTCCATTCCGACCTAATACGTGATACAATATACAAGTAAAAAAATACATTCATGAAATTAAGAATCATATACATATTATACAATCAACAATCTCAAGAAAAAAAATTTTACCAAGTCCAATGTATGGAAGATCGACTAAGCCCTAGTGGGAGGCAATGGAGGCTAGGACGGTACTGACCAAAGAAGATACGGAAAAGGAGTTCTTCGCGCACCTAGGAGTGATCAAAAACGAGGTTTCTCGGAGTGGGGGAGGCCGAGGACAGCGGGCGCCACAGGGGGGGTAGCGGGCGGCAGCTACTTGAGAGGGGAGTTCGGACTTCGCGTGGGGAGGCCGAATGTCGTGCGCGACTTTTATTTAGCCTAGATAACGCATATTAGATATGCGCTACACATATCGCATATTGAAGATGCGACACGCCTGTAGTTTCCAAGTAAAAAGACTTTTCATGTGTCGCATGTTGAACATGCGACACCTTTGTAGTTTCTAAGTAAAAAAAACATTTCGTAGAACCTGGGTATTTAAGTAAATCCCAGGTACTACTTAGGAATTTGACTCCACATATGTACACAAGTACATGTATACACATTTACATGTGCTACACATATATACATGTAATAGATATTCACTTATAAATGTTTATGCAAAAACACATACATGTTAGTCCTTAATTCTACATATACATATACATGTTAGTCCTTAATTCTACATATACGAGTGCATTTCTACATGTTAGTTTAAGTTTTATTTACACATTACATTTATATTCATTTTAAGTACTATAATTGCAGATATAATATATACTTACATATTCGTATATATAAATAAATATACATACACTTACATATATATTGGATCGATATTAGATTGTAATTTAGGCATGTGTATGTGTGTAACATTTTGTTGAAAAAATACATACATGTACATTTAGATACATACATGCATATGTATGTATAGGTATACAAGATTGTATTTACATAAATATATGTATAATATACAGCGCCTCGATTGTCTCAGGCGAGCGTCTCAGGTATTTTAGACTCCTAGTGCCCTAAAATGCCTCATGCCTTTGACAACACTGCTTAGAACCCTAAAATAAAATAGGTGAAACAATTCTTCTCTTCTCGAACATGAAGAACAGATCAACGAACATTAACAAAATCATAAATAAAATCTCCCAGAACAAAGCCTGGAATCGAACCCGCTCGGATAGCATGTAGATAACAATAATGAGAAAGTATAATCATAGATGTTGGAGTATTTGCTTGTGCGCCTCTTATGTTGTAGATGGGTAAATGGATACCTCCAGGATCCATTTACCCCATCCCAGTGTTTAGTCCCACATCTACTAGTGTTGGGACTCGGAGGCTCTGAGGAGGCTATACAACGAGTCCCAGACCTCAAGTATCCATTGAGAAAAGCAATAGACTATCAGCCCTCTGAGGCGTTCTCCTGTGGTTTCATCCCGCTCCATAAGGAGTAAGGTTCCACGTAAAAATCCTTGTTCTTCCATGTTTCATATTTCTAGTTCATGCTCTGTTTATCATTTTCGCTTCCGCATTCCTATTTTATAACATGGTATCAAAGCGGGTTCGATTCTCGTGGTTTTTATGTTCTTCATTTATTCGAAAGTTGGAGAAGATTCAATTCATTCTTGTTCTTGAAGACTTATTCGCTGAAAAGATTATTATGCTCAAGATCAGCAGATCTTTCTATGGGTTTTTCACAAACCCAAATTTCTGTATCGGCAACAACAGAAAGAGCCCCTTGGGGGCAGCAGCGCTTTCAGGCGACTTCAATGCGAGTCTCCACGACTCGGGCGTGCTGCTCCATGTTTCAGAAGCACTAGATCTTCCCCTCGGTGATCCCAGGCAACATCCAATCACCATCATGTGGCGTCGTATCTTCATCAGGCGTAGCCTCCAGCCTTTAGGCATGCAAGCGACTGCATCTCTCCTCTCGCTCGCAAGAAATTTATATAAAAAAACTCCTCGCAGCCCAGGCAAAGGGAATCACCGCCCTTCTTCGTGGTCAAATACGATGGATCTCCCCGCTGCACGACCTCCAGCAACGCATCCTCTCCAGCATGCGCGGGTGGCGACACCAGCCTCTTGCAATCTGATCTTCCTCGATCACAGGCGCAGGCGGAATCCTCCAGCAACCTTCTTCACTCCAGGCGCTCCTCCACGCACCTCCTGTCAAGCGGTGAGGCCTAGGTCGCATCGCCCTCCTCTCCTTCATATCCTCGCGCCCAATAAAAGCGGCCCAAGTGGGGCCCTATGGCGCGGCAATCCCTACGCACCAGGCTCCAGGTGTTATTCTCTGGGCTCCAGGCTGCATGCTCCAAAGGCGGGGCTCCCTCTTCTCGATATCCATCGCCTGCGATGGCACGGCAGATCATGATTCCCTGTTGGTGGCGTTGTTCTCCTCCCAGGAGCTTCGATGGCGATGGGTTCCCAATCGTGGGAACCCCAGTCGCAGACAGGAAGGCGATGGCTCCTTTGGTTTATTTTAAAAAAGGAGGGGTTGCAATTAAGTTTGGGCTAAGGCCCAGCAAGAAAAAATCCAAAAAATGAGAGAAGAAAACGGGCATATTCCTTTATGTTGGGCCAAGGGCATGCGGCCCTGATTAATATATATATATATATATTTCTGTAACGGCTGAGGTGGGGCCTTGAGCCGTGAGATAAAAAAATTGAGAAAAAGGCGCGTATAATAAAAAAATCGTACGCAAAATATTTGAAAAAAAAAGAGGAAGGCGTACAAAAAATGTGTCAACGACTTATTTAAAAAAAGAAAGAAAAAAATGTGTTGCAAAAGCCGTAACAAGAAAAAAGAAGAAGGGAGAGATGAAACATCTTAAAAAATCAAGGTGGCTATTTAAAAAAATTGATGAAAAGCCACAAGTTCATGTTTTTCCTCGATTTGTACCCCCATTTTATTGTCTTCTCCCAACTTGGTAGACGATTATCATTCCGACCGGTATGGGAGAAAGGGGGAGTATACGTAGAGTCACAGGTCTATTCAGATTCTCCAGATGCAGATATTCCAGACCAGACAAATTTTCCAGACTTTACAGTACATATATTCGGACTCGACATTCAGATGTTTTCCGAGTCTGCAGATCGATGTGCACATGTGCGCCATCATTTGTCGTGGTCCCCATCATTCTTGTCGGCTAGAGTTTTCATGTGAGTCATAGGGACTCCAGAGCAAAGAACCATTCCCTATGCCAAGAGGGCAAGGGTTTTCATGTGGTATCATAGGGACTCCAGAGTAGAGTACCATTCTCTGAGCCAGATGGGAGAGACCCAGTTCTCCGACGAGGAGACTCCAGGCGCAGTTTCAAACTCGATGGTCAGATTCCGAGTCCTCAGGTTGACTCGTACTCTAGTCCATTCGTCTCCCTCACCTGCACGGCATGAGAAGCAACATCCTCGACAGCAGCTGAAAGTTGTGCGCGTTGAGTTAATATTGTCTGTAGTGTCATTTATTGTGAGTTGAGTTTCTTTCTATTCGTCCAAGCTGAGCATTGCATGCTCCAGCTTGAGGGGAGTGCTGGAGTATTTGGTTGTGCGACTCTTATGTTGTAGATGGGTAAATGGATACCTCCAGAATCCATTTACCCCATCCCAGTGTTTAGTCCCACATCTACCAGTGGTGGGACTTGGAGGCTCTGAGGAGGCTATATAAGGAGTCCCAGACCTCCTGTATCCATTGAGAAAAGCAATAGACTATCAACCCTTTGAGGCGTTCTCCCGTGGTTTCATCCAGCTCCTTAAGGGTTCCAAGTAAAAATCCTTGTTCTTCCATGTTTCATATTTCTAGTCCATGCTCTGTTTATCATTTTCGCTTCCGCGTTCCTATTTTATAACAATAGATTAGAAGAAGAAGAAGAAGAAGAAGAAGAATAGTGGAAGAACACTAGGTCCCTACGTGGAACCATACTTTATATAGTGGAACCATACTTTATATGGAATGGGATGAAACCACAGGACAACTACCTCAAAAGGTTGATGTTTCTAATAACTCTCTCTCTCAATGAATACATGGGGTAGGGAGCTTCTTATATAGCCCCACCAATATGACCAAGTAACTCTCTACATGATGTAGGATTAAACATGTGTGCATGCAGTATCTATGGACGCATACTCTAACAAGAACAAATTAAATATGCCCCTCATTTCGACAAGGGAAAAAGACTCCTTCCAAGCCACAACTGTCTCGCCCACACTATCCATCGAGTCTAGTGCATGGAATTTTGATAGGTCGTTAGTCCCCATCGAATCCCACATGCAATCAGACCAGCCTTGGATCTTCGTCTCATGTAGTAAAAGTTAAAACAACATCACAACACATGTTTATCAATGACCCAATTGATCTCCTCTTCTCCGGGTCACCCAGGCCTTAACATTCCAAGTTAATGTCTTCATTAATCAACACTTTGAACTCACATCGCAAGAACCATGCCAACCAAACCAACTGTGCCACGTCCCAAGGAAAATTAGATTCCATTCAAAATTTTGCCTCCATTCTCATCATTGTCTTTGCCTCCACCATCCCACCAACGCTCACCTCCTCCGATGACAACTCCGACGACACCTCCTTGCCGAAAGCTGACACAACCTCACCTCCACCATCGCCGACAACTCCATCGGATCCTGTAATTGTGGAGGATCTAAGTGGTGCACTCCACTCCTCTAGCGATGGCGAAGGGGTGGGACCATGTGCACTATGGTCTTGAAGCTCGTGTGACTTACCACCACGGTGCAAACAAACTCGGTTGGAATGATTTTTGTTCGACAGCAGGGAAATTAGAGCTTGGTCATTTGCAAAGGAGGTCAGCTAATGCACCAGTTAGGAGATGCGAGTTTTAGGATGTTGAGTCATCTAAGAGAGGGCGAGGAAGGCTCAAGAACTGTTGGAATAGACTATATGAAGGGATCTTAGTTTTTTGAATCTAAGACCGAGAATGACCTAAGATAGATATGAATGGAGGCAAATAATCCATGTAGTTGACCCTACTTAATGTGGGAAAAGGCTTTGTTGTTGTTGTAAATCGGAAATTAGAGTGGCGTCAACATCAGATCCAGACGTCGACCATTCGATAATGCCTCTGAAACCACTCCCCAATCCTGCAGCATAAGTTCCAATCCTTCAACTGTCCTAGAAAAAGGAGGAACACCACAGGATTCTCATAATCATGCTTCTAAGCCCCTTCTAGTCATTATACATGAAACACAGCCACCACCAGCACCCCCCATCCCGTCGCCAGGTTACTCAATAACAAAATAACAACCTCCTTTGGCAACAAACCCCACGTACACAACTCACCTTCATCCAGACGAACCATATCCCCCGTAAAGGGACTCCCCAAGGAGTTTTTGAACTCTGCAGATATCTTCCCAAGGGACCCTCCATCTCTTGCACACAATCTAATCAACATCTCCATTGGCGGTGCAACTAGATCGTCCTTAAACACCGCATTCATGAAAGAAACCCCTACTCGCACATTTCATTCCCTCGCCTTGTATGCAGGTCTTCGAGGCATAGAAACAAGAGATTAACATGACCTTCCTCTTGCCTTCTTCAAAGGGCATCCCAAAAGACGATGGCCCCTACTACCGCAACCAAAGCAATGTGGCGGTGAAGAACATGCCCCTGTACGATCCCCACAATCACCGCACATGAAGCAACGCGCAGCCCTCTATTCTGATTTGATCCCACCAACCATCATGCCTCCACCTTCTTCTTCTCAGGTTTTATGGCCCCCCGAGCGCCTCCCCAACAATATCCTGGGCCCTCTTCCATACCTTCTCTCCTTCCCTGACCCCACTCTGACTCCCCACTCTCTCTCGTATGATTCTTCCTCCTCCATCTCATACTAGTTTCTTAAAATGAGTATTCCTTTTCATTGGCAATATATGCGGATTAGATGCATATAAACAAACCTATATATTTTTACTATTCCAAAGGCACAAGTTAAACATCATCTGCTCCCCATACCTCCTTTTTTTGTGTGGATTCTTACTTGAATTCAGTTATATGCTTTGCAAACTTCAGAACTAGGGAAGGGTGGTTGGGGGTTGGAAAGAGCATCATAGCCTACTCTCTTTATATGCTATTTATCCCCTCAATGGGTATGAAACCCCAAGCTTTTGAAATATGGAGTTTACATGATATTCAAATCAGGAAAATAAATATTACATTGTGTAGTACCAGTCGAGGCATTTCCAACGAGTCCAGGAACGGTAAAATCCAAGTTCGGGAGCAAGAGTTATGGTCAATTTAAATTAACAGGTCAGGATCCAGATCTGAACCAGATCTGAATTGAATTCGATTAACCAAGCCCACTCCATAAAAGGGTGGGTGGGGTGACCAAGGAGAGGATCGTTGCTAGATATCATCGTCGGAGCACTGTCAAATGGCCAAAATCCATGTCGAAGCTCTGGCATCATGGCCACGAAGATGGTAATGTGGAGACAACGTCTAAGGTCAACATCGTGTGCAACATAGAGAGTGTTGAGGTCATCGCCTTGTGCATGTTATCTGCTCACACAACATGCTGGAACAGTCGTTCCACGAGGGAGGTCCCGAGGGAACGTCCTCAGAAGTAATAGAGCAAGCCCTCTTGTTGTTGAGTTCATGCGGTTTCTTGTACCACATCTATGCAATTTGTAGAGCCAATTTAGGCATTTTTAGATGCATGCGAGGTCATTTTAATGCATCATGTTTTCCTAGTTTTCGAAAGCGTTGCATATCGGATTCTTGCGTAAAATATACTAATGCGATGAGTAGCGATAGGAACACATTCATTAATCAAATTTGAATTCTGAAACTTTTCTTTTCATCGTCATAGTTTCAGAATTTTGAGTGTTGATCAATCTACCTGGTATGATGGACCAAAATTGATATTTTAAAATGGATATTTGAAAATGAAAAATGATAAAAGGAAATCATGAGATGGCATGGAATAATATATTTATATGTCTATTGGCTAAATAGTGTAGCTCCTAAGTGATTGCATCGAGTTATCATGCGTGTAGTATCTTCAATCCAAATAAATCATGTCATGTAACTAGTTGTTGTATGGTTGTTTGTGTTCCGTGGATGACTCTTTCCACATGAACTTTGACTTGCACATGGATATGTTTCATGTGGTGTGCAAGTAGATGGAGTTACGTACGGTAAGGGATGGCCATGCACCATTTGAACCCGGGAAGAAACTTAAATGATCGTGACCCCAATGGATAACTTCGATGACACATACTCGGTTTTTGACATACAATTTCATTGTCTACTCAATAGAGTGTATGGTAAGTAATCTAAGGTTCGATTTCACATGGAGTTAGTACTTAAACATCAGTCAATGTATGGTCACATCAACTGGTGTTCCTAGTATTAACAATATGATCAGAGCTTCGAGATATGATGAATAAAGGAGAATGATGGTCGATTTCCAGTGTCTGAAAAATACAGAGATAGCTCAATGACTTATTCCTGATAGTATGATACAAATATTAATGGATTGCTTTCCTATATCAGAGCAAAAACTGGAATGGCTCGGGGACTTTTACCCCATTTAATAGAAATGGTTTGATGCGTTAGTAATATATTCTTACCATTATATTTTATTCATTGTAATCCCTTCAGGAATACTTATGTATTTTTCCCAGTATTGAGCTCTTTACGGTTCCATCATATAAAGACCCCTTGACCTCTAGAATAAAGCACGCAATTCTATTCTTTCATTGTTTTCCACATGGTATCAGAGCAACAGTCCTAGACCGGGGCCCTGACTTAAAACCCTCCACCACCTCAAACCCTAATCACGTGCGCCGCTGCCAAGGAGGAAACCTCGGCCCCCATCACGCGCCACCAGAGGACCTCGGCTCCCCGCACCACCGGTTGTTATGCTGCTAGGGACAAGCGCAGCCGCCAAAGGTGCTGCTAGGGCCCCGAGTACCTGCAGCATCGCCTCCTTGGACCTGCAAGCGCCTCTGAACACCCCCCCCCCTCTAGGCCTCAGCTAAGTCCTGCAAGTGCGGCTGCGCCGCCACGTGTGGATCTTGGACCGTCAGGGCATTGTAGGGTTGCCGCCTAAACACCCCCGACAGTCTTGCACCACCTTAGCCTCGGTGCGAGGTCCGTTACCTCGCCCAGCAAGCCCCAGCACCATAACCTGGGATCTCTCCGGCCTACTTCACCAACCAACGACACTTCCAGGCTGCCGTGTCTCTTCTAAAGCCACTGCTACCGCTTCAGACTACCAAAATTTCCCGATTATGATCTGTTAGGTCACTTGGATGCTTGACCAAAAACAAATATTTACTGGTTAGGTCACTTTTTCTTGACCTAGGCGATCACCGTGGCATCTACAGAGCCCAAGACCTTGTACCCGACTTTTTTGTGATGGTACAAGGCACTACTATCAAACTGAAGGGCTCCGAGAAGTATGTACTCTAGTCTCGTTCGTTCAAGGTGTTTATTGGTGGTCAGCGCAAGAACTATGTCCTGACTAAAGATCCGCCCAAGGAGACGGACAAGGACTATGATACATGGTATGAGGACAACTGTCAGGTCATTACCTGGATGACCAACAGCGTGGATCTGAATATTATAGTGAATCTTCTCCACAAGGAGACGACAAAGGCTATGTGGGAAAGTCTTGAGCACACCTACTCCCAGAAGACTACCAAGTCTAGGCTATCTGACATATACACACGGATTTGGCCTGCTAATCAGGGGGAGTCTACCATAGTCGAGTACTATAGGCCTCAAGGTTGCATAAAGTGACGGTACTCGATCGGCGGGGTCACTAACTAAGGATTAATAAGTAGTCGGGCGACTAATTGGATTTATTCGGCCATTACTTGATTTTGAATTTTTAAATTATTTTAAATATAAATCAAATTTTATACACATATTCTTATATATTTACATTGATTTGTGCAGTTTCTATACTATCATAATGAAATAAAAGAAGTAATTGTCTTTAAATATAACATTAAGCATATTAGAATAAGTTTACTTTTGAAAAATCGAAAAACTAAACAATTAAAAAATTATGTAAAAGTTGTCCTTGTAGTCGGCCGACTAAGCTGACTAGTCGATCCGATTAGTCGGGTTGACCGACTAATGGCCGACTAGGCCTAGTCGAGTCAGCTATCCCACCGACTCGACTAGTCGGGCCGACTAATCGGCCTAGTTGGCCGACTTTTACAACAATGATAGGCTTCTCACAAATCTATTCGATGAGATACTCATATTTCAACATGCTTGTTGCGATAAACAGATAGGAGAACGTGCAGAATGGCAGGTGTATCGCTTTCTGTCTGGATTGCATCCGCGATAAAAGCCTGTGAAGGATCAGTCTGACTGTTGATACGTTACCCACACTTAGGACCATCTTTGGTCGCCTGCAAGAACATAACTTTCCATCCGAGCATCCTACTACTACACCATCTTTCGAGACTACGGCCCATTATGTTGGGGAACGTCCCAACTACCAGGGAGGATGCGGCCGTAGATGTGATCATACTACTGCCCATATTCTGCCTGCACCATTGTGGATGCTGGAATCATCCATCTAAGCATTGCTAGCAAAAGTTTGGCATGCCTCCTAATGCCAACAATGCCTTTAAGACTGCTTCGTATGAGACTCCATATGATGCCACCGAAGTTACACATGATAAGTCCCCACGTGATGATCAGACACCGATTACGGCATCCGAGTATGCTTGTCTGCGACAGCTTCTGAAGAACTCCACAGCCAGTGACACCAATACTTTTGTTCCTACTGCTAGTCTGGCCACTACTTCAGGTAAAATAGCAAACTCAGCTTCTGCATCTATCCAGGTATGGATTATTGCTTCTGGCGCATCCACTCATCTGACGGGAGAAGGTAATTTTCTGACCTCTTCACATCCCTCTTCCTCTGTGAAAACTGTTCGTGTAGCCAATGGAGCACATTCGCTTATTACTCTTGTGGGTATTGTGGAGTTTTCCTCTAAGCTCCAGATTACTGGAGTTCACTGCGCTCATGCATTTCCACTGAGTCTTTTATATGTTCAAAAGCTGTGCATGGAGCTTAATTGTCGAGTTATTTTTTATGAGTTCTGTTGTTATTTTTAGGACATCCGGATGAGACAAATTTTCTGTGGGGGACATGAGAAGAATGGTCTCTATTATCTTGATATCCCCTCTGACTCTAGTTTCGTTGGCGTTGCGTCAATCTCCGAAGATCCTCTTATCTTGCACCTTCGCCTTGGTCATCCGTCTGCCAAAGTCGTCTCTTTAATGTTCCTCGAACTCTCTACACTCAAACCCTCGAGTGTCTTTCCCTACTCTGACTGAGCCACGCCGCGAAGATCCTTTCTCTTTAGTCCATTGTGATATTTGGGGACCCTGTTCGTTCCGTATTTGAGTGGGCACAAGTATTTTGTCTTTTTTATTGATGATTACAGTAGGTCATCCTGGGTCTATCTGTTAAAAGAGCATTCAGAGATTAATAATATTGTCAAGAATTTCTTTCATTATGTCAAGAATATTTTCTCGTCTGGAGTTCAAGTTTTTCATTCTGATAATACCTTGGAATTTACCCAACATGATCTAACAAACTTTGCATCTCAGGGCACCATTCGTCAAACCTCATGTCCTTATACTTCCCAGCAAATGGGGTAACAAAGAGAAAACTCAGACATCTTCTAAATATTGCCTGATCCCTCCTCACCCAAATGAAAGTTCCTAAAACATGTTGGGGGATGCTATTCTTACCGCTGTCCATCTTATCAGCAGTCCCTTCGACTTCCCTACATGGCTCCACATTGGTCTCCCTTCTATACCCGACTGAGTCCATGTTTCCTCTACCCCTGAGGATCTTTGGATGTGTGGCATTTGTCCATAATTTTCAAACTACAGATAAACTTTCTCCTCGTGCAATCAAATGTGTCTTCTTAGGCAATTCTCATACTCAAAAAGGCTACAGGTGTTATGATCCGAATGGTCATCGATATTATATCTCTGCAGATGTAACCTTTTTTAAGCAGACCACTTCTTCATTCAATCCGCTACGGATATTCCTCTAGATCTCCCACCTCCACCCATTGTTTATGAGCGCAAGCAAATGTCTCAACCACCATATGCCCATTTACCTGTGTCTTTATTGCAGGATGATTTGCCTTCTTCAGGTGCCCCGTCCACTGCTGTCCCGGATGATCCTTGAGAGCTTCCCATTGCTCTTCAAAGAACAAAAAGGCAATGCACTCTTCATGCCATGTCTCATTTCACTTCTACTGATAGTGTATCATCCATTGACAGAAGATATACAGATGCTCTCATGACTATTCTATTCCAAGAGACCACCATATTGCCGACAGGCCACAAATGAAGAAATGGATGCTCTCACTTCCAGATGGGTAT
The DNA here is from genome assembly GCA_037367405.1 of Ottelia alismoides. Classification (NCBI taxonomy): domain Eukaryota; kingdom Viridiplantae; phylum Streptophyta; class Magnoliopsida; order Alismatales; family Hydrocharitaceae; genus Ottelia; species Ottelia alismoides. Next base: position 767,105 of record JAZKJV010010267.1, on the reverse strand, counting down.
GGGATCGGGTGCAATGTCCCAAGGGGACGAGACATGTAGCGTGCAGGTGGATCTTCACAACCAAGTAGTCGCCAGACGGGTCCATTGACAGATTGAAAGCTCATCTTGTGGCCAAAGGTTTTATGCAGACATATGGGGTGGATTATTTTGAGGCATTCTCTCCGGTTGCACGAATGGGGTCTATAAGGACTATTCTCCCAGTGGCAGATAACAAGGCATGGCCTATCTTTCAACTAGATGTGAAAAACGCCTTTCTATATGAGGATCTCGATGAGGAGGTGTACATGATGCAGCCTCATGGTTATAAAGTCGAGGGGGAGTGTGTATGTCGACTTCGCAAGGCGATAAATGGTCTGAAACAGAGCCCAAGGGCATGATTTGACAGACTTACTACACAAATCAACACTCTTGGCTTTCAGAGAACAACCTCTGACTATTTTGTATTTGTCAGAAGACGAACAACTGGTATTGTTATACTTGTTGTTTGGGTAGATGATTTGGTTGTTACAGGTGATGATGATAATGGGATACTAGAGACCACGGCCTTTCTCCAAAAGGTGTTTGTCACCAGGGACCTTGGTTCACTATGCTATTTCTTGGGCATAGAAGTACTACGCACTACAGAGGGACTTCATCTCTCACAGAGGAAATACTGTCTGAATCTCCTTACTGAAGCCGTACAACTTGGATGCAAACCATCCGGTATTCTTGCATATCCAAAGAAACACTACACATCATCTGATCCAAGGCCCTAAATGTCGGTTTCGGTGCCATTTCGGTATCAACAAAAACAGAATTTTGATGGAATTTCGGTGGAATTTCGACCGAAATTTCGGTCATTTCGGTCATTTTTTGTACTAGGACCCCAATATTTCGGTCATTTCGGTTGAATTTCGATTTCGACTGGATATCGATATTCGACAGAAATTCGACCGAATTTCGCTGAAATTTGAGGCCATCTGATCATGTCTTTGAAGATGTTACTCGATATAAAAGCCTAGTTGGCAAACTTATTTATCTCACAGTCACAAACCGGATATTCCTCATGCAGTGAGTAGAGCTATCCAACATATGGAGCAACCGTGTTACAGTCACTGGCATGATGTTCTCCAGATTCTATGATACTTGAAGGAATCATTGGTGTGTGGCCTTTTTTATGGGGCAAACCGGCTACACCGATGTTATCGCCATTTTAAAAAGCATGAGGCATATGGAGGCGTTTTCCCATTATTTTTTCATAAAACATAATAATTAATCGCAATTACATTTCAAGTTCTAGAAATTAAAAAGTTATGATTAAATACATAACTCCATGACATTTCAAGGCTAACATCATGGTTTTTTTTTGAAGCTCACATCATGGTTTAAACATCAAGTTATTATATAACTCTCTTTTTCTGGACTCTAAATCTAAAAGGAGTCAAGTAAATATGGATATGCAAGCACAATAATGGGTAACCCTACGCAAAATTTAAAGTTTTGAATAAATTTTAACTAAAGGGACTAGATATAACACATCATTTTTAAAATTAAGTGAGATATGTGTGTCATTCAATTGAGAAGGATAAGAGAGTAAGCAGCGAATCAGTGATTACTTTTTACTTTACCATAGGATTAGGGGGTAAAATACTTAAATATTGGATGTTATGACCATCTTTGTTCATGCATGCTCTGATGTGTATTAATATAGTCCCGATTGAATAGAAGAAAAGATGAGACATGTTTAGGTCAAAGTAGGGACTTGCATCCAAACATTTTAATGAAGAAAGCATTCATACTTGATTCATACTAAAGAGTAGAGGTATTAGATTTAAGGACTCAAGACTCAATTTTTTGTTCATGTTGATTTATAAAGAACATGCATAACAAAGTAAAAATAAGCTCAATATGTTAAAAAATTAAAAAGCATTTCAGTGAATCGTGAGCTCAAGGACTTGAAAATACTTGTCTACAGAAGATGAAAAGCTCACAATCAAAAAGAAAAGAGAAAATATTTAAAAAATTCAGCTCATAAATGAGTCAGCGCCTCGAGGCATACGTCTCATTGAGGTTGCATGAGGTTATAGCCTCGATGCATTTTTCCTTGAAAAACGCCTCGAGGTGTACGCCTTAGCACCTCGAGGTGAGTTTTTAAAATCAATGGTTATCGCCTATGCAGATACAGATTATGCAAGTTCTCCAGAAGATCGTCGCTCTACCATAGGATATGCTATGATGGTTGGAGGAAACCTTGTTACTTGGAGAAGCAAGAAACTGACTGTTGTATCTAGATCCAATGCTGAAGCAGAGTACAGGGCAATGGCCCAGGCAACCTGCGAGATCACGTGGTTATTGACATTTCTACAAGAACTTGGCATTATTGTCACCACCCTAGACCACTTTACTGCGACAATAAATCTGCTACATGCATTTCCACGAATCATGTCTTCCATAAGCGAATCAAGCATATAGATATTGACTGCCATTCTGTTCGTGATGCAGTCCGGATTGGAAAGAATAATACTCCTCACATCACCGCTGATCTTCAGCTTGCAGATGTATTCGCGAAGGCCTTAAGAAAGAAACGCTACTCATGGATAGTTTTCAAGTTGGGCATGACTGATAGATATGCTCCAACTTGAGGGGGAGTGCTAGTAATATATTCTTACAGTTCTATTTTATTCATTGTAATCCCTTCAGGGATACTTATGTATTTTTCCCAGAATTGAGCTCTCTAGGGTTCCATTCTATACAAGGACTCCTAGACCTCTAGAATAAAGCATGCAATTCTATTCTTTCATTGTTTTCCACATGACGGATTAATAATTAGGTGTCTTAACTCGTGCCCAATGCTATTGAGGACCTTCATCAAGTGGGTTGGTCAGACTTTCCTGGGGTTTTCTTGCTTCTCTCGTTTGTGATCCTATCTTTCCAGTTACTTAACATCCCCAGAGAATGAACGAGAAATAGACATCGATCAATTCCATTCAGGCTACTAACTGCCACAATGGCTATCCAATCCTTCTACGGAACATGGGAACTCTACTTCCGGGTTTAGGGGACTTTGCTCTTTACACTTCCGGAGTCTCGGTCGGCCTTAAGACTATTCAACGAAGGAGGGAGGTCATTGTCAGGGGTTAATCTAATCTTCTTCTCGCAACTAATATATATTTAATAAGAGCCACACGGATATATAGTTCAAGTTGGTGACTCTAGGAGAGGGTTCGCTTGCCAAAGATCTTGGTAGTGGACTTGGACAGTTTGTGATGGTTTTCCGCATACATTTGATAGATAAGTAACTAATCCACTTTTCGGATGTATGACCTAAAGAGATGAGATATGCATGCTAGAGGCCCGCTTCATAGTGAGTTTGTGAGTACCATTAGCGTACTTGTACACCCGCTTTCTTACCTTTACAATAATGGTCAGTGTTGACATTATTAACGGTAATTGCTCATAATGTTACCCTTTCATATGAACCCAATTGGTAATCCTGAATAACCACAGCAGTAGCAATTGTGTTTGTTTGAGCTTCACCACTATCGATCTGTACTAGACAGGGTTCGTACTTTTGTGCATATTACTTTCTTTGTAGTTGTACTTTTGAGAGAGTTGTTGAGAGATATATGTACCTTCGTATGCATACTTTTACAGCTTTTAATATAAACTTTTATATCTTTATGTACATGGAGTGTATATATATTGCAGGATGATAATGTAAATGGTTGCAGATCTTTCCATTGCATTTTGTGCTTTTCTCCCTTAGTTGTGCATTTCGAATGTGTACCTAACGTGCATGAGACGGGTTTGTCGAGTATCGGGTGTTGGGAAAATAAGAAGACTTATTTATTCCATCTGCCCTAGGCTCTCTTATATAGGAGAGCAGCCTATGGGTAAAATATATAAAGAGTCCAACAGAAAATAAAAATATAAGAAAGAGTACAGAAGTGAATAATATATCTCTACACTCCCCCTCAAGGTGGAGCATAGATATCAATCATGCTCAGCTTGGACGAATACTTCTGGAACGGCCCTCGAAGTAACGCCTTGGTAAAAATATCTGTTGTCTGGTCCTCTGAGCTAACATGGGATGTAACAATAAACCCCTTCTGAATCATGTCACGTATGAAGTGAGAATCAACCTCAATGTGCTTGGTGCGTTCATGAAATGCTGGATTATTTGCAATGAATAGAGCCGTCTGATTGTCACATTCCAGAGCCATAGGAAGCGAGACTTCTATATATAGATCTGCAAGCACATCTAATATCCACATCATTTCTGTACTGACCTGGGCCATAGCCCTATATTCAGACTCAGCACTGGACCTTGCTACAACCGTTTGCTTCTTGCTTCTCCAAGAGACTAGAGAATCTCCAACATACACAGCAAACCCAGTGGTGGACTTCCTATCCTTGGGGCATCCTGCGTAATCTGCATCTGCACAAGCTGATATAGTAACCTCCTTGCATTTCTTAAATAGCAAACCCGCACCTGGAGATGACTTAAGGTACCTGAGTATCATATGTATAGCATCCATGTGTACCTGACGTGGTTGCTCCATAAACTGGCTCACTCGACTCACAGCAAAGGAGATATCGGGCCTGGTAATAGTAACATAGAGAAGTTTGCCCACCAGTTCTCTGTATCTTCTCTTATCCACCTCATCAGTGTCATCATCATATAATCTCATACTGGGATCCATAGGTGTAGTGGCAGGTCGGCAACCAAGCATTCATGTTTCACTTAACAGGTCAGTGACATATTTCCTCTGGGTCATTACCAACCCATGAGGATTTCTGGCAAACTCCAGTCCCAGAAAGTATCTAAGAACCCCAAGGTCCTTGGTGACGAATTCACGACCCAGCATTTCTTTTGCCCCCTGGATTCCCTGTTCATCATCTCCTGTAATCAGAATATCGTCTACATACACCATAATAGCAGTGATACCTCTTGGTGTCTTCTGTACGAACCAGGAATGATCAGCATTAGAACGTATGTACCCCTGTTTCTCAAACAGGTCTGAGAGCTTCTGAAACCAAGCTCTGGGGCTCTGCTTAAAGCCAAAGATAGCCTTATGAAGTCTGCACACCGTAAGACACTCCCCCTCAACAGCAAAACAAGGTGGTTGTTGCATGTAGACTTCCTCCTGTAAGTCACCGTATAGGAATGCATTCTTCACATCTAACTGGTATAGAGGCCAATCACGAGTAACTGCAACAGAAAGGAGGATCCGTAGGGTGGAATAGCAAGCAACCGGCGAGAATGTATCAAGATAGTCCACCCCATAAGTCTAGGTGAAGCCACGAGCAACAAGGCGAGCCTTGTATCGGTCAATGCCGCCATATGCATTCTGCTTAACTGTAAAGACTCACTTGCAGCTAACTGTAGACACATCAGCAAGGAACAAGGCTCCAGGTGCCTCTGGACTGAAGAGCGGACATTTCTTCTTCCATAGCCAAGCGCCATCGACTATCCTTCAGTGCATCTTGATAATTCCGTGGAATATCCACTGCTGACAACGCAATGACAAAGTTCCTGAATTCTCCAGTGAGGCGGTCAAACGATACAGAAGATGATATATGATACGATGGGCAGCTCCGCTTCTGCTTCTGTAGAGCAATAGGTACATCTAAATCATCTGTCTCCTCAGCTGGCCTCTGTAACACATCCTGCTCAGGAAAATCATTAGATCCATCAATAGTAATATTTTCATAACATACCTCAAGCGAGCTAGATGATGAGCGGTGACCGTGAGCAGAAGCAGGCCTACGGGTATAGTGGAATGGCAGTGGTGAAACGGGCACAGTAACAGAAGGTGTAGGAGATGATAGCGGTTCTGGTGGTGGTGGTAGTGGTGGCATGTATATAGCATCAGTAGTGTCAGAGGGAACCAGTTGATCACCTGTAGATGAGAAATACATAACAAATTCGAAAAAGGTGACATCGGCACTGACTAAATACCTCCTGCACAATAGATCATAACACTTGTACCCCTTCTGTGTTCTGGAGTACCCGACAAAGACACACTTGACAGCCCTAGGAGAGAGCTTGTCAGTCCTGAGAGACAGTTGGTGGATAAAGGCTACCGAGCCAAACACACGAGGAGTAAGAGAGAACAATTCTTTGTCAGGGAAAATAAGAGAATGGAATCTTCTCACCTAAGACAGATGACGGCATTCGATTAATAAGATAGCATGTCGTAAGAACAGCATCACCCCAGAAAGAATGAGGGGCATGACTCTGTATAAGAAGCGACCTGGTGACATCGAGTAAATGACGATGTTTTCTTTCAGCAACCCCATTCTGTTGGGAAGTATAGGCACAGGATGTTTGGTGGATAATCCCTTGAGATGAAAAATAACTGGATAGAGTATGAGTACAGAATTCCAGGGCATTATCACTTCTCACAATCTTAACAGATGCAGAAAAAACATTACGAACTTCACTAATAAAATTGATGATAATATTCCCAGCTTCAGATTTATTCTTTAACAGAAATACCCACGACACACGAGAGAAATCATCCACAATGACTATATAAAACCTGTGTCCCTGATGATCGGGAACACGACTAGGACCCCAGATATCGACATGAAATAACTCAAAATTGGAGGTACTACTCTGACACTAACGACTGGGAAAAGTAGACCGGTGATGTTTTCCCAACTGACAAGCCTCACATTGAATGGACGTGTGAGGTAAAACCTGAGGTAACACATGATGCAACTTCTGAAGCGGTAGATGTCCAAAACGCAGGTGCCACAATAATGGGGAGATAGGTCCAGCGGGTAGAGTTGATGTTCCAGCATAAGGAGTCCGACTAAGGCGAACCATCCATCTTCACAATTGGCGCTGGACCTCTGAAGGCGCCTAAAGACGGGATGTCTGCCTTGCTCTCTGACATAGTGATTACGGAAGACTGGAGTAGTAGACTGAAGGTATGATCGTCTACACGGACATTAAAGGGTTTAGTTGCATGTGTAGACTCAAGCAACCAAACCCATTACTTTGGAGAAGTGCGCACGGAACGAGTTCTGAGGTCACGCACACGCACTTGACTTAGGGTTTCGCGTACTCGAAGTCGAGACCTTTAGAAGGTCACGCGCGGGGACGCACGCTGAGCATGCGAAGATCGCGCGCACAGATCTCGCGCACACAGATCGTCACCTGCGCGCACGCACAGAGGCAGCCGAGAAGGAGTGCATGCACAGGAGCGCACGCACAGGAGTGCCGATCGTCACCTGCGCGAGTGCACGCACAGCGTTGATTGTCGCGCGCAAGTGCGCAACACGCACAGCACGTGAAGCGCGGAGGCACGTGAGATCGACGGCGACGGTGAAGGGGAGGCGCTGAGATCGGAGGCGGCGTGTGGAGGCGCGAGGGAGACGCGCGGAGAAGATGCGCGATGCAGGAGGGCTTGAAGGTGGGGCTAGGGTTAGGATTTGGCTCGAGAACTCCGGTCTAGGACCGTCGCTCTGATACCATGTTGGGAAAATAAGAAGACTTATTTATTCCCATCCGCCCTAGGCTCTCTTATACAGGAGAGCAGACTATGGGTAAAATACATAAAGAGTCCAACAGAAAATAAAAATATAAAAAAGAGTACAGAAGTGAATAATATATCTCTACATCAAGATCTTGGGATCACCGAGTGAAGACATCCGCACAAGGAGTGGGATGTCACACTTCATCTCTTCGTTTCTTTTTGGAAGGACAATTACGTAGAGAAAAGCACTACTAGTAAAATAAATACTGAAAAAACTAGCATTTATGTTAATAAAATTGTGAGCATAGCAGATCCAAATTTGTGCAAACTTCGGATACCATCAGGTAAAGCTGCAAAAGTTTATATGGGCAATCATGTAAAAACACGTATAAGTACATTGTGACAATGACTATAACCGATACGTGCTCTCGATAAAAAAGAAAAAAGAAAATGAACAGTAGATAAAACAAGACTAGAAATGCTCATTTTTTATGTTTGAAATGCTAGGAATGATTCAACAATTTATATAACCTAAAAATTAAAGAGTATTATCTGAGCTATTATGGAGTTCGTTCATGAATAGGGAACTAAATTCTAGCAACAGGTTGCTAAAAACATGAAATTGTAAAGTTCAACAACGTCGAACAAGATAGATATCTGGTGATAGAGAAATCAAACTGAAGAAGTTTCCAGTGAAACAAGAAGAGCATTTGTCAGAATACATTAAAAGACGATTTCGGACTCACCAAGTTCCATGGACATTGCCCTCTCAAATTCTGCAACCAACTTCTCAAGCCTGTAATCAGGAAAAACCTACAAGAGCAGCCATATCAGTTTAGATTTCAAGAAACATGAAGACGGATAAAATGCAATTGATGTGTTGTTAAAATGCATATTATATCTAGAGGATCTCTAGTAGTGTCATGAGGAAAACGAAAGCTATGAGATAAAATTTGAAGAACGAACGGCAGCTGATTTACAGCCTAAAATTTTATTTACTTAGAAATTTACATGCGTAGATGTTTTATACGATGAATATGTGGACTTACTACATAACTAACAGAAAATGCAAAGACGAATAAGAGAAAAAAAAACATGATGAAAAACAAAAAAGATATGTTAACATATCTAAATTTTGAGACTTGGTTTTTATGAACGGTCAATAAGAAGAGAACCGTAATGTGCAATAGAACTTATAGATCTAAAACTTATAGGTATAAACTTATAGATTAAACAAATCTAGCAGATATCCAAAATTCCATGTCCTCTCCCTCAACTTCAACTCAGTTAACACAAAGTTCATTATAAGCAGCAATGAGAGCAAAAGATATGGGACAAGCTCATTGCACAAGGGGCAAGAGGTCAGCACACCTAAAGGAGAAACCATGGGCGGGCTACTGAAGCTGTATGTCCACAACCCTGAAGTTTGATGCTTAAATAATCACGGCTGTTTGGTACACGTGTAACCCTTCCATGACAGATTTTACTTTTCTCCGCCACATCAATTCACAACAAAATCTTTCTGCAATAGATCATCTGCTCCCCACCTTCATTCACCTTATTTTAGTTATAACATTCAGATAATTCTAGAAATTGAAGGCCACATCCTTTGATGGAGACGAGATCTATGGATATGGGGAAATGGAGAATGTCCGACAAGCTTTGCTGGTCAGATTAAGAGAGGGAGGGGAGAATGATATTTGGAGGCAACTCTAAATTTTATTCCGTGTGATCTAATATTTTGCAAAACCTTACAAAATGCTTTATGTATTTTATTTTATTTTTTGAAAAACTGTAAGAAGTGATCAACCCTGATACATAAAATTTTATTCATCTCAATAATATAGCATCCAAGAGTTTACAAGAGATAATATGTGTGCCACAACAATCTCGGTATAGAAATACTCGCATCTAAAGATCAACGTATTTTGGACTAATCATGACGCCCATAAAAAAGCAAAAGTTGTGTGCCCTTTCCCTTATAGATATGTGTTGGAGTATTTGGTTGTGCGCCTCATATGTTCTAGATGGGTAAATGGATACCTCCAGGATCCATTTACTCCATCCAGGTCTTTAGTACCACATCTACCAGTGGTGGGACTTGGAGGCTTTGTGGAAGCTATATAAGGAGCCCCAGACCTCCTGTATCCATTGAGAAAAAACAGTGAAGCATATGGCCCTTTGAAGCCTTCTCTCGTGGTTTCATCCCGCTCCTTAGGGAGTAGGGTTCCACGTTAAAATCCCGTGTTCTTCATATTTTATTTCTTTATCTCTGATCATGCTTCCGCATTCATATTTTTCAAACATGGTATCAAAGAGTGTTCGATTCTCGAGGATTTCATGATTCGTTGTTTTTATTCGAAATTCGATTGTTCTTAAAGATTATTCATATTCATGTATTGTTCAAGATCGGTTCATGTTCGAGAGGTTCTAGGGTTTCTGAAGTGTTGGAAAAGAAAAGAGCCCACCCATGTGTTTAGTACCACATGGGGGAGCGGTCACTATTGGGTCTGTCCGTGGGGCTATATAAGGAGCCCCACACCCCCTGTACTCATTGAGAACTTCAATAGAAGAAATGCCCAATTCAGGGGCTTCTCCCGTGGTTTCATCCCGCTCCTTCTAGAGTAGGGTTCCACGTTAAATCCCGATGTCCCCTAATGTTTTCTTTATCTTTATTTTCTGATACGCTTCCGCATTATGTTTTTCTACATGGTATCAGAGCAGGTCGATTCTCGAGGATTTCAAGTTCTTTATTGTTTTTTGTTCATTCGAGATTCGATGTTATGTTTAAGGATGTTTTGTTCATTCGAGATTCAATGTTCTGTCCAACTATACTAGGGTTTGTTTTTAAACCCTAATTTCTGTAGAACTTGAAGTTCATCATTTTAAGGTTTCTTTTTCGAAACCCGTGATCCAGAGCAGAAGCAACAAGATTGACAGCCCTCGGCACGGCTCATCCAGCAGGCGGCACATCATCCCAAGTGCAGGTGCCGCATCCAACTCGTGCGCAGCCCCGCGCATCAAGCCCAGGCGGGGCTCCCGCTTCATCCAGGTGAAGCATGCCAGGCCCACGCGCCCTCGACCTCAGCGCCTCCGTGCCCAGGCACCCTCGCCCCTACGCCTGTGGTTGCCTCCTCCCATCTTCTCCCAGCGTGCGCGCTCCTCCTCGCGTGAACAGATCTCGCACCCTCCAGTTTCGAGCAGCATGTCTTCCTTCACACGCATCCCCCATGACCTTGGTGGCGCAGGCGGCGCCGCTCAACTGCGCGACCACCAGGCGCAACCACGGAGACCCGAAGCTCCAAGCCGCGAGCTCTAGGACGGCGATGCCAGCCCTCCTCGCCGCTTCTCTCCGATGTTGGCGCCACCAGGCGGAGCCCCGATGTAGCGGAGGCCCCGCTCCAAGCCCCAGGCCGCTGGCGGCGCACTTTCCCTCCAACCAAAGCCGACAGGTTGCGGTGCAGCCTCCTCTCCGATCCCCATCTTCAAGGTGCAGGCCCAGGCGACAGCCCACCGTGCGTGAACCCCCTTCCCGATTCCTGGGGGGTGGCAGCCTTGATAAGATAGGGTGCCTACGTAGGAACCCTAAGGGGGGACCGAAGTATTTAAAAAAAAAGTTTGTCATTTTCTGTATGGACCCATGAGTGCAGACGTGATTAAAAAAGAAGGGGGGCTGTTTTAAAAGGAAAATGACAGGGGAGGAGATCTTTGTTTAAAAAAAATAAGCAGAAAGAAAAGAGGCTGTGAGAAAGAAGTTGGGATCAAGTTGGCCAAGATGAAATTAAATAAAAAGGGGGCCAAGGGGGCTGCGGTGGTCCAAAAAAAAAGAAGATAAAAAAAGGAAGAGTTTGGGTCCTTTGGGCCGTGTGTGTGTTTTTTTTAAGGGGGCATTTCGAGAAAAAAAAAGAAGAGGAGAAAAAAATTAAAAAAGGCCGCATACAATAAAAAGTCGTACGCAAATATATTGTAAAAAAAATTGATGTGAAAAAAAAAGAAAAAAGGAGAAAGCCGCAATATTTAAAAAAAAAAGGGGATAGAAAGGAGGCTGAAAAAAAAGAGAGGAGAAAAGTAAAAAAAATCGCGTACAAAAAGTCGTACGCATAAAAAAAATGTGATTCATGTTTGCTTCTTCCAACTTGTCTTTATATTCATTATTCTCACAAGTTTGGGAGAAAGGGGGAGTAAAAGCCATATGCATCCTACATCATTGACTGACAGACCAAACACTCCGGATTTCAAAGAATATCAAGCCATCTTCACTGTGCATCGATCTTCGTCGTGGTGTCTCTATCCTCAACATCAACTCCGCACTGGATTTGTTTTCTTCAAGGCACGACAGAGACAAAGTCCGGTGACCCGCAGGCATGACTGAGACAGATATCCGGTGACCATGCAGGCACGACAGAGACAGTCCGGTGACCTTTCAGGAACGACAGAGATACGTTCCGGTGACCTGATATACCCGTCAGCAAGCGGGTTTGTCTACCAGTTGCGGATACATACGTTTATTGTGGTGATTTCAAGTGAAGATGTAATGATGTATATTTTTCTTTATTGTTGCAAGTTGCAGCTGTCCCAGCTACCAACTTGAGGGGGAGTGTTGGAAAAGAAAAGAGCCCACCCATGTGTTTAGTACCACATGGGGGAGCGGTCACTATTGGGTCTGTCCGTGGGGCTATATAAGGAGCCCCACACCCCCTGTACTCATTGAGAACTTCAATAGAAGAAATGCCCAATTCAAGGGCTTCTCCCGTGGTTTCATCCTGCTCCTTCTGGAGTAGGGTTCCACGTTAAATCCTGATGTCCCCTAATGTTTTCTTTATCTTTATTTTCCGATACGCTTCCGCATTATGTTTTTCTACATGAAGAAACCCTATTTTTTGTTGGGCTAGATCCCTTAAGCCTCCGGTTCATCTTCTCTTCCACAGGAGGAGCCACAATCACCGACTAGTTATCACAGGTTGTGCCCTTTTCCCCCATGGGGAACCCTAGGTTAGTCGCTTCATCTCCAGTTCTCCCGTGGAAAGGGGTCTTCGGTGATGCTGGTGGAGCCCGATCTTCCGGCGGCATCTATCATCTCCCGGCACCTTGGCAACTCATGTAGCTTCCGCGCCCAGTTCAGGCCTCCTTACCCTCCAGTGGTGCCCTTCAGGTTGCCTCGCTCTCTCAGGCGGCGCGCAGATCCGGCGCACCTCCTTGTGCCCCTGCCCCAGGCGAAGCCACCGCCACCTCCTCCTTTGGCGGTGCCTATCTCCCAGGCGCAATCCACAGAGGCTCCCAGACAGAGCCCCCTGCTCCTCCAGATCCAAGAGACGGTGCGACTCCCTCTCCAGGCAGTGGCCTCGCACGCACCAGCCATGCTCGCACCTCCGGGGGTGCAAACTGATCCCATGTGGCACCGACCTCCACTCGCGCGAACACAGCAACATCTCGCGCGAGCCCATGCGCTCCGAGCGCAAGAAAAGATGGCACGAACCCCGGCGTCCCAGCTTCTCCTCACGGTCGCCCTCGCGACGTTGGCCAGCGGTGCGCTCGGAGCGTGTCACGTATACCGGTTGGTTCCCGACGGGCTCGATCCCATCACTTCACTAGGCGCCGACCACCTGTGAGAAAGAAGAACCCCAAAAGGGGGGCGGCAGCGATATCAGAGAGGGTTCCCACGATGGGAAACCTAGGCTCGCTGGCTATTTAAAAAAAGTTGTGTTTTTTCTGTAATGCCCATTTGGGCTACAGCTGTTTCAAAAAAATGAGGGGGAGAGAGTTGCAAGATTTTTGGCCCATTTGGCCACATAAAAAAAAGGTCGTACAAAAAAAATGTCGTACGCAAGTTTAAAAAAACTAAAAAAGGGGGAAAAGCCGTAAAAAAATTGATGAATGAAACGGCTTTAAAAAAATTGTTAAAAAATGTGAGAAGAGAAGCCAGAAGAAAAAGGAAAATGATAATACGGCTTATTAAAAAAATATTGTGTGATTCATATTTCTCCCCATTATCTTGTCTTCTCCCAACTTGGTCGATGTTGATTTTCCGACCAGTATGGGAGAAAGGGGGAGTATTATGTAGAGTTACATGTCCGAGTCTATTCAGATTCTCCAGATACAGATTTCAAACCAACCAGTTATTCAGATTCTACAATTTGTCAGATGTTCAGATTTGACGTTAGGTTTCGAGTCCGCAGTTCAAGACGCACGAGTGTGTGATCTTCAGTTTCGTGGTCCCCATCATTCTTGTTGTTTTGACCAGAGTTTTCATGTGCTCCATAGGGACTCCAGAGTAGAGTACCATTCTCTGTACCAGATGGGAGAGACTCAGCTCTCTGACGATGAGACTTTTCAGTTGCAGTGACCCTGATAGGCGCGGTATAGAGCACATGCTCTCCGACGAGGAGATTCAGTTGACTCACACTCCAACCCGTTCGTCCTTCTCACCAGCACGGCATCAGAAGCAACATCCTCGACAGCAGCCGACAGTTGTGCACGTTAAGTTGAGATTGTCTATAGTGTCATGTATTGTGAGTTGAGTTTCTTTATGATTGTCCAAGCTGAGCATTGCATGCTCCAGCTTGAAGGGGAGTGTTGGAGTATTTGGTTGTGCGCCTCTTATGTTGTAGATGAGTAAATGGATACCTCCAGGATCCATTTACCCCATCCATGTCGATAGTCCCACATCTACCAGTGGTGGGACTTGGAGGCTCTGTGGAGGCTATATAAGGAGCCCTGGACCTCATGTATCCATTGAGAATGACGCACATGGCCCTTTGAGGCATTCTCCCGTGGTTGCATCCCGCTCCTTAGGGAGTAGGGTTCCACGTAAAAATCACGGTGTCCATAAAGTTTTTATTCTTGTCTCTGATTTGCTTCCGCATGTTTATTTTCTAACAATATATATGTTGCGTCACCAAAACTCTATCACAAAACCTATGTAGGATGTATCCATACATCACCCCACCTCCATCCACATCTCTTGAGCAAATCAGCACCACAAAAATAACAAATGAGCAATATACCCAATCTCCTTTCGACATAAAGTGAAGTCAGTATCCATAAAAACCAAGAGAGGGTCCTCATCAATCCTAGTGACCATTACATAACCACAAGAAAACATTTACTCTCAGTGGTACCTTTAAACCCGAAATAAACCCACCATCCCCCTCGACTTCACAAGAAGGATGAGATTGCGTTATAGTTAACGATGTAAGCCATCTCCATCGTAAAGTTGCTATCAACATGTAGGAGATACTTATATTTTTCTATTTATTTTCTTTCCCATCAAAGTATTCCTGCTAGTAAAAGTCAGCAGTCGGTATTTGTTCAGGTCACTGACTAAAGATTAGTCGATATAGTGGGGATAGTCAGCTACTAGTCAGATTTAATCGGTTTTATATATAGTAATATTTTTAAATGTATAAATCATTTTTTATATATGTATTCTTATATATTTAGATAGGAATGGTTCATTCAAAACACATTAATTTAAGACACCTAGATTATTAATCCATATCCTAATTAGTCTTTAACCATAGAAACAAACAAACGAGAAGCTACGAATCATATCCAAGATTAAACACATACTAGAAGAAAAATCACACTACAATGACCAAGATTATGGCATGTGTTCTGTGACGGTTTCATAGTAAAAGAAATGAATAATAAAAAAATGAATATTGAAACCAAACCACACTAGATATGTACACATGTATATACACTATTTCATGATAAATTAACATATACGCACAATGATAACAACAACAAAGATAATATTGTATGCATGCCACAAAAATCATCGCAGCCCAAAATTTTAACTTATTGCAAATGAGCAGAAAAAATAGTATATTCGAATTCATAGCAAGCTCGCATAAAATATATGTTGTAGCGGTATGCGGTTTACTGTAAGAAATCGATAAAACACATAGGAAGCAGCCGCCACGCAAAAAAAATGAAATGGACCATGAGTTGGCTTTTGAAGGGAGGTCGAGCAAAAAGCTTAGAGAGAGAGGTGGTTGTTGGAAAGTCATTGCAGAAAGGATCAAGGTTTTCATGGGGAGGGGGGCATCGACGGAGATTGGTCGAGTTTTGGGTGGGTTCTATCCAAGGTTGCAGAAAGCAGTAGTCGGTATTCAGTAGGCGGGGTCACCTACTAAGGATTAGTCGGCAGTCGGGCGACTAGTCGGGCATTAGTCGGTTTTGAATTTTTTATTATTTTAAATATATAAATTATTATTAATATATTAATCTATATATATACTCAATCCTAAATATGCATAGATTTAGCAATTTTCAATTTTATAAGAGCTAAAAAAGAAATAATTGCAGGAAAAAAGTAGCAAGTTAAGAACAAATGTTTGCTACACAACATTAGCTAATGTTCACTGACAAATACAACATTTCAAAATAAAAATAATTCAAGCCAGCATGAAGCATCAAGTAAAAAGTCAGTCATCTTCATCATTGTCCTCATCCAAATCAATCTCTTCTTCTTCATCATCATCATCTTCTTCTTCTTCAACTATGTCTTCAGATAGAAATTCTTCCTCTTCTTCATTTATAGATGCAACATTTGAGCTCGAAGATGAAGCTCCCTTGCCACGTTGACTCTTTCTAAGCTCCAAACTCTCTTCTGCACCACTTGCATGAGCCACTGCTCCCCAAGTCAATCCGGAACCTGGAAAGACCTCCTCATCTTGAGCTTGTACATTGACCTCTCCTGTCCATTCACGTAAATATGCACGATCACGAGAGGAAAGCGGATCTTTTCCTTTCTTAAGACGGCGGTCCATCAGGTTGGAATTGAAACGAACGTACACAAGATCGTTTAGCCTCTTTGTTTCCAACCTGCCTCTCTTCTTGGTATGAATCTGTAAGCAATATTACAAAATTTGTGACTAATGACTACATCACTTACTAATTTACAACTGGTATTTCTATTAGATGGGTCACTCGAGTCTTACCGAGTCAAACGTGCTCCAATTGTGCTCACATCCAGATGATGCTGAAGTCAAGCTCAAGATCTTGATGGCCATGTCTTTCAAATGTGGTGTGTCATCTCCATAATTGTACCACCAATTAGCTGGTCAATATAGTAGAATGGTGAGGTCAATGAAATCAACGATAATCAAAATTAGATTAATGGAAAATAATGTCTGAAATACCTGGATCGAAATTTTCATCATTTCGCATCCTCTGTCTCACGGCTAATGGCTTACCAAATGCCCCACGACCATTTCTATAATCAACAAGCTCCATTGTGGTGATAGCATCTTGTATATCCAAATCTGGATAAAATCGTTCCATGCAATCCATAAAACCTCTCTTCACCACAATATCTGCATCACCACCACACTCCGTGAAAAAGAAGTATGGGTTCAAATAGTAAGCCGCTAGATGCAAAGGAGTATCAAGTCTGCCCTTGGTCTTGGAGATAATAGCATCCACAAAAAACTTGTAAGATGACTCCACGCTATTAAAAGATGCAATTATTACTCTCTTTGCCTCTTGAAGCCCTCCATAAACAAAGCCCATGGATGGGCGGTAATCTGCATCAACCACACGCAATAGACGAACCAAAGGTGTAAAAATTTTAATTGCAAATGCGGTGTGGTTCCAAAAAGTAGCGGTGAAGACTATGGACGTCGCTTGTTCTCCCTTTTTGGTCTTGTACCATTTGCACGTCCTCCACTCATCTGAAGAAAACATCAACCTGAGCTTGTCTTTTTTCTCTAGAATGCTTTCTAGAGTGAGGAAAGTAGTAGCAAACCTCGTTTGCCCTGGTCTAGCGATGTCTCTCTTGTTTGTAAACTTCCGCATCAAGCTCAATGTTTTAGTGTGAGCATAAATAAAAATAGTGAGTGTCCTCGCCTTTTTAATTGCGCTCTTCACCTTCGAATCTTTGCCGATCTCCTCCAAAGCAAGATCAACGGAATGAGCAGCACATGAAGTCCACCATATCTGAGGATATTTTGTGAGCAACAACCTCCCTGCTGCTACATTTGCCGAAGCATTATCCGCAACAACTTGCACAACATTCTCCACGGCAACTTCAATTATGCACTCATCCACGAGCTGAAAAATGTACTCGGTAGTGTGTGTCTCATCAGAAGCATCTATGGACTTCAAAAATGAAGTCCCCAAGGAGCAATTGACACAGAAGTTCATGATGCTCCGTCCTCGCATGTTCGTCCATGCATCAGTCATTATAGAGCATCCTGTCTTCTTCCACGTAATTCGATGACATTGCAAGTCATCAGAAATTTTCTTCACCGCCTTCTTCAAAAATGGGCCACTAATCTCATACCTCGTAGGAGTCTTGAGACCTGGACCATACACTCCAATTGCCTCCACCATCTGCTTGAATTGTTTCGCGGTCAATGCATTGAAAGGGATCGCCGATGTATATGCCCAGTTGCATATATAGGAGACAACCCTCTCACGATGGTCCTTGGATAAAGCATCTTTTATGCTCATCTGACGTGTTCCTTGAATGGCGACGGTCTGTTCCAAAGATTCGGAAGATCGATGCCTTTTTGCAGATCCGGCATCTCCAGTGATGCCGATATTAATCTCATCTCTCATCTCAGCAAGGTCAACAGCTTTTTGACTCTTCTTTCTAGCAACGTCATCCAAGACCTGGATCATCATCTTCTTCGTATCTTCATCCACCTTAGGACATGGAGCCACGTTGCCTTTACGGTGCGCAAGATGTTGCTTGAACCTAAAAATCCCTCCTTTCACCACCTTCTTGCACAACCTGCAAGTAACCGTATTCGAATCCGTACGGTTTGAAAGGTATCCAAACTGCCATGCAGGATCACTTGATCCTGGTGGCACATAAAAGGAAGAGTCACCACCAGAGGCGACATTCGTGGGAGGTGTCGCCATCTACATTCTAAAAAACACACAAGTTAAAGCTTGATGTAAAACCACATTTTCATTTCTCTTTTAATTAAGAACAAACGAACTACAACACCTAAATCAATTCCTATTAAACTACACAAGCAAGGAGATGTTGAAGATATAGACCCTCTGTATGTTTTTAAAAAAACATGAGAATGTCTATTGTGTTGAATTCAACAAATGAATTTCTATTAAATAAATAGGTTATGGAAATAAATAGGTTATGGAAATAAGGCTTAGTCTGTTGGTAGAATGACACAATAGACATTGCATCTCAATAGACTACACTCAACATTTCTAATAAGGGTTATGCAATCACATTTCTATTATGTCATTCTACCAACAGAAGCTACCTCAACATTTCTAATATGGAATTGCAGCCTACAACATAAAAATGACAACTGGTAGCTCATAGTTCCCCATAAACCTAAGGAACCTCAAGAATAAGTGGTAAATGGTAGCTCATAGTTCCACATAGCTCATAGTTCTACATAAATAAATAGATTATGGATTGCCTTTGATATAGCCGAAATAGATATTTGGAAAAAAAATAGCAAAAAAAATAAACCCTAACCGAAGCACAGGCGATCGGATGGCAAGGTCGCGAGTGGCAGGAGAAGTTGAGAGATGGTCGCGCTGGGATCTCCTAGTGGCGAGCGACCACGCGCGGCGTCGGGAGCAGGCGGCGAGCGGCGAGCAGCGAGCGGGAGCAGGAGGCGGAGGAGGTAATGGAACTCGCGCTGGGAGGGAGAAGTCGAGAGATGAATCGCGTGGGTTTTAGGTTACTGTCCGACAGTAACCTAAATCCCGCTCGTTCGGGTCGCGGTGAATCCCCGGATTCGGGTCATCGGATCCTTTTTGCAGAAATCGGCCGCCTAATCGGCCGACTAGACCGACTAGTCGGCCCGACTACTCGGCCCACCCGACTAATGCCCGACTCTCTCAAATCGGGTCGGTCAGTGGGCCGACTCGAGTAATCGGACCGACTAGTCGGTCTAGTCGGCCGATTTTTGCAAGCTTGGTTCTATCACAACAACAAAGACATTTCCCACAACTAAGTACGGTCGATGAAAAGACAGAGCCTTCTTTTTTTTAAAGCCGTAAAAAGGGGGAAACACTCGACGGTGTTCGCCCCAAATATTATTTAAAAAACGAAAAAGAAAAAAAGTAGATACACAAGTGACACGAGCAAAAAAAAATCTAAAGACAGATCCTTCTCCCACTTTAAGTATGGTCAGCTACATGTATTCTTGCTCCAATCCATGTTGAAAGATCCGACTATTTTTTCTTATGTTGGATGTCGACTGTCTAACGCAATCCCCACAAGGGTGGATTGGAAGCATAATATTTTGGGTGGGTTTTATCGTGGGGCACAAAGGGGGATTTGAACCCTGATCTTTTGGGTGGGTTCTATCTTGGGGATAATTCATGTTATAACCGGGTAGAAAACAAGGCGTTTTTTTATATTCAAGTCGGGTTATAAAGTGGCAAAAATCCCCAAAAAATGCATGAGAACCCATCTTGGAGAGCGCATTTGCTATTATGATAGAGCAATGGTGCCAATGTACCATGTCGACCCATTCCCCTTGGGGTTGGAAAAACCTCCCGCTTTCCTATCATTCATTAGCACCAGCTGCGAGGTCATAATCATACACCTCTTCATGCAATCAACTCACTCATTGGGGCATAAGAGGGAACCCAGACAAATCTCCAGTCTACACAATCGATATGCATTGGAGAAATCAACCTTCTAAAACAACTCCTTCATCTTCATCCGCCTCTGTCGAGATAAAATAATAACTTGATTATGAAAGGAGATCACAGGACTCCCTTATATAGAGAGGAGAAGAGCTAGAGAGCAAATTACATAATAGAGATAAAAGAAATAGAAAACGCATAAGAAATAAGAAAATACAAAGATAACTCTCAGCGCTCCCCCTCAAGATAGAGCATAGATGTCAATTAGGCTAAGCTTGGAACACCACCTCTAGAATGGGCCTCTGGCTAAGGCTTTAGTGAAGACATATGAACTAACGTGGGAAGTAGAGATAAAAAAACCTATGAACCATATCTCATGTATAATGACAATCTACCAAAATGTGTTTGGTCCTCTCATGGAAAGCTAGAATGTTGGTAATTATAAGAGCATCTAGGTTATCTCATTGCAACTACAAGGGAAGAGACACGTTAATAACTAAGTCTCTCTGAATGCATATGACCCATATCAACGCAATGCACCCTTGTGCCATAGCTTTGTACTCTGACTCAACACTAGATCTAGCATCCATGGTGACATGGTCTGCTTCTTGTTCTTCCATGAGATCAAAGAGCTCTCTATAAGAACCGTAAAGCCAGAAGTAGATTTCCTATCCTTGGGACATCTTGCATAGTCAGCATTTGCATACATTGTGATGGCAGGGGATGTCCATCTGCTAAATAGCAATCATGTACCTAGAGAAGACTTCAGATATCTCAGGATCATGTAAACCGTATCCATGTGAGGCTATCGCAGATGCTCCCTAAACTGGTTGACTTTGATTACTAGAAAGGAGATATGTAGTCTGGTAGTAGTCACGTAAAGGAGCTTCCCAACAAGCTCCATATATCTCATATTGCCCACCTCCTCTGTATCATCATTATATAGCTTCATGCTGGGATCTATGGGAGTAGAGACAGGTTTGCATCTTGCCATCTCTGTCTCTGAAAGGAGATCTGTAAAATACTTCCTCGGTGTCATTATAAACATCTATTTGTTCCTAGCAAACTCAAGACTAAAGAAGTATTGTAATTCGTCAAAGTCCTTGGTAAAAAACAGTTGTCCAAAGGAACTCCTAAACCTCACTAATGCTTGCAAGTCATCTCATGTAACAATGATATCATCAACATAGCCAGAATGACAATGATACCTCTCTTTATCCTCATTATAAAAAGTGAATGGCATGCAATCGATCTTGTGAAATCATGTTGATATATCAAGTACGAGAACTTCTGGAACCATGCTTTGGGACTCTTCTTAAGGTCATAGATAGCATTATGAAATCTCCATATCTTCTAACACTAACCCTCAACAGCGAACCCAGGTGGTTGTTGCATATAGACTTCCTCCTGCAGGTCATCGTAAAAAAAGCATTCTTCACATCTAGTAGGAAAGAGACCAGTCTCGGATCACAGCCACAGAGAGGAGGATTCAAAGTATCGAATGACGGGCCATTGGAGAAAATGTATCATGATATTCCACTCCATATGTCTGGGTGAACCCATGGGCCACGAGTTGAGCCTTGTATTGATCAACACCGCCATCTGCTTAGTGCTTCACTACAAAGACCCATTTGCAGCCAACCACAAATGCCCATGTTGAGCTTGTAACCAAGTTCCATGTGCCATGGGACTGGAGCGTTGACATCTCCTCCTCCATAGTAAGATGCAACTGACCGACTCGCATAGCCTCCTAATATGTGTGTCGGATCTCTACTGTTGACAGTCCTACCACAAATCTCCTAAAATCCATTGAAGGTTATCGTGAAGAAACATGGGCACCAAGAGGATACATTTTTTTTAGAATCAAACGGGTGAACCCCCATTTTGGGGGTCACCGCCGCTATATTCCGTTAAAAAGTTTTAGAGTACATTACCGTGATACCCAGAGATTATGAAGAGCGTTACAATGGGACAAGATGTTTTCGACATAAAACCTCTGGTTGTTGAAGATTGTCTCGTTTCTCCCGGTCCAGATGGCCCATAACGTAGCAAAAGGCTTCGAACAATCATCATTTGAGTTGCCGCCAACCACTCTAATGGATCTCCAAAATTTCGTGAAATCCCCGCTCCGCACCCACGAAATCGCCATCTCAGTTCAAATCGCCGTCGAGGAAGGGCATTTGAAAAAAAATGCTCAGCGTCCTCATCCGATGTTCTGCATCTGTCACATCGCATATCAAAGGCTCCTAAAATGTGTCCCCTCCGTACCTTGTCGCAAATACGGTTCCTCCTCAAGCACCAAAGAAATATCTTAACCCTCAACTGGATTCTTGCAGCCCAAATGATATTGACGTCCTGGTAGAGCTCCTTGTCATGTTCCTCCCTCCGATTAAGCTCCCTGTAAGCCTTCTTCACGGAGAAAGAGTTGCCCATCCATTGGAAGTGGTCTCTGGTGCTAGTGTGATTCCCCGTGGGTGGCAAGATCGATTGCATCGTCACAAACTCCTCGAAATGTTGATCAGACAAGCCTAAGACAAAAGATGGTGACCACAAACCACCACTGACTGCCACCTCCGAGATCACCGCGTCCTTGGCCACCGCCAACGATAATAGACGCGGGAACCTCTCCTCCAAAGAGCCATCGTCGAGCCAATCGTCGCGCCAGAACTTGAACATTTGTCCATCCCCCACCTTGGGATGCAAAAGATTGGCCAAAGATGGGAGCACCTCGCGAATACCCGTCCAAAGTGCAGACTCGAAGGGGAGTCTCGCCGTGGCCAGCCCACCCCCCACTCCGTATACCTTCCGCA
Source organism: Ottelia alismoides (assembly GCA_037367405.1). Taxonomy (NCBI): domain Eukaryota; kingdom Viridiplantae; phylum Streptophyta; class Magnoliopsida; order Alismatales; family Hydrocharitaceae; genus Ottelia; species Ottelia alismoides. Next base: position 744,244 of record JAZKJV010010267.1, on the reverse strand, counting down.
ATAAAGTAGCAGCCAGCGAGGTGGAAGGCCCCCAGATTTGCATTATCCATTTGGCGATGAGGGCCATGTTCATGCAGCCGATATCTCTGACTCCCAGACCTCCTTCCCTGCCCCCTCGTGACATCTTCCCACTTGACCAGATGGAGGCCATGCCCCATATGCTTCCCCTCCGACCCAAAGAATTGCTTCATCAAGGATTCAATTTTCCTCCTCACCCCGACCGGCATGATTCTGGTCGAGTAGAAGATCAGAATTGCCGAAAGCACATGTTTCAGAAGAACCAGCTTTCCACCTTTAGATAACGTGATAGCTTTCCATCCGGCCAGCCGTTGTTCGATTCGTTGCACCACGTGATCCCAATCCATGTTCCTTAGCTTCCCAGCAAGAGGATACATAACACACTTAGGACTCTTCTCAACCTGTAAAGTGGCACGTGGTACCAACAAATCACCAGTGCCATTAGAAGAGACCAACTGCTTAGAATTTACATGGGGCATGTCGGAGGATGGGAAAGGCACATTAATAGAGGGGTGTAATCAATGGCTTGCGATTGTAAAAAAAAGGCGAAGTCTGAGCCAAAAGAGGAGGCACGGTAGGTGGCGGTGGAACCATGAGAAGAGGTGGTGGAGGAGAAGGAACCATAGGAAGAGGTGGAGGAGGTGGTATGTAAACCTCCTTATCAGACTCAGACGGTGTCATCTTTTCACCTGTAGGAGAAAGATAGATGACTGAATCAAAGAACGTGATGTCAGCATACAAAAACATTTCTATATAATTGGATCATCATAGCACTGATACCCTTTCTGGGTCTGAGATAACCCGCGAAAACACACTAGACAGGTCTGAGAGAGAGCTTATCATGGTCGGGAGTTAAATGATGAACAAATAGCACGGACCCAAAGATACGCAGTGTTAGAGAGAAAGCATCCTTATCGACAAACAAAAGGATCCTTATCGACAAACACAGATGAAAAAAGAACCTTTTTTCTCCAAACAATGAAGATGGCATATGGTTGACTAGAATGTCGATAATGAGGACCGCATCACCCCAGAATGAGTGGGGAGCACAACTCCGAATAAATGGCTCCTGTTCACATCAAGAAATTAACATTGTTTGCATTTAGCCACACTGTTTTGTTGAGAAGTGTACGCACAAGACGTCTGATGTATAATGCCACTGAAAAGCTAAGAAAGCTTAATGGTACAAAACTCCAAGGCATTATCAGATTAAACATATTATTAGTAGCAGAAAAATATTCTTTATTTCATTAATATAAGTTTGAGTGGTATACCCAACCTCAGCCTTCTTTTCCAAAAGAAAAACCAAGAAAATGCAAAAAAATCATCGACAGTCACAAGACAGAACTTGTATCCCTGAGATCAGGGACATGATTGAACCATATGTCAAAATGAATCAACTCAAATAAGGTATTGCTATTATAACTATGACGACTGGGAAAACTAGAGCGGTGGAGATTCCCAAGCGAGCTAACCTCGGACCATGGATTGAAATCTCCCGATATATACTCGATATATCAACGATATATCCATATTGACAAGTCAGGGATACCAATATTACCTCGGATATCATTTTCATCAATATAAACCAATATCAAGTGATCTATCGACAATATGTCATCTCGTATCATCGATATTGATTAAATTTGAAGTATTTAGTGAAACATTTCGATCATTTCAAGTGATAGCATCGGTATCGTATGGATAGAAATGCTCTATCATCGATATCAATCATGTTAATTGACTTCGTTGCTTGTTTTATGAGCAAAGATGCTTGGTAGATATTTTTTATTTTTTAAGCTTTACAAGCTGATTTGTTGTGTATTTTATAGCCACACCCTATGTTATCACATTCACAAACAAATCTGGCGCGGATAAATAACCAAATTAATAATCTTTAGGTATTATTAGTCTATCAACACGTATCCAAGTCAAGCCCTTGTTGGCATTATTGACATGTAGTTCATGTAGGAATTATATTTTCTTAACCTATATAAGATCGTATTTCTTTTAAAATTACGATTATCATGAATGATGTGCTCTATAATCGAGTAAGTTATTATACTCGCTCTTTTATTTAATTTTGAATGTGCTCATGCTTTTGTGTATACACAGTATGTGGTGGTGTTAGAAATCGAGAATGTAGAAGCATGATATCATAGATAAAGAATAAACATGAAGAACACCAGGATTTTACGTGGAACCCTACTCCGTGAGGAGCAGGATGAGACCACGGGAGAATGCCTCAAAGGACTAATTTTTCTATTGAAATTTCTCATTTGATACAACGAGTGTGGGGCTTCTTATATAGCCCCCACTGAGTCTCCAAGTCCCACAAATAGTAGATGTTCGACTAAACCATTGGATGTGGTAATTGGACCCTGGAGGGATCCAATTACCCATCACTACATGTGACGCATATACTTTAACACTCCCCTCAAGCTGGAGCATGCAATGCTCAGCTTGGACAAATAGAAAGAAATATCAAACTCACAACACAAGGCAATACAGATAATATTAACACAATGCATACACTACTATCGATTGTTGTCGAGGATGTTGCTTCTCAAGCTATGATGGTGAGGAAGAACCAAAGAGTTAGAGTGTGAGTTGAATTGGGTCTCCTCATCGGAGAACATGTGCTCTATACTGCGTCCGTTAGACTCAATGAAATTGGAATGAGTCTCTGCTTGGAGAACTCTGGCTCGCAACTGCTCCATCTCTCTAAAGGGTCAAACTGGAAAAAGCCTTGAAAACACCGTCGCCGTAGTCCATGATCGCTGGAGAATGGAGTTTAAACGTCTCCTCGTCTGAGAACTGGGTCTCTCCCATACTGGCTTAGAGAATGGGATCTCTATTGTCCATATGAAACTACATGAAAACCCTAGCCCACACTGGGCTTAGAGAATGAGATTTCTACTCTAAAGTCCCTATGGATCACATGAAAACCCTGAGCCGACCATATCGAATATGGGGACCTCACAACTGATGGTCGTAAATATGTGCGTATCAAACTATGGACTCTAAAATAATCCGAATGTGTAGAGTCTGAATCTGAATTGTAGAGTCTGCCATGTGGCCTGGAATCTGAACTAGAGACTTGTAAAACTCTATGCATACTCCCCCTTTCTGCCATACTGGTCAGAATAAGTGACATCGACCAAGTTGGAAGAAGACATGAAAAAAGTGGGGAGAAACAAAAACTTCAATCCTTTTTTATATTTTTTCCATTTTTTTGCATAAATCATCTTTTTTCCACGTACGGCTCTTCTCTCCTTTTTTTGTACGTTTTCCCCCTTTTTTGCAAAAAAAAACTCGAGGTCCAACTTGGGCCAAAATAAAAAATCACAGCCTAAATAGGACCTTAACTTCTCAGCCCACGCCCCTTTTTTCAAAACATTTTTTTAACCATCCATGTAGAGAAAGTTTTATGTTTCATGTATTGTTTATCTATTTATTATTTCATATGTCTGTCTTTTGTAATTTACGCATAGGTCTATCCTCTAATAGAGCCTAGGGTTCACAAGAATAAACATCTCATTTCATTTTTCCCAATATGGCATTAGAGTGGCGGTCTTAGGCCGGAGATCTTGTACCCTAACCGTAAACCCCTTCCACCAAGCCCCCTCGGCGGCGACCTCCCCTTCGGTGGCAGCACCCTCCTCGGCGATGACCTTCCCTTCGGCGACAGTCCCCTCCTCGACAACAGCCCTCTCCTCGATGGAGGCCTCCCCTTCAGCGGCGGCAGCCCTCTCCCCTTCGACAGCTTGTGCAGACGCAGCCCCCTCCTCGACGACGGCTTGTGCAACCCTCCCCTCGACCGTAGATTCCATTGTGAATCCACTCTAATGTTTCCTTAGGTAAGGACTCGATCGTGGTGATGGATTTGATTGTCTGAATCTACACATGCAATCAAATCCCTATATGGTTGTGTAGACAAAATTTCTATTGGTCTACAAAACTCTAGTTTTCTTCATCTGACATTATGTCAGAGAGCAAGGTTTATGTTCTTGCCACTAACGCTTTCAGAGGTCCAGCACCGATTGTGAAGATAGACAGGACGAACTACGAGCTATGGACCATGCAGTTCATGAGCCTCATGAAATCCAAAGGTAAGAAACAAATTCTTACCGAGGAGGAGCCGGTGGAGAAAACACGGATAAATGCATCATGGGAGGCGGATGATGCATATGTCAAGGTCTGGTTGTTTGGTACATTAGCGATTGAGATTGCCAATGATGTGTTATATCAGCCCACCGCCAAGGAGATGTGGGATATCCTCGCCGCTACTTATTCCGAGGCAAGGAATGAGACCAAGATACTGCAGTTACAACATGATATCTTCACCATCAGTCAGAATGGACGGCCACTCCACTCATTGTACACGTTCATGCGTGGGATGTTTGAGAAGCTACACAATTTCATGCCCCTCACATCTAACCCTGAGCAGCAGAAGACATATAGGAATGCTACTATAGTCGGTGTCTTCCTGACAGCATTAGACCCTGAATAAGATGCAGCTCGTTCACAGATCCTAGCGAATGCCACTATTCCTCATATGGAGGAGGCCTTCAAACAACTCGGCAGGATCATTGTCCCATCTCCTACCTCGAGTCAGACTTCTTCTGCTATGGGAGCCTCCCATGGTAGAGGGGGATCTTCTCAGTTCTGTGAATGCGGACCTCGCGGTAGAGGAGGTCGCGTTCGTCAGCCATGCTCTTATTGTCATCACCCTGGCCACACAGAGGATACATGCTATTCCAAGTATGGTTTTCCTGCATCAGCTCGTCTCGCGGAGCAAGCAGATTCTTGTGTTGTTGCTTCCTCGGATCAGAGGTATGATGACCTCGTTGCTCGACTAAGGGATATTATGCCTTCGGGGAGTTCCCTTGATTCTTCACCTACTCTAGGAGGCCACTCAGATGTTGCAGCCTCTGCCTCCTCCAGTACCTCAGGTAGCACATATGCTCTTACTGCTTGTCATGGTTTCGATATTACAGAATGGATTATGGACTCTGGAGCGACACATCATATATGTAGCGATAGAGATAAACTTGCAGCTTACAGACAGGTACCTCCAAGGAGAACAGTTGTCATAGCAGATAGGACTCATTCCCCGATCACAAGACAGGGGGAGATCAGTATAACACCGTCAATGCGTTTGCGGAATGTGTTACATGCACCCGATTTTTCTCTGAATTTATTATTTATCAACCATATTACAAAGGATTTACATTGTCGAGCTATTTTTGAGCCATCGTCTCTTTTTTTGCGGGGCATACTTACGGGTAGGGTGATTGGTTGTGGCCGTGAGCAGGGAGGCCTTTATCGACTGGTCCGGACTCCTTATGTTGGCCTATCCTCTCAGTCATCTAGATCAGTCTCTCATTTCACATGGCACTTGCGCTTTGGTCATCTCTCTCTCCATAAGATGGGTCATGTCTTGCCTCAGATCTCCCCTCGTTCCTCCTTCCAGTGCGAGGCATGTCAATTGGGAAAGCATCATCGATCTGTCTTTCTCAGTCATTAGAGTCGGAGAAGTTGCTCTCTTTTTGAGTTATTTCATATTGATATACGGGGACCAAGTCGTGTTCCTAATCACCAGGGGCATAGGTTTTACCTTGTTGCGATTGATGATTTCTCTCGCTTGTCTTGGGTGTTTCTTTTGAAGAATAAATCTGAAGGAGGTGATGTTATCAAAACTTTTATTAATGAAGTATAGATTATTTTCTCTTTGTCTGTCAAATTTGTGAGAAATAATAATGCTTTGGAATTCTGTACGCATTGTCTCTCAAAATTCTTTTCATCTCGTGGTATCATTCATCAAACTTCATGTGCATATACTTCTCAACAGAATGGTATTACAGAGAGAAAGCATCGACACTTACTCGGTGTCAACCGTACTCTTCTCATTCAGAGTCGTGCCTCCCATTCATTCTGGGTGATGCTGTTATTACAGCATGTTATCTTGTGAATCGCATGTCCTCCTCTGTTATACGGGAGAAAATTCCTTTCTCTATGGCTTTTCTAGAGAATGAATTGTTCTCTCTCACTCCTCGTGTGTTTGCTTCGGTTGCTTTTATCCACCAGTTGTCTCCAGGTCTTGACAAGCTCTCTCCTAGAGTAGTCAAGTGTGTGTTTGTTGGGTACTTAAGGACACAGAAGGGATATCATTGCTATGATCCTTTGAGCAGGAAATATTATGTGAGTGTTGATGTTACATTTTTTGAGTCAGTTGTGTACTTTTCTCCTACAGGTGATAGGTTGACTTCATTATATTCGGATGATGAGGTTTACAAGCAACCTCCTCCGATGAGTACACCACCAGTCTAGTATGTGCCAGTTTTTCCAACTCAACCACCACCGCCTCCTCCACCTACATCACCTTCTCCAATACCACCATAGATGCCGGGTATTCCTCCATTCTCACATTTCCATACTTGCCGACCATCTTCTGCTCATGGTCTACGCTCGTCATCTAGCATGCTCAGGTATGTACTGACTACAAGATTTCTAACGATGGTTCTTGAGATGTGTCTGAGCAGGATCCTTTGTAGGAGACTACTCCTCAATCTGAGGAGTTCCCTGTTGACTTGGATGTTCCTATTGCCATTAGAAAGCAGAAGCACAATTGTGTCTCATATCCACTTGCTTCTCAGGTTTCTTTTGATCGCTTAACAAGGGAGTTCAAGAAATTTGCTGCTACACTATATGTCGTGGCTATACCACGGACCTATTAGGAAGCATTGAAAGACAGTGAATGGTGGCTAGTTATGGAAGAGGAGATGGTAACGTGGTACTTGGAGCCTGGTCCCCGCTCCCACCGAAGCTTCTATTGTCAGTTGCAAGTGGGTGTTTACCGTGAATGCAGATGGAACTATTGATCGTTACAAGGCTAGATTGGTGCACGGGATTTTACTCAGACATATGGCGCGGATTATATGGATACTTTTTTACCTGTCGCCCGCCATTCTACTCTATGAGTTCTTTTCTCAGTTGTGGTGGTGCGTGATTGGCCTTTATCGCTTGATGTTAAGAATGCATTCTTGTATGGTGATCTTCAGGAGGAAGTCAACATGCAGCAACCTCTGGGGTTTTCTACTGAGTTGGAGGGCCAACAGGTTTGTAGATTTCATAAGGCTATACATGGCATGAAGCAGAGCCCAAGGGCATGGTTTCAGAAGCTCTCGGATTTATTTGAGAAGCAAGGATTTAGAAGGTCAAATACATATCATTCATTGTTTGTTTAGAAGACATCTACAGGTACTGTCATTATTATGGTCTATGTTAATGACATACTTGTCACAGGAGATGATGTGCAGGGGATAAAAATAGCAAAGGAGTTTCTGGGACGTCAATTTATCACCAAAGATATTCGCACCCTAAGGTATTTCTTGGGGTTAAAGTTTACCAAGAATCAGCAGGGTCTTCAGATGACCCAAAGGAAGTACGTCACATATATGCTTGTTGAGACAGGAATGGTTGGGTATAGACCTGCTACTACTCCTATAGATACCAGTATGAAATTATATGAGGAGGATACTGGTGAAGTAGACAAGAGAAGATATAAAGAATTGGTGGGAAAACTCCTCCATGTCACTATCACTAGGCATGATATCTCCTTAAGTTAGTCGGGTGAGTCAGCTCATGAAGCAACCCTGACAGGTACATATGGATGTTGTGCATATGATATTAATGTACCTAAAATCATCTCCAGGTGCAGGATTGTTATTTTAAAAAAGGGGCAGATTTGACTATTTCAGCATGTGCAGACGCGGACTATGCAGGTTGCCCCAAGGACAGAAAGTCCACTTCAGGTTTTGTTGTATTTGTTGGTGGTTATCTTGTATCTTGGAGGAGTAAGAAGCAAGTTGTGGTTGCTAGGTCAAGTGTTGAATCTGAGTATAGGGCTATGGCACAAGCAAGCACAAAGATGATACGGGTTCGAGAAGTACTTGTTAATTTACATATAGATGTTCCTCTTACCTATGGAGTTACAGTGTGATAACCAGGCTGTACTATTCATTGCCAACAAACCTGCGTTTCATGAACGAACTAAACATATTGAGGTGGGCTGCCACTATACATGGAATATGATCCAGAAAGGTTTTATCTATACCATTCACGTCAGTTTAGGAGAACAAACAGCAGATATCTTTACCAAGACCTTGCTCAAAGGATCTTTCCAGAGGTGATTGTCCAAGCTGAGCATGATCGACATATATGCTCCATCTTGAGGAGTGTAGAGATAGTTTTATCTTTCATGTATTGTTTATCTATTTATTATTTCCTATGTATGTCTTTTGTATTTACCCATAGGACTCTCCTCTATATAAGAGAGCCTAGGGTTCACAAGAATAAACATCTCATTTCATTTTTCCCAACAGTCCACTTTTTTTTATCGACCCTTCTCTCTTTTTTCGTATGCAGTCAATTAGGCCTTAATACAAGAGTAGCCATAGCCCAAATTGGTCCTAACACATTTGGCCCCGCTCTTTTTTTTCTTGGCATAGCCCGTGCTCTATTTAGTGTTCCTGGGAACCTTTACGAAAGATGGATCTCCCACTCCACCTTTGAGGGAGAAGGAAGTGTCGCCTGGAGAGGTGATGTACGGCAGTGCTACTGCTTGGAGAGGTGAAGTCATGCATCGGTGCCTGGAATCTGCAGCAAGAGCATGCAGGGATCTGGGATGCTGGAGACTGGCTCCTGCGCCTGTAGAAGGCTTGAGATGGTGTGTCAGGGGGCAAAGGTCCCATCGTCGCTGCCTAGAGAAAGAGTAAGAGGTAGATGTCGCCTTGTACAGTGATGATGGCCACTAATGTGGTCTGGAACAGCACTGTCGTGCGCAAAAGCGAGGGTCCTCGAGAATCAGAATCGAGAAGAGGCTCCCTGGAATAGCGTTGTCGTGCAAGGAATAAGACGTGTTCTTCCTATTTTTTCGAAATTTTCAAAAAGAAGATGTTGATGTCGCCTTTAGCAAGGAGGAGGCTGGAGATTGCGCTGATGGAGGATGCGGCTAGGGTTCTGCCGTGAGAAGCACCTATTTTCGTACCTCGTCATAAACCTCGCACATAGGGCTCTCATGCTGAGCATCGTTTGGTCTTCTTTCGCACAAGATGGGTTCCACAAACTCGAGTTGCTGAATCTAGAGAGAACTGAATCTCCTGATGGTCTAAATATGGTTTCCTACGAAATACTAACATCTAGAACTTGAATCGTCGAATAATCAGAATGCTCTTCAAGAATAAATCACCAAGAACGAAAAACTAAAATCGAATCTGCTTCAATTGCTTATGACGTTGAGGAATTAGGGTTTCAAGAAACCCTAGAACCGAAACTCAAACTTGAACGATCTTGAACAATATAACATGTATAAATAGTCTTCAAAATCAACAAAGAATCGACCCGCTCTGATACCATGTTAGAATCAAGAATGCGGAAGCGTAATATCAGAGATAAAGAATAAACATGAAGAACACCGGGATTTTACGTGGAATCCTCCTCCATGAGGAGCAGGATGAAACCACGGGAGAACGTCTCAAAGGGATGATTTTTTTATTGAAGTTTCTTATCTGATACAATGGGCGTGGGCTTCATATATATCCCCCACTGAGTCTCCAACAAGGACTTAAATTCCGATTTTCGTCATCATTTCAGTTAGTGACCAAAACGAAATTTCGATCATTTCGGTCAGTTTTGGTACTGGAGACCCCAAATGTCGATCGATATAGGTCATTTCGGCCAAAATTCGGTCACCCACCGAAATCGAAACTCAGTCGAATTTCGCCAAAATTTGATCCCATGGTCCCTAAGTCCCACAAATAAATCACTGGATGTGGTAATTGGACCCTGGAGGGATCCAATTACCCATCACTACATGTGACGCACATACTCCAACATGTGTAACAGGGTGTTGATTTGCTAAATACACCTTCTTCATGTTTATATAAGTGTAATAATGTGCAATTTATTATCAATTAAAAAATAAGCTGGTTTTAATTCGTGAAAAATTACTTTTCTAAGTTATTTTTGAAATCTCCATCGATATCTAAGATATATCCTGATATATCCCTATCAAACCTTTGATATGATATTGATAATGCAAACCTTACATTGCACTGAAATGGAGACTGAGATGGAATATGCGGGAGGACTTTATACAGCTTCTGTAGAGGAAGGTAATCGAATCAAAGATGCTACATGTACAGGGAGACTAACCTTTATGGGAACGGAAAGAAGCGTCAACATAATGGGACTGGACCAGCCTGTAGAGACTCCCTTGCTCGCGGCCATATACAATCACCATGCCCATGTATCCTTAAAAATAAGAGAATAGGGGTCAAATATGGTACGACGGTGCAAATCTTTGATGATCTCACTAATTGATAATAAACTTGTATAAAAATCAGGCGCATGAAAGATATTCTGTAGGTGCATAAATGATGTCAAATGAATCTCCGTGTGTCTAGTAATGGTGGAATGTGTCCCATCTGAAATGAAAATTGGTCATCCAGGATGCACTGCTCGGTAGGAAGTAAATTGAGCATTGTCTCTGTAAAGATGAGGAGATGCGTCAGAATCTATAATCCACTCGGAGATGTCTGTGTCATGACAACTAGTAAGGGCATAAGCAATACATGGTACTAGCAGAGGATATGACAGCGACGTAAGAAGGGTCTGAAGGAGTACTAGTGGAGCGGGTAGCAGGAGTAATAATCTCCCTCGGACAGAAGACAATGCCATCGAACTTTTGATCAACAAAAGTGGCAGTAGGCTCAACCTACTCGACAATACAGGCAGACGCGAGGTAACCACACTTTTGGTAACAGGTCTCCTCGAAGTGGCCAGAATGGTAACAGTAGGTGCATGGCTAATGCGAGTGTCTGCATCCTCTACCATGAACACCGCAACTTATGAACTGAGGTGGACATCCTTTGTTGCGGGATGTGGACATCGCATAGGAGGTATGAGTGGTGGTTGTAGGAGGGAATGTGATCTTGCTGAGTTTATTGTAAGCCTCTTCCATAAGAGGTATAGATGCACCCATAAGAATTTGTTGTGTGTGGCATCGTACTCAAGATCAAGTGTCGCTAGAAATACCAAACTGCAAGAACCATAACTCATAATTTGTCTCATCCATCTTAACGATATGTATGGAGCCCTTGAAGGCATCGAAAGAGGAGAAGTCACCATTGCTCTCTGACATGAGAAGAATCTGGGAAAGAACGCAACTAAGGTTGTAGACCAATCTGAATGTGTCTGCACAATCATACAAGAAATAGTTTGTATATGCAGACTCATGCCAAGACAGTTCCTATCAATCTAGTTGATTCTCTAGAGCATGCTAATGGATCTAAAGATCTGAATTCACTTCGAAAGATCCAAAATCAGACCATGCAGTGGCCTTGAACACAATTGTGTAGACTAACGGGGCAACAAAGTCATTGCTGACGGCAAAGGACGTCGCAGATGGGGGCAGTAAGTCTCATGTCAGCAGCTGGAGTGGGACATGGTGACCTGACAGGGCCGAGTTAGGGCCTCGATTCAATGCTCTGAGGTGACGGTATGTGTTGCCACAACTATGTCGCAAGGGTCATTAGGGCGAAGCAGCAAGCCACTAGAGGCGATGCAGGTGCGGCAAGATGCCATTGGACCCGCTCAGCAGTGAAGAGAGTGTCGATGAGTATTCTTTAAGGCAGCACGTGGAGGTTAAGGCCGATGGGAGAGGAGCAGGTGTGAGGCTCAAAAGCTCTGGTCTAGGATCGTGGCTCTTATACCATGTGAAGATAAAAAAATCTTGATTATAAAGAAAAGGGGTCATAGGGTTCTCCTATATAGAGAGAAGAAGCCTTAGAGGGAAAATTACATGTTATAGACAAAAGAAATGGAAAATACATAAGAAATAGTTTATATAGAGAGAAGCCAGAGAGGGCAAATTACATGTTATAGACAAAAAATAGAAAACACATAAGAAATAAGAAAATATAAAGATAGCACTCAACAACCTCCAATCAAAAATTAACTCAAATGCTATCACCACCCCCATCCATCATGTACATCAGGTATAAATGCAGCTTACATCAGCACAACAATGAAGCCCACAACTTCACGAAGCCAATTCGCAAGCACCTTCATCACAATAAGATATAAAGAGTTGGGCAGCGCAGTGGGCCTCAAGCCCTCAACCCGCCGCACAGTGTTTCAAATTTCGACGAAATTTTGCTGAATTTCGATTTCGACACTCCACTGAAACCGAAAACGAAATCTCGATATGGACACTTCCTTCACAAATCTAGGCCGATTTTGGCATAACAACAACAACAAAGCCTTTTCCCACAATTAAGTAGGGTCGGCTACATGGATTCTTCGCCTCCATTCAGATCTATCTTGAGTCCATCCCGAGCTTATATCCACAAAACTGAGATCCCTTCGTATAGTCTCTTTCCAACACTTCTTAGGTCATCCTTGCCCTCTCTTAGCCGGCTCAACATCCCAACACTCGCATCTCCTAACTGGTGCATCAGCTGATCTTCTTTGCAAATGTCCAAACCATCTTAAGCGATTTTTTCGCATCTTATCCTCGATCAGAGCTACACCAACTTTCTTTCTGATTATATCATTCTGAATCCGATCTTTACGTGTGTGTCCACACATCCACCTTAACATTTTCATTTCTGCTACATTCATTCTTTTCACATGTTTATGGTTCACAGACCAACATTCAGATCCATAAAGCATAGCAGGTCTCACGGCTGCTTTGTAAAATTTTCCTTTAATTTTTAAAGGAAATTTCTTATCACAGAGAACGGCAGAGGCTCCTCTCCACTTTAGCCAGCCAGCATTTATTCTATTAGTAACATCTCCATCAATTTCCCCATCATGTTGCATAATAGATCCCAGATATCTAAAGGAATCTCTCTTCTGAATGTTATCGTCACCAATCTTCACCTCGATTCCTTCACCATTGCTTCCATCAAAGGTGCACTCCATATATTCCGTCTTAGCCCTACTTATACGATATCCTTTAGTCTCCAACTCATGTCTCCAGACCTCAAGCTTCTCATTTACTACATCTCTAGTCTCGTCAATTAACACAATATCATCAGCAAATAACATACACCAAGGTAACTCATCCTGAATGTGACTTGTCAACTCGTCCATAATCAAAGTAAAAAGAAATGGACTCAAAGCAGAAACTTGATGTAAACCAATGTTGATGTCAAAATATCCAGTCTTCCCAGACGAGGTCCTTACACAAGATAAAGCCCTATCATACATGTCCTTTATGAGGTTAATGTATAGGACAGGTACTTGTCTCTTCTCCAACACTCTCCACAATATCTCTCGTGGGACAGAATCATAAGCCTTCTCCAAATCAATAAAGATCATGTGGAGGTTCTTCCTTTTAGCTTTATAAATCTCCATTGTTCTCCTCAGCAAATGGATGGCTTCAATCGTTGAGCGACCTGGCATGAATCCGAATTGGTTTTCTTTTACGTTGGAAACTTGCCTAAACCTTCTTTCGATCACACGTTCCCAAATTTTCATAGTGTGACTCATCATCTTGATACCTCTATAATTTGAACAATTTTGAATGTCTCCTTTATTCTTATAAAAAGGCACCACGATACTCCTCCAATCTTCAGGCATTTTCTTGCTTCGCCAAATAACATTGAATAGATTCGTAAGCCAAGTCAAACCATGCTCACCTAAAACTCTCCATACTTCTACAGGGGATGTCATCCGGTCCTACATCTTTCCCGGGTCTCATAACCTTCAAAGCCTCCTCTACTTCCTTTCTTTGTATCCGTCTATAGCTTGCACGATTCAAGTAACTTTCACTACAAGCTAGATCACCCAAAGAGATCTCTCTATTTCCTTCCCCAATGAAAAGTTTATGGAAGTACTGCTCCCATCTAGTCTTTATATCCTTCTGAGTAACAAACACATGACCTTCCTCGTCCTTAATGCATCTTACTTGAGAAAGGTCTTTAGTCTTTCTTTCCCTTACTTTGGCCAACCTGAATATATCCTTCTGTCCCTCCTTGGAGTCAAGATTTTTATACAAAACTTCATAAGCTTTTGACTTAGCTTCGCTTACGGCCTTCTTTGCGTCCTTCTTTGCTATTTTGTAGTTTGTGACAGTTTCCTCTGTTTTATCCTTAGACATAGCTTTAAAGCAAACTCTTTTTATTTTTAGCTTCTCTTGCACCACTTCACTCCACCACCAAGCCTCCTTTTGACCTGGAGCTCCTCCCTTTGACTCGCCTAGCATCTCTTTGGCTACCTTTCGGATACAAGATGCTACTGCCTCCCACATCTCGTTTGCACTACTGCTACAATCCCAAGATAAGTCTTCTAAAACCTTCTCCCTGAAGCTCGCTTGCTTCAGTGGAAGATTCCACCATCTAGTTCTATTTATCTTAGAAACCCTCCTTTTCTTTACCAGCCGTTTCATTTGTACATCCAAGACTAACAAACGATGTTGGGTTGTCAAACTATCTCCTGGGATTACTTTGCAGTCTTTACAACACAACCGATCTCTTCTCCTCGACGCAAAGTAATATATCTGTGTTCTAGTTGGCACACTCTTATAAGTAGTTAAATGTTCCTCCCTCTTCTTGAAGAGAGTGTTTGCTATGAAAAGATCATATGCCGTTGCAGAATCTAGGATGGCTTTTCCCTCTTCATTTCTATCTCCAAAAACATGTCCTCCATGAATACTAGCATACCCTGAAGCATCTTTTCCCACGTGTCCATTAAAATCTCCACCGATGCAAATCATCTCTCTTTATGGGATTCCTTGTAGACTCTTATCCAAATCCTCCCAAAAAGCTCGTTTAGTTCGTTCATCTAAATCAATTTGCGGTGCATAAAATGAGGTGATATTCAGAATTTCTTCTTCAAGCACCAATTTTAGCAAAATAATTCGATCCCCGAATCTGTTCACCTCAACCACACAATCCTTCAAATTCTTATGAACAACTACTCCAACACCGTTTCTACCATTATCTTTACCTGAATACCAAAGTTTAAAGCATGTCTTCTCAATCTCCCTTACTTTCTCTCCAACCCATTTAGTCTCTTGAAGACACGGTATATGAATCTTCCTTCTTTCCATCGTAACCACTAACTCCATCAACTTTCCAGTTAAAGTGCCAATATTCCAACTATCAATCCGCAACTTCCGTTGCAATCTCTTTTGGACTAACTTCTTTACTCGCATGCGTCCATTATGCGAGAACCCTTGTAAATTTTGGACTGCATCCGGGCGGTGATGCAGCGGAACTAGCTTAATTACCCGCATGCGTTCCCCATGGGGGAATCCTTGCAAAATTTGAACTACATCCAAGCTGCGATGTAACGGCCCTTGCTCATTTTTTATTACATTCGGGCGATGCAACGCGTCGCAAGTAGGGAACGCCCCAACGAAATCTGTATGTTTGCTTAAATCCATGTTGAAAAGATCCGACTATCATGAGGCAACTTCTTAAATAGTATTTTTTTTAGAAAAAAAAAGTACTATTTAGGAAGTTGTCTCTGACTATTTTACGCTGGCAGTCGGCTACCTAACGCAACCCTCCTCATTTACCCGATTTTGGCAGAAATTGGCGAAATTTCGTCGAATTTTCAAAATTGTTTTGTTTTTCAGCATCTCGAAACAAAATCGAAATCGAGATTTAAAACCCTGCTGCCACACAAGATCCTTCTTAGGCAGAAGGTACAGAAGGGAGCAATTTAGACGTTCAAAGTACCAGTTCACCAATCACAGCTCAAGA
The DNA here is from genome assembly GCA_037367405.1 of Ottelia alismoides. Taxonomy (NCBI): domain Eukaryota; kingdom Viridiplantae; phylum Streptophyta; class Magnoliopsida; order Alismatales; family Hydrocharitaceae; genus Ottelia; species Ottelia alismoides. Next base: position 728,447 of record JAZKJV010010267.1, on the reverse strand, counting down.
AGCACTACACAATATCATGTCCAATTAAATCCCAAAACTTTTGGAAAAAACCGAAAAGCCATCCGAACTTGGGGAATCGTTTGCATTTAATCCAGAAATCGTCTCATAGACCTCCGCAAAAGTGAAAGACCTCACCAACTCAAACATGTGGATCTCAGACAACCTCGGCACATGCTCTGCTAGCCCATCTCGTACCACCAAGGGGAACCTTCCTTCTCAGCTTAAGAAAGTGCCAGCCACAGTTGTCCGATGGCATGATCACCTTCCATTGCCTCCCCTTCCATTACCTCAGCACAAAGAATCATTGGTCATGTTGGTGGTGAGAGTGGAGCTGACAGACCATGAGCATGACTTATGGGGTCGGACTAAGGTTGCAGAAGTCAATATTCGATATTCGGTCGGCCAGGTCACTAAGGATTAATCAACAGTCGGACGAATAATCGGATTTAGTCATCCTTTAGTTGATATTGAATTTTTTAATTAGTTTAAATATATAAACTATTTTTATACATATATTCTTATGTATTTACATTGACTTGTACATTTCTATACGATCATAACGAAATAAAAGAAGTAATTGAATTTAAATAAGATATTAAGCATATTAGAATAAGTATGCTTTAGAAAAAGCAAAAAATATAAAAATACAAATTCTCTATGCATAAATCGATTGACTAGTCGGGCCAATCGACCAACTAGTCGGGCTGAGTAGTCGGTTGACCAACTATTGACCGATTGGTCAATAGTCAATCGGTCACCTTACCGACTTGACTAGTCAGACCGACTAGTCGGCCTAATCAGCTGATTTTTACAACAGAGGGTTAAACTGAGAGGATTTTGTCATATCTCTCATATGTATGATGCATTGAGGGTGCAGCGATAGATAATTAATTTGGTTTTGTCTCCGATTAATGACATGTAAAGCCAAGGGGTTCTATGAAAGGTAAATTTGTATATGTGGTTGGTAAAGCAAAGAAGATTGGCTACCATATTACTTAGGAGCAAGTAGGGGGGGTAGACATCGACAATATGTATGTTGTATGTGTTAGTGGGAAGGAAGATGAGGAGCACATGTTTTCCATGTGTTACAATGTAGTAGTAGTTCAGGGAAACCTAAAAGTTTCATAGTTAGATACAAGGATAGGTGAGCTTCATATTTAGAGTGGTGGGTGGACAGGGCCATATCTAAATGAGGCTGCAAAGGCTGGAGCCAGTTGGTAATGGTCCTTTAAGCTACTTGGACCGGGCATGAAATATTATGTCAAGAATGTGGTGAACAGGGCAAAAGCATCGTACGCATCATGATTGCACTAGCATCTTCAAGAGGTTGTACAAAGTTGTCTCCATAACTCCATTAATTTCATTGAATCCGTGTTGGATAAGCATCCTTTGGCTTTTTAAAAGAACTCCTAAAAGTCTGAACAATCATTGTTTCTTTCGATCGAGCAATCATTGGTGAATTTGAGAAACAACAACAAAACCTTTTCCCACAATTAAGTATCGTCGGCTAGAAAGTTGAGAAAGTGATTTAAAAAAGTTGCATGCAATGTTCTATCTTCAAGGACTAAAGCAACATTTGAACTTCCATTAGTTTTCTGATGCCACATCAGCAAGAATAGATAAGCTCTTTGATTTAATCAATCTCAGTTTTCAAGCATACCCGAGCAACAAATTTGGAAAGGAGACTCATGGTTGCTATATCTACTTTCATCCGTTCTTCTAAGCCTGGATATTGCACCTGAAACATACAAAAGATGAAGTGAGGGCCAAACTTCTCTTAAGCTTACTTGTGAAATTAAAGACAGGTTGGATACTTGGATTGAATACCCTACAAAGACAAGGTCTTTAAAGATGAGATCTTTGCAATGATTACTCTAAATAATACGTAGCAAAACTTTTAGAATTATAAGAAGGTAAAGAATAGGCAGCTCATTTTGGATTTGCACACACCATGCAAATAGGTATGCTCCCTTATCTTCCCTAATGGACATAGCACAAGCAAAACTCTGTGCTAATTGGTGTGCTGCAGTTTCTTTACCCAAAACAGCTTTAGCTAATAGCATTGAATATGACAGGTATCAAAATTTGTTTATCTTGAAAATGAATGTCAGTTTGATAAAAGATTGTAACAGAAAGAGTAAAAATAATTATGGGCAAACGTGCCTACTAATCACATTGTATGCTCAAGTTAAAAATGGAAATGTGAAGTTCTAAGATATAGGATTATTTTGATGTCGATGGGAATGATAGTCGACAGCTTATATGGAGCAGAAATGGACAAGCATACAAGATAAAGATCAAACCTTGTCTTCAATATTAAAATATATCTCGCAGAATTCTCGCAGCAACTTATGTGCACTGTAATGTGGACATTTAGATCACCGGTTTCAATCCAAAAAGGCAAATTCTAACTGATTTATTCACAATAAAACCCATCCGAAATTAGTCTCGGATATCAAGATTTTTTTAGAAGTTAATGTAGTGTGACTCTACTATGTCACACTTTAAAAAAGAAAATACAGAAAAGAAGTTAATCTTCTTTGCGGCAGCGCAAGAGTAGCCACCTATTTTGGATAAAACATACTCATGCAACAAATAAACAGCTTCCTAGATCTAAGTTTGGCAAAAGAAATATTAGCCCGAGGAAGAATTATAAGTTACGCAACACTTTGAAAAATTGCCACCAACCTTAATTGCCACTTCCTGGTTATCCTTCAAATAAGCATGGTGAACTTGAGCAATTGATGCAGCCGCAATTGGTTCCTCATTGAAAGATAAAAATCTGGAATTCATACACAATACAAAATATTAACCTTTTAAATGGAAGTACCTTTGACTTTAAGGGTGTGCAAAGAATAGTATTAAATCTGCCACATTTCAATTTCATGTTTAACCTATCTGCATTTCAATTTCATGTTTAACCTACGTTATTAGATAGAGCCAGGTTGCATTGAACCACACTCATTAGGATCTCTGATGACGTGAAGAAGACGGAATACGATTAAGTTATGGAGTCAATCGAGCTAATATCATCTAAAATGGGCTATAAGTTTTTTTATGCCAATGAGCGACCATTAGAGTTTAGTCGTCATCCAAATATATTTATTTGGATAAACAGCGGGTGCAGTCCCGAGATGGGACCCATCATAAAAAATCATTACAAAACTGGCAATTAGATTTCCGGACCGTGTGAAGCGCATTCCTCAGTTCCAGTACATTATCATAATAAAAGCACTGACCATGAAAGATAAGCTCAGTCTTAGTGCACCATAACATCACAGAAACGTGAAAGGAGCGGAACAGTCCTTTTGAGAGTTGCCACGGAATGTTCAAACAGAAGTCTATAAAGAACAATCTTCAGTCATGAGCCATGAAAAACCAACACGCTCCAGATATAAGTTGAGTACCTATATCGGAAGAAGATATGGTCCATATCCTCCGTGATAAGAACTCATTCAACCGACACTTAACATCTCCATCTCTAATATGATTCTTCCTTGATAGTCAACTGCTGATAAGCACCCTCAACTCTATACTCTCTTACACTGCTCGGGAAAGTAGGAAAAGACTTCACCCTATCATCCGGACGATCCTTCACCAGAACCGCATATGATGTTGTCGTGATACACCTCCTTATTCATGCAATCCAGACCTCCAGAAAACCCCTCTGTTGAAGAGATGCTCAAAGGAAGCGCCAAGCTAAGCAGTTGTACACCTTGGAGAAGTCAACCATCCACATTAGGCCCCACTTGAGATTCCGCTTCTAGTCCAAAACCATCTCATCGGCAAAAACAAACCCATCAACCATAAGCATGCAAGGAACAAAAACATCTACTACGGTAAAATAAGTGTATGCAGAACCATTTTGAGTTGATTGGTCAAGAACTAAGCAATAATAAGATACACCGCATTGGATAAGGCAATTGGATAAGACAATTGCATTGGATAAGGCAGTTTAATGAAACTGTTGTTGCGGTGACTCTCACCTCGGGAGATCGCCCTCTCTTTTATCAAAAAAAAAGGCAATTGGATGAAAGTCTTCAGCACGCATCGTCACCTCCCTCTTTGGCAGCATAACAAGGAGAGCCTTATTGATCCCTTCAAACTTTAAATTACCATTATCTAAACTCTTACCGCATCATCATATAATTACCCTTCCCAACCTTCCAAAACACCCTGTAAAATAATACTGAAAAACCGTCTGGACCAGGTGCCCATCGGCGACGGTGTTGCGCGGTTGAAGTGTCACGCGACACGATTGGAATGCCACCCAAGGTGGTGTGGGTCCCTGTTAGACATGTGAGCCTGATGCGAATCATTTCTACAGTAAATGTAATTGTATTTATTTTATATAATCAGTAAAAGTTATTGATTTTCACTCCCTATCTGAGATTAACGAATTCATGCACTTATAAAATCCCTCAATATAATTAGCATTATGTGCCATGGCCATCTTGATAATTATAAAGTTGTTGATCTAATGGTTAGAATATAGAGATTGATGTTGAGATGATATTGTAGAGTTATATTTATGTCTTCGTACTATTTTCTTATTTTTCTATTCTTTTGTCTATCATATGTAATTTACCCATTGGTCTCTCCCCTATATAAGAGAGCCTAGGGTTCAAGGAATAAATAAAGTTTCTCATTTTTCCCCACATGGTATCAGAGCGGTGGTCCTAGACCGGAGCTCTCATACCCCCCATAAACCCTAACCCTACCCCCCCCCTCGCCGCCCCTCTCTCGCTCCTCCCTTGCAAGGGATGCCGCCACCGCCCTCTCTCTCTCTAGAATTGTTGTCGCCGACCCCTCTCTCTTTAGAGGTACCGCTGCCGACTGCTATCTCTCTAGGGGTTCCGCCACCGACCTCTCGTTCTTGATGGAATTGGTTGCTTGAGTCTACACATGCAACCAAATCTCTCTATGTCAATGTAGACAAAAGCTTGTCTAGTTTACAACCCTAGTCTTCTCTAGATGTCATGTCAGAAAGCAAAGTAGATATCCCCACCACAGGCGCCTTCAGAGATCATGCGCCTATAGTAAAGATGGATGGGTCAAACTACGAATTGTGGGCCATGCAGTTAATGATCCTGATGAAGTCTACAAGTAAGAAACACATTCTTACCGAGAAGAGCCGATTGAGAAAACTGGGGTTAACACCTCAAGACAAGGAGGGCGCGTCTTTTTGGCTTGTAGGACACGACTTGTGATAGATGTCAGTGCCAACAAGAGGATGCAGAATATATTTCCTTCAAATCGGCACGGATTTGGAGGGAGTTGGGTTTAAACTGGCTCGAGAGAGATGAGACGGCTGCATTCTGGAGATCGGTTCGTGCGGTGGGGTACAGCTCCACAGACGGAGTCTTTCTCGCCTTCGCGCCTTATTTTCAACAACCAGAGATTCTACTCAGAAAATGTGATTTCACATTGTAATGCTCTATACAATTTTCTGGGCTTCTCGATAATGTAATCTAACTGCTTTTAATGAATTATTGAGGCGGTATCTCACAACTTGGGAGATTACCCATCGTTTTTCTATCAAAAAAACACCTCATGGGAGGCGGATGATGCACAAGGTTTGGCTTTCAGGTACATTGGCAATAGAGATCGCCAATGATGTGTTACATCAGCCCACCGCCAAGGAGATGTGGGATATTCTCGTTGTTACTTATTCACATGCAAGGAATGAGACAAAGATTTTGCAATTACTATCAAGCAGAATGGACGGCCCCTTCATTCGTTATATACATCCTTGCGTGGGATGTTTGAAAAGCTACACAGTTTCATGCCCTTCACATCTACTCCTAAGCACCAAAAGACTTATAGGAATGCCACCGTGGTTGGTGTATTCCCGGCAGCCCTTGATCTTGAGTATGAGGCTGCTCGTTCCCAGATTCTGGCAGATGCCACTATTCCTCCCATGGAGGAAGCTTTCCGCAGGCTCAGTAGGATCACTGTCCCATCCACTACTGCCAGTCAGACTTTTTCAACGATGGCTGCCTCCCGAGGTCGAGGAGGTTCTTCTCAATTTCATGGATGTGGACCTCGTGGCAGAGGAGGTCGTATTCGCCAGCTATGTACTTGCTGCCATCGTCCTAGATATACAGAGGATACATGCTACTCCAAGCATGGATTTCCTGCTTTTGCTCGAGTAGCTGAGCAGATTGAGCCCCTGGCTGCTTCTTCTTTAGATCAGCGATTTGATGACCTTGTAGCACGATTGAGGGGCATTATACCTCCGGCCAGTCCCATTACTTCTTCGTCGGTCTCCGGGAGTCATTCAGATATGGTTGCTTCAGTTTCTTCTAGTACTTCAGGTAGTACTTATGCACTTACTAGTTGTAGTGGATCTGATGTTATAAAATGGATTATGGACTCTGGTGCTACACATCACTTATGTGGAGACAGAGGTCACCTTATAGCATACAGACAGGTTCCTCCAGGATGAACTGTAGTTATAGCAAACGGGACTCATTCCTCGATCAGTGGACAGAGGGAGATTAGCATGACACCCTATATCCGTCTACAGAATGTGTTGCATGCACCTGACTTTTCTATGAATTCGTTACCTATTAGTCAGATTATGAAGGATCTACATGGTCAAGCTATTTTTGACCCATCTTCTCTTGTATTTAGGACATCCTTACGGGCAAGGTGATTGGGTGTGGCCGTGAGCAGGGCGGTCTCTATCGCTTGGTTCGAACTCCTTATGCCGGCATTTCCTCTCACTCTGTTGGACCCATCTCACCCTTTACGTGGCACCTGCGCTTTGGTCATCTCCCGCTCCAGAAAATGTTTCGTGTTCTGCCTCAAATCTCTCCCCACTCATCCTTTCAATGTGAGGCATGTCAGTTGGGAAAGCATCATTGATATGCCTTCCCCAGTCGTCAGAGTCGGAGCAGTAGCTCTATTTTTGAGTTATTTCATATAGATATTTGGGGTCCCAATCGTGTTCCCGATCATCAGGGACACAGATTTTATCTTGTTGTTGTTGTTGATTTCTCTCGTCTGTCCTGGGTCTTTTTATTAATGAATAAATCTGAAGGTGGAGATGTTATCAAGAACTTTCTCAATGAATTGTTTTCTTCTTCTTTGAAATTTGTGAGAACTGATAATGCTTTGGAATTCTGTACTCATACTCTTTCCAGTTATTTTTCAACTCAAGGTATTATTCATCAAACATCATGTGCCTATACTTCCCAGCAATATGGTGTTGCAGAGAGGAAGCATCATCATTTGCTTGATGTTACCAGAACTCTTCTCAATCAGAGTCATGCTCTGCATTATTTATGGGATGATGTTCTTACGACATGCTATCTTATTAATCACATGTACTCGTCGGTCTTGGGTGAGAAAATTCCCTTCTCTCTTGCTTTTCCTGAGAACGAATTGTTCTCCCTTACTCCTCACGTGTTTGGCTCGGTCGCCTTTGTCAACCAATTGTCTCCAGGTGTTGACAAGCTCTCTCTTAGAGCAGTCAAGTGTGTCTTTGTCGGGTACTCCAGGACACAAAAAGGGTATAGATGTTATGACCCAATGTGCATGAAGTATTATGTTAGTGTTGAAGTCACATTTTTCGAGTTTGTGATGTACTTTTCTCCTAAAGGTAATTAGTTGAATTCCTCAGACTCCGATGATGAAATCTGCATGCCACCACACCAACATCACCTCTTTCACCACCATCGCCACCACCACTACCACCTCCACCTCCTATATCTTCATCCCCCATTGTCTCAGTCCCACCGTTGCCGCATCACTATACCCGCCAGCCTGCTTCTGTTCATGGTCACCGCTCATCATCTAACATGCATGAGGTATGTTCTGATTACATAGTTCCTAACGATGGGTCTGATGGTCTGCCTACGCAGGGTTCTTTACAAGGGATAGACGTGGAGGTTGATGATCTGGACTTACCTATTGCGCTTCGGAAGCAGAAGCGTAGATGTGCATCATATCCTTAAGCATCCATGGTCTCCTTTGATCGCTTGACTGGGGAATTCAGGAACTTTGCAGTTGCACTATCTGCCATGGACATTCCACGGAATTATCAGAAGGCTTTGAAGGATAGTCGGTGGCGATTAGCTATGGAAGAAGAGATGGTTGCCTTAGGATCACGTGGTACCTGAAGCTCGGTTCCTGCTCCTGATGGAGTGTTTGTCGTCAGTTGCAAGTGGGTGTTTACTATTAAATACCGTGTAAATAGGAGTTTGGATCGCTACAAAGCCAGACTGGTAGCTCATGGATTTACTCAAACATATGGAGTGGATTACCTAACACATTCTCCCCAATGGCTCGTCATTCTACTCTATGGATTCTTCTTTCTGTTACAGTTGTACGTGATTGGCTTCTCTTCCAGCTTGATGTTAAAAATGTCTTTTTGTATGGGGACCTACAGGAAGAAGTTTGCATGCAGCAGCCTCCTGTGTTTGCTGCTGAGGGGGAGTATCTGCAGGTTTGCAGACTTCATAAGGCAATATATGGCCTTAAATAGAGTCCTAGGGCATGATTTCAGAAGCTCTCGGATTTAATTGAGAAGCAGGGATTTCAGAGGTCGAATGCGGATCATTCATTTTTTGTACAGAGAACTTCTAGAGGCATGGTGATTATTATGGTATATGTTGATGACAAATTAGCCACAGGTGATGACGTGCACGGATAAAAAGGGCTAAAGAATTGATGGGTCGACCATTCGTTAGTAAGGATCTTGGCACCTTACGATAATTCTTAGGATTAGAATTTGCTAGAAATCAGCAGGGTCTTGTGATGACCCAACCGAAGTATGTGACAGATATACTAGTCGAAACAAGAATGATTGGATGCCAGCCAGCTACCACTCCTATGGACCCTAATATGAAGTTATATGATGATGATACATAGGAGGTGGACAGGAGACGATACAAAGAAATAGTGGGGAAGCTTCTTTATGTTGCTATAACCAGACCGGATATCTCATTTGCAGTCAGCCGGGTGAGCCAATTCATGGAACAACTCCAACAGGTACACATGGATGCTGTATATAGGATTTTGAGATACCTAAAGTCTTCTCCAGGTGCAGGATTATTATTCAAAAAGAGGGTAGCACTTACCATTTCTGCATGCACTGATGCTGATTATGCAGGATGTTCAAAGGATAGAAAGTCCACTTCGGGCTTTGCAGTTTTTGTTGGCAGCTCTCTTGTCTCTTGGAAGAGTAAGAAGCAAACTGTGGTTGCCAGGTCCAGTGTTGAGTCTGAATATAGGGCTATGGCACAAGCTAGTACAGAAATGATGTGGGTTTGAGCTGTACTAGCAGATTTACATATAGATGTACCTATTCCTATGCAGCTTCAATGTGATAACCAAGCAGTCATGTTCATTACAAACAATCCTGCATTTCATGAGAGAACCAAGCGTATTGAAATGGACTGCCACTACGAGGGATATGATTCAAAAAGGGTTATCTCTACTTCTCATGTCAGCTCAGGGGATCAAACTGCAGATATTTTCACGAAGGCTTTACTCAGAGGGTCGTTCCAGAAATGCTCATCCAAGCTGAACATGATTGACATCTATGCTCCATCTTGAGGGAGAGTGTAGAGTTATATTTATGTCTTTGTACTGTTTTTTTTATTTTTCTGTTCTTTTGTCTACCATATGTAATTTACCCATAAGTCTCTCCGCTATACAAGAGAGCCTAGGGTTCAAGGAATAAACCAAGTTTCAAATTTTTCCCAACAGATATCTAAAGAGTTAGATTGAGGACTCAACTAGCACCATCAAATAATTATCGAGAAAGGATCTCCAACCTGAGAAGGAGATGGCAATCCTTACTACAAAGGTTAGTATCCGACCGGCCACCTGATGCAGGTCCTCTGCATGGAATACAGATTTAGAGGTGTCGGATGAGTTAAGTCAAAGAGTTGACTAAGCGAGATCGACATACCAAAGACGTATGTCGTATGTTGTCACGATATAGCACGCATCCTCTAACCAGAGACAGGTGTATTACTAAATGTCTAAGTATGTACATTTGACAAACCATTACGTTGATGGTCTAATCAAGATCTATACATCGGCAAGCTGGTAAGCATACAAAGGCATATGAGTAATACGATCTCTCAAATGGATCATACAGATTCACTACTGAACCGGAAGACATGAGCTCACTCATGAGATATTGGGAGCAACCAAATTCCATCTATGGTTTCGTTTAAAAGAATGATAGGATTTGTAGGTATGATACATGTTGAAGAATGTAATAGAGTGGTAATTGGATCTCTCCACGATACAATTACCACTCACTCATGTTTAGTCTCACATCTACTATCCATAGGACTTCGATCTGTCTGTGGGGCATGGAAGGACATATCGATATTGATATCGTTTCGATATCGTGTCGATATCGATATATCGGCGATATATCGCCGATATATCGCCGATATATCGTTATATCTAGGATTCTTTCTGAAGAAAATGCATGAAATCGGATATATCGATATATCGATTTCGATATCGGTCCCATGTCGATATCGATATATCGGCGATATATCACCGATATATCGGGATACGACCTTCCATGCTGTGGGGCTATATACAAGGTTTAAAAAAGCGCGAGGCGGTCCGAGGCGTTTTCTCTAAAATTGAGGCGAGGCGTAAGCCTCGAGGCGGTCGAGGCGTAAGCCTCAATTTTTTGAAAAAAATTATAAAATAAAAGCAAAATACATTAAAAAAGCATATAATAATATTAAGTTTTGCCAAAAAACATTCAAAAATAATTTTACACTAGTAAGAGATACAATACATAAGCGATTATTCTAAGATTCGCAACTAACGATCTTGGAATAACTATTTTAAGATTCACAACTTTATATTAATGCCAAAAATATTGATGTGTCAGTTCTTTGTGGCTAATGCAATGTATGTCGCAGATATTGATAAGAAAATTTTCCAAGCTAAATACTAGATGGACCCATATATCTGGAAAGTCATGGCTCTCAATATGATATAGTGCTAAAGATTTGGTGACCATGGAGCCAGCAACATTCAAACTTGCAACTAATATAAAATACTTATTATAATTCAAACTCAAATATGTATGCAATAGAACTATTATGTGCAAATGCATGATAAATTGAACATGATATATACAAGATCACTGAATTTTGTTTGTTTCAAGCGATCTCTTCTCTTTACATGGAGCTACATATAGAAATATGCAAGGTTTAACATGGAAACAAAAACACAAACATTAAAAAAATAATGCTTAAGGAAAAATAGGGTCATGTGCAAAGCACACAACCAAAAAGCTAAAAAAAAGCCTCATGCTCGAGGCTTACGCCTCCGCCTCGCCTCGAGCGCCTCACGCCTCGAGCGCCTCACGAAGACTTGAGGCGTACGCACCAGCAGTAGGTCTCGAGGCGCACGCCTCGAGGCGCTTTAGGCTCGCCTCACCTCGAGGCGTACGCCTCAGCGCCTCGAGGCGGCGCTTTTTAAAACTATGGCTATATAAGGAGCCCCACACCCCATGTACTCAATGTGAAAGTTCAATAAAAACATATGGCCCTTTAAGGCCTTCTCCCGTGATTTCATCCTGCTCCTTAGGAAGTAGGGTTCCACGTAAATCCATGTGATCAAAGTTTCATATTTATTTATTTTCTTGCTATGTTTATCGATTCGCTTCTGCTCTTCTAGATTTTAACATGGTATCGGAGCGGTTCGATTTCCTGGTATTTATTGTTCGAGCGGCAATTTTGTGTTCCCTTGAAATTTGATTGCCTATTCAAAGTTTTGTCCATATTTTTTTATCACGAGTTAGAGCATCGGAGCTCTCCTATTAGCCCCTTGGTATCCAGGCTCTCTTCAAGCTCTGGAAAGCTCGCAGCACAGCATTGCAACCCCAAACCGAACCCTGCGCGGCCTTAGGAACCCAACTCCCGGTCATGATGCGCGAGTCAGCTCCAGATGCATCTTCTATTGTGGCTCCCTCCCTCTTGTCGAACTCAACGGTAGCGTGATCGTGTTGCCTCCCCGATCTACAAGCAGCACCGTCGCCAGCCCTCTATGGTGCTCCAACACTGCTACTATCACTCGCAAAGGACTTCGCCTGACCTCCATCCTCGTCCCACAGAACCAGCCTTCTCTAGGAGCAGCTCCATCGTGATGGTGCAAAAGATCCTCTTGGCGTAAAAGAATCTCCATCACGATGACTTGAAAGCCCCTCCAGTCGTGCTCCCAAAGGCATAACAACACCCCCAACCGCATAACAATACCCCCAATCACATTCTCCATTGAAGGAGGGTACAACAGGTCGTACAAAGAAAACAAGGAGGAAGAAGGAGGAGGCCGAAGGTGACACGTGACTCCTCCCCTCCTGGAGTACTCTCCTGGCGACTCCTCCAGCTCAAGCGAGGTCTCCAATATCGGCGGCAGTTGCAAGCTTCGAAAAGAATGGTTCCCTTACGGAACCCTAAATAGAAGTCATGGCTGGGCTATGTTATTTAAAAAAGGATCTTTTGTTTGGGCTCAACGAACCTAGCCATTACCAAAAAAGAAGAGGCCCAACGAGCCTCCTGCTACATTGTATTCCAAAAGAAGAAGAGAGAGGTCGGAAAAAAGTGGCACATTTTTTTTGGGAAAAAAGGAGAAGTGAATAGCCAAAATAGAAGAATAAGAACGACTAAGAAAAAAAGAGATTGATTTGCAAGTTTTGTTTCTCCCAATTTGATGTTCCATGCTCTTTATTTTATCAAGTATGGGAGAAAGGAGGCGTCAAAAATGGATTCTTCAGGACTTCGACTACTCGTCCACGACTGACAGACCGACACTCCAGATTTCTATAGATCATCTGTCTTCACCGAGCATCGATTTCTTCGTCAGGGTATATACTTCTTCTTTTACTACCCAACTAGTACTCCGCACTGGACTTCTTCTATTGCAACTCTTCTCCAGGCATGACAAAGTATGTTCTGGTGACATGGTATCGCAACGACTCTACAGGCATGGCAGAGATACGTTCTGATGATCTAAAAGCCGCAAACCCGTCCTCGAGCGAGGTCTTCTACCAACAGCGGACATGTATTCTTCTTGTGATGTATCGTGTGAAGATGTGGTGTATACTTCTTCTTTTTGTTGCAAGCTGCAGCTTTCTCAGCTCCAGAGGGGGAGTATTGGAGGATGTAACAAAGTGGTAATCGGATCTCTCCAAGATTTAATTGCCACCCACTCATATTTAGTCACACATCTACTATTAATGGGACTTCGGTCGGTCTGTTGGGCTATATAAGGAGTCCCGCACCCCATATACTCAATGAGAAAGTTCAATAGAAACATACAGCCCTTTAAGGCCTACTCTCGTGGTTTCATTCTGCTCCTTAGGGAAAAGGGTTCCACGTAAATCCTCATGATCAATGTTTCATATTTATTTATTTTCTTGCTCTGTTTATCGATTCGCTTCCGCTATTCTAGATTTCAACAATACATGCTTTTGGAAAGCATATGATCGATACCAACTCCCAAAGATCGAATCAGAAATTTAACGATAAAACACTGAAAAAGACAATTCAAATAAGATCAGAGCTTAGGTTTATTCTAGGTTTCCAGTATGCAGGATGCACAGTATTAGGAATACTCGAGGGTGATACGATCTTAAATGATTGTATAACTATGGTACTTCCATTCTAAAGGAGTAATAAAATAGGTTTAGATTTTAGTGACTCCACTCAGTAGACTACTTATCCAATATTGGTCCAAATGTTGGATATTGATCTGAATGTGATTCAGATGCAATGAGAAAACTGGATATTCTGTCTGACTTGATCAGACATCTCTGAGAGGTCTTCGAGATCTGGATATGAGACTAGATCTCACTATCCAAGTCACTATATATGGAATATACAGTCGTCATATCCTTATCTCCAAGTATCCATATCTTGAAAGAGTTCAAGAGGTTCCATTCGAGACAAAATCTGAGCATTGGAAAATTAAGAGAAATAGTGATAGTTAAATTGGATTTAATTATCATAAGTAATGTGTATATGATTCACATTATTTAGACATGAGTAGAGAGACATCTTAGATGATTAAATTAGACTTAATTATCATAAATGAAATTAATGTGGTAAATATTATCCATAATAATTATTGAAAATGTGGATATGATTCACGATATCATAGAGAGAATTAGCTGTGAATAGGATTCATAATTTAAATATTCATCTGAATTTGATTTACATTAAGCAATTAAATGTAAATAAGATTTACATTTAGTTTTGGATAGATTAATATGATTCATAAATATCAATGGTCTATTTGCGATTGCCATAAAGAATGTGCAAATTATTTGGTACTATTTTGTTGATGAAATAATTCTATGAATAAAGATTCAATATAATAAGATTACATTAAAGGAGATTGGAGAGAGAAAGTCTCTCTCCAATTTCATGGTCGACATCACGCATAAATGAGGAAGGGGGCTTTCTCCTTTCCACATTTTGAAAGTAGGCTATCTCCTTTCCTCTTTATTCATGAGAGAGATTAAATTTTTGGAGCGTGAATTGATAATTAATTTATCAATTCTAGTCATATTGTTTGAAGCATAAGTATAATCTTTACATTTAATCGCAACCATTGATTAAATTTTTGGAGCCCGAATATGATGATGCTCGCTCGCAGATTCTTGCAGATGCTACTTTTCCTCGAATGGAGGAAGTATATCGCAGACTTAGCCGAATTACAGTCCCATCTACTACTACTACTCAGCCTCCTTCAGCGATGGCGGCCACCCGAGGCAAAGGAGCCTCTTCTTCGTTCTGCGGCCGTGGACCTAGTGGTAGAGGTGGTCGCATCCATCAGCCCTGCACCTTCTGCCATCGCACAGGTCACACGGAGGATGCAAGCTATTCTAAGCATGATTCGGCATCGACGCGTGTAGCCGAGCACGTAGCATCTCCACCGACATCTGCTTCAGACTAGAGGTTTGAGGAACTTGTTTCCAGATTGCAAGATATTATGCCTCCTGTCTCTACAAACTCTCCAGAAGGCAACTCGGCCATAGCTGCTTCAGCCTCTGCCGGTACGTCAGCCACTACTAGCACCTCAGGTAGTGCTTACACCTTTACTTCTTGTTACGGATCTGGTGTTTCAGAATGGATTATGGACTCCAACGCGATATATCATCTTTGTCGAGACAAAAATAAATTTACATCCTACAAGGAGGTTCCACTGGGGCGATCTGTACTAGTGATAGCAGATGGGACCCTCTCCCCCATCATTGGACAGGGGGAGATCAGTTTGACGCCTTCTATGCGTCTACAGAATGTGTAGCATGCTCCAGATTTTTCGATGAATTTATTATCTATCAGTCGTATTACAAAGGATTTGCATTGTCACGCTATTTTTGACCCATCGTCTCTTGTTTTTAAGGACATTCTTACGAGCAAGGTGATTGGTTGTGGTTGTAAGCAGGATGGTATTTATCGTCTGGTCCGAACTCCCTATGTTGGTGTCTCCTCTCAGTCAAGTGGACCAGTCTCTCCATTTGCATGGCAGCTATGCTTTGGCCACCTCCCTCTTCAGAAGATGTGTCATATCTTGCCGTAGATTCCACCGGGTTCTTCTGTTCAGTGTGAAGCGTGTCAGTTGGGAAAGCATCACAGATCTGCTTGCCCTAGTCGTCAGTCTCGAAGCAGTAGCTCCCTTTTTGAATTACTTCATGTTGACATTTGGGGTCTGAGTCGTGTCCCTAACCACCAGGGACACAGGTTTTACCTAGTTGTTGTTGATGACTTTTCCCGGTTGTCATGGGTGTTGTTGTTGTTGAAGAATAAATCTGACGCAGGGATGTGATCAAAAATCTTATAAATAAAGTGCAGAATGTTTTTCTTCTACAGTGAAATTTGTGCGTACGGATAATGCTTTGGAATTTTGTATTCGTGCTCTTTCACATTTCTTCTCGTCTCGAGGCATTATCCATCAAACAACTTGTTCTTACACGTTTCAACAGAATGGCGTTGCAGAGAGAAAGCGTCGTCATCTTCTTGATATCACTCGAACAATACTTATCCAGAGTCGTGCTCCCAATTCCTTTTGGGGTGATGCAATCCTTACGGCATATTACCTGGTGAATCGTATGCCATCCTCTGTCTTAGGTGAGAAAGTTCCTCTTTCCGTTGTTTTTCCTGACAGGGAATTATTCTCACTTACTCCTCGTGTCTTGGGCTATGTTGCCTTCGTTCGCCAATTGTCTCCAGGACTTGACAAGTTCTCACCTAGGGTAGTCAAGTGTGTGTTTGTTGGGTACTCTCGGACTCAGAAGGGTTACCGATGCTATGACCCCTTGAGCAGGAAATATTACGTCAGTGCCGATGTCACCTTCTTTGAGTCTATGATGTATTTCTCTCCTACAAGTGACAGGTTGGCTTCATCCACATCTGATGTTGAGATTTATGTGTCACCTCCTCCTCTGCGTTCATCTTTTCCCATATCGGTTCTTGTTGTTCCACCATCACCACCATCATTACCACCACCACCTCTACAACCACATGTTTCACCTTTATCGAAATTCTATACTCGTCGATCTGTCCCTGCTCATGGTACTCGTCAATCATCCAGCACGCCTCAGGTTTGTCCAGATAATATTACTAACGATGGGTGTAAAAATGTGCCAGTGGAGGGATCTTTGCAGGAGACTAACATACTGGCGAGTACCATTTCTGATGATCTGAATGTACCTATTGCCTTACGGAGGCAAAAGCGTACATGTGCATCATACCCACTTGCTTCACAGGTTTCCTTCCATCGTCTCACATGGGACATTCACAGGTTTGCTGTGGCCCTATCTACCGTGGAAATACTATGGAATTATCAGGATGCCTTGAAGGTTAGTTGATGGTGTTCAGCCATGAAGGAGGAAATGGCTGCTCTACAGTCGTGGGGTATATGGAGCTTGATTTCTGCTCCCCCAGGAGCATCCATTGTCAGTTGTAAATGGGTATTTACTGTCAAATATCATGCAGATGGCAGCCTTGACAGTTACAAGGCAAGGCTAGTGGCGCGAGGGTTCACTCAAACATACGACGTGGATTATATGGACACATTCTCTCTAGTCGTGCGTCACTCGACTCTACGTGTCCTCCTTTCAGTTGATGTGGTACGTGATTGGCCCTTGATTCAGCTTGATGTTAAGAATGCATTTTTGTATGGGGATCTGCAAAAAGAAGTCTACATGCAGCAGCCTCCGGGGTTTGCTGCTGAGGGGGAGAGTCAGATGGTGTGTAGACTGCACAAGGCAATATATGACCATAAACAAAGCTCGCAGGCATGGTTTCATGAGCTTTCTGACCTAATTTTTTTTTGAAGTCTGAACGGTAGGGGGAAACACTCAGTGGTGTCCGCCCCAAAATATATTAAAAACAAAAGAAAAAGATAACAGGAACAACCGAGTCAACAAGCACCGCACCCCACCCATTACAGATTCCAGTCGTCAAGCAGACGACTAACTAACACACACACATTTTCTTTGTAAAAACATTGGCCCGAAAAAAGAAGGTCGTTTTTTCCCCTCCAAACCGCCCATAGAATGGCCATCGGGATAACCCGCTCCCTCCGCGGTCTATGAAGGTTGGCACGGGCCGAATCCCAAAATGAGAGGAAGTCACCGCTGCTGCACCATGCCGGTCCCAAATCCAGCCAGACCTGAGTTACCACGGGGCACGAGAAAAATAAGTGCTCAATTGATTCGACCGCCGCGTTGCATAGAAGGCGCCTATCAAAAATAACCCCGAGCAGCCTCATGCATCTATCCCTCGTCATCAGTCGCTTACGCCTAAGGAGCCACAGAAAGAAACCAATCCGCTCCGGGAGCTTCAGACCCCAGATCAGCGAGCAATCTCTGGAAAGCAGCTCCGAGCCAGCCGGGGGAGGTCTAGAGATTGCACCATAGGCACCGCTCACCGAGAAGGAGCCATCCTTCCACGCCCAGTGGTCCCTGCTGACCTAATTGAAAGGCAATGGTTCAAAAGATCAAATACATATCATTTTTATTTGTCCAGATTCCAGAAGACTCCCAGAGGTAATGTTGTTATCATGGTGTATGTTGATGATATACTTGTTATGGGAGATGATATGCAGGGGATAAAGATGGAAAAAGCATTTCTGGGCCATCAGTTTGTTACTAAGGATCTTGGCACCCTACGATATTTTCTGAGGTTAGAATTTGAAAGGAATGCGCAGGGTCTTGTGATGACCCAAAGGAAGTATATTACAGACATGCTTGTTGAGACGGTCATGGTCAGGTGTCGACCCTCGACTACTCTTATGGATCCTAGCATGAAGTTGTATGATGATGATACAGATGAGGTTGACAGGAGAAGATATAGAGAGATGGTGGGAAAGCTTCTCTATATTACTATCACTAGACATGATATCTCTTTTGCAGTAAGTCTGTTGAAGAATGGTCTTGGTGGGCTATATTTAGTACCACATCTTGGAGTGGTGACTTTTGGTCACATTGGTGGGGCTATATAAAGAGCCCCACACACATTGTAATCTTTGAGAAATTGAATGCAAAATCAGCCCTTTGAGGCGGTTCTCCCGTGGTTTCATCCCGCTCCTTACGGAGTAGAGTTCCACGTAAAATCAAAGTGTTTCAATTGTTATATTCTTACGTTAATTCGCTCCCGCATTTCATATTTCAACATGGTATCAGAGCTTGTCGATTCTTGAAGATTTTAAGTTCCTTATTTTTAAATTAGAGATTCAATTTTGGATTTTTCATATTCATATATTGTTGGAAGATCTGGATATTCAATATTATGTTCTACGGGTTCCTCTAAGAACCCTAACTTGTTTTGCACTCCAAAATCGAAACTCCAAAGCACGCAATACTCGTGCAGGCGGAGCGAGCCTTCGCTGCTCCCAGTCAGCGCCGCCAGCCCGCACCTTCTCCTGTCGTGCACGTGCCTAGCCCGCCACCGTTGTTGTGCCAACCCCCCAGTACGTGCGGCCCGCCGCATCTCCCAGCAAGCATCGCCACTCTGCCAGTCTTCCCTCCGAGCTTCGGCAACGGCGACCCCCCATGGTCCCCGCGCGCATCCAGTGGGTGCGCTCCAGACGCCGCACACTCTTCATCATCTCCATGCCACCTTCGTGCCTCCAGGAGAAGGCGCCTCCCCGAGCGACACAACAGAAGTATGTTGATGCCCTTGAACTCCAGCGTGCGCTCCTCCTTCCCTCTGCGCGAGCCCCTGTGCCTACTTCCCTGTGCACGAGCTCCTGCGACCCCTGTCGATGTGTGCCTCCTGTGCGAGCATCTCAAACTCCGTGCGCGGTCCCCTGCGCAAGTATCTCTGTGCACAAACCCCCTGCGCCTCCTTCCCTATGCAGGATGCCCCTCTGCGCGAGTCCTCCTGCCTCTAGCGCAGGTCCCCTCTCCTGGTGAGCATCTCCTGTGGGCGCGCATCTCCAGCCCTTTGCGCGACCCCCCTCCTGCTTGTGGAACGCACCCCATCCCTGCATCAACCTCATGTGCGCCCCCCTCTGCGTACCAGCACCCTTCTACACGAGCCTTCCTCCTCCTGGCGGAACTTGGGCGCACCTAGCGACGCTCCCTCCCGTCGTGAAGAGGCAGCGGGACTCTCACTGCTGCAGTCACATGACGAAAAAGGCACTGTTGAGGGTGAATCACATTGTGGGAGAAAAACACCATACTGGAGCGGTTGCTACTCCAGAAAAACGCATGCCTCCGTGCATAAATCAGAGAAGGGGGCGATATGAGATAGAGGCTTGACGTAGCGATGTCCTAAGAGTACCCCATCCTGGTGATGGATTCCCGATTCCCATTTCGGAAAAGAAACAGTGGAGGCGGTAGGGTTTCAAATCCTTGATGCGTAAACAAAAGAAGAAAGGGCCCTTTCTTTCCTATCTGGGAGATATCACCAGGAGAACTGCTTTTCTTTCCCATATATTTGGTGGGCCCTTTTATCTCACATAATTTGCTTGGGCCCAAAGGTATTTGTATTTATCTTAAGTCTGTCAAATTAAAAAGAATGAAGCAGCCCATAACAAAATGAAAGGCTGAAGTCAGGAAAATGAGAAGTTGTTGTAGGGGAGGCAGATTCTACAGGCCTCGTTGGGTCGTATTAAAAAAAGAAGAGGCATTGAAAAATGATTTAAAAAATGAAGAATGGAGGTCCATTAAAAAACTAAAAAAAAGATGAGGGGTTGAGGTGGAAAAAATGTGAAAAAAAATGAGATTGAAAAAAAGAGATGAATGTTTGTGAAAAAATGCAGTCCAAAAAAAATATTGGGATTGAAAAAAGGAAGAAAGAATTTCTTCGATGTTCTCCCAACTTGGTCATTTTCGACAAGTTTGGGAGAAAGGGGGAGTGATGGGTAGAGCATTCCATGCTTTACTATTGATGGAAAGTGATGGGTAGAGGTTTCTGAGCCCTACCATTGCAGGGGTTGCGTTAGGTAGTCGACGGCCAGCGTAAAAAATAGTTGAATCTTTCAACATGGATTTAAGCAAGAATCCATGTAGCCGACCCTACTTATAGTGGGAGAAGGCTTAGTACTTTTTTCTCTAGAGGGACAGTCATTGTTTGAGGTGCTCTATTTGAGTACCTATGTTTTGTGGAGTTCTCCAGTGAGAGACTCATTGTTGGATCCATTCTCTAGCGGTCGTGAACTCCACTATGTATGGATAATCCCACAGCATGTTTTCATGGTCATGAACTCCAGTATGTATGGATATTCCCACGACATTCTTGTTGGCCCTTCGGAGTGATGGAAAAGTCTTCAATGAAGATAAGTTGCATGCCGGAGTTCTCCATGATGGAGACTCAATTGTTAATCAGATATCGTTGCAGATCACTATTCACACTCCAGTCTCTAGCTCCTCTTCACCAGCATGACATGAGAAGCAACGTCCTCAGCGGCAACCGACAGTGTGCATTGAGTCGATATTGTCTGTAGTGTCATGTTCTTTGTATGTGAAAGGATACATTCTTTTTGTTTATTCAAGCTTAGAATTGCATGCTTAGCTTGAGGGGGAGTGTTGAAGAATGGTCTTGGTGGGCTATGTTTAGTACCACATCTTGGAGTGGTGACTTTTGGTCACATTGGTGGGGCTATATAAAGAGCCCCACACCCATTGTAACCTTTGAGAAATTGAATGCAAAATCAGCCCTTTGAGGCGGTTCTCCCGTGGTTTCATCCCGCTCCTCACGGAGTAGAGTTCCACGTAAAATCAAAGTGTTTCATTTGTTATGTTCTTGCTTTAATTCGCTCCCGCATTTCATATTTCAACAGAGTCGAGTGAGTCAGTTCATGGAACAGCCCATAGAAGTACATATGGATGCCATATACATGATATTGAGATATCTAAAGTCGTCTCCAGGTCATGGAAGAAATATCGGCGATATCGCCGATATATCGATATCGACATGGGACCGATATGGGCACCGATATGGTGATATATCCCGATTTCCATGCATCTTCTTCACAAAGCCTCGTCGATATGGGCGATGTTTCGATGATATATCGTCGATATATCGTCGAAATATCGTATCGATACGATATCAAAACGATATCGATATCGATACGGCCTTCCATGCTCCAGGTGCAGGACTATTGTTCAAGAAAGAAAGAAACATTTCTGTTTCTGCATGTGCAGATGCGGACTATGCAGGATGCCCTAAGGATTGGAAGTCTACTTCAGGTTTTGTAATGTTTGTTGGAAGTTCTTTGGTTTCTTGAAAAAGCAAGAAACAAACATTGGCAGCTAGATATAGTGTTGAATCTAAGTATAGGGCCATGGCACAAGCAAGTACAGAGATGATGTGGGTTAGAGCTGTGTTAGAAGATTTGCATATAGATGTACCTCTACCCATGCAGTTACAATGTGATAATTAAGCAGCGTTATTCATAGCTAATAATCCTGCATTTCATGAAAGAACAAAGCATATTGAGGCAGACTGCCACTATACTAGAGATATGATTCAAAAGGGCTTGATTTATACTTCCCATGTCAGTTCAGGAGAGCAGACTGCCGACATCTTTACCAAGCCATTGCTCAGAGGGCCATTCCAGAAGTGTTCTTCCAAGCTGAGCATGATTGACATCTATGTTCCATCTTGAGGGGGAGTGTAGAGATATTTCTAAATTCTATGTACCTTTCCTGCTACTTTTATTTTCTTGTATTCGTCTTATGTAATTTACCCACAGGCATTCTCTATATAAGAGAGCCTAGGGTTATCTAGAATAAACAACAGATTCTCTTCTTCCAACACAGACGTAAAGGATACAATACTTGAATGGCTTCCCTGAGTAGTCGAGGTTGTAGGAGAACCAGCGGGAGGCATAATCTCCCTCAGACGAGAAACAAAGTCCTCAAATCTCTGGTCATACGTGGAAGATGCAGGAGACTCAGCATGCTCAGCTACATGAGCAGAAGCCGGAAAATCATGCTTCGAGCAGCTGCATCCTCCAAGTGACCTAGACAATGGCAATAGGTACATGGTTGGTGAATATAGCCTCCCCATCACGGGGACTACAAACGTGAAACTGAGAAGTGCCTCCTCTACCACGAGATACGACCATCGCATAGGAGGGTTGGGTAGAGATAGATGATGGGATAGTGATCCTACTAAGCATGCGGTATGCCTCCTCCATTGGACGGATGGTGGCATTCACAAGTATCTGTGAGCGAGCAACATCATACTCCGGGTCAAGTGTTACTAAAAACACGCCAACCATGGTGGCTTTCATGTACGCCTTACGTTGCTCAAGGGTGGTTGCAAGAGGCATGAAGTTGTGAAGCTTCTTGAACATGATGCGAAGTGACGTATACAGAGAAGGCAGGGGATAATCGTTCTGCTTGACTGTGAATATGTCATGTTGTAACTGCAAGATCTTCGTCTCATTTCTTGCCTGGGAATACGTAGCAGCGAGAATATCCCACATCGTCTTGGCAGTGGGTTGGTGCAGAACATCGTTGGTGATCTCTACTGTCAGTGTGTTAGACAACCATATCTGTGCATAAGCATCGTCAACCCCCCATGAGGTGTTCACCTCAGTCTTGTCAGTCGGCTCCTCATTGGTAAGAATATGTTTCTTACCCGTAGACTGCATTAGGCTCATGAACTACATGGCCCATAGTTCATAATTTACCCCGTCCATCGTCACTATTTGTGTCAGACCTTGAACAGTGCATGTGACAGGGATATCGACTTTGTTTTTTGACATATCGTCGGATCCAAAGACTGAGGCTTATAGATCAAAGAAGTTTGTCCACACAAACATATAGGGAAGTGGTTGCATATGTAGCAACCATTCCTATCATTATATAATGTGCCTCGCACCAACGGGTGATATACTAATCTGAAATCATCCAGGAAACACCAAAATCTAATTGATGTGATCACGCTATCACATTCTTGGAACCCTAGGCGACGGCTAACGGGCTGCAGGTGGTGGTAGGTGGCAGCCCGAGCGGTGGCCCAAGGAGACAGTAGAAGCCGCTAGGTGCCGCTAAAGGGAGGGCGATGCAGCCGCTGGTGGTGGAGGAGGTGTCGCTGGGGGATGTGACAGCTGTTGGAGACGCGCCTAGCAGTAGGCAGAGCGGCAATGCAGTAGCGAGGGCAAAGAGAATGAGCGTGCAGCAAATGGGGTAAGTTTTTTGGGTACAAAAGATCCGATCTAGGACTGTCACTTTGATACCTTGCTAGAAGAAATGTTGATCTGATTATTCAAAGGAACCCTAGGGCTCTCATATATAGGAGAGAGACCCAACTGGTAAATTGCATGGTGTAGATGAAAAAAATAGAAAATACAAAAACGATATGGTAACATAAGAATATCTCTACACAACTAATCTCAAATTTATTTTTCAATAGAATTATCAAAGAATGTCTGGAAAAATCATCAACAGCGATAAGAGAGAACATGTGCCCCATGGTGATCAGGAACATGACTGGAACCCCAAATGTCAAAATGCAACAGTCCAAATAAAGAACTATTACTACAACTCTAACGATTGAGATAACATGTATGATGATGATTCCCAAACTGGCAAGCCTCGTAATGAAATTTGGACAGAGATGAGATCTGTGGAAGGAATCTACACAGCTTATGCAAATGAAGATAAACGAACTGAGGGTGCCACATGTATGTAGAGAATGATCCAATAGAAATGGAATATATGATGCATAAGGAAGCGCTTTCTCCTAAGACCCTCTTGCTCATGACCGCATCCAATCACCCTTCTGATATATCTTAAAACACAAGAGAAGATGGGCCAAAAATGGAATGACAATTCATATCGTTGGTAATCTGACTTATATTACAATAAATTCATAGAAAACTTGGGCGCATGTAGCACACTCTGTAGATGCATAGAAGTTATCAACTGAATCTCTTCCTATCCAATAATAGAAGAATGTCTTCCATCGGTAATGACCACAGATCGACCCAGGTGAATGGAACTGTAGGATATGAACTATTCCCTAGCATCGTAGCAATGATGAAATGCTCCATAGTCCATGATCCATTCTGAAATAGCTACCTTGTGACAAGTGGTATATGCATAAGTTGTACCTGAGATACTAGCAAAGGATGCAATGTCAGATGAGGTCGAAGGAGCACTAGTAGAATCGATGGAAGGAGACATAATCTCCCTCAGACATGAGACAAGATCATCATACTTCTGATCAGCAGCATGTTCAAACTGCTCAGCAACATGAGCAGATGCAGTGCGACCATGCATTTGATAGCATGCATCACAAGTGTTGCACGGTTGCAATATGTGTAATATAGGCAACGACATCTGCCTACTCTACCACGGACATCATGTCCTCTGAACTAAGCGAAGCTCCTTTACAGTGAGTTGTGGCCATAGCAGAGGAGGTATGACTAGTAGCTGCAGGATGCACTGTGATCATGCTCAATCTGTTGAAGGCCTCCTCCATGGGAGGTATAAAGGCATCGGTAAGGAGCTTGTTACGGGCGCATAATACTGGGAATCAAGAGTCACAAGACACATGCCCACCATCATGGGGATATTGTATGTCATTTGATGCTTAGTGATCGCATTCAGAGGCATGTAGCTATGTAGCCTCTCGAACATACCCCAGAGCCAAGAGTAAAATACATGGAGAGGGCGCCCATCCTACTTCGTTATGAAGGTGTCATATTGAAGTTGAAGGATCTTCGTCTCATTCTTTACCTGAGAATATGTAGCGGCGAAAATGCACCACATTGCTTGGTAGTAGGTTGATATAGAATGTCATTGGTTATCTCTTTGACAAGAGTGGCAAAGCGTCATGAATGTGCCCATGTGTTATCTTATTTCCATAAAACATTCGCCCCATTCTTGTTGATCATCTCAAGTTGTATCATGATATATTCCACATTGTTTCTCTCCATGGTACTCATAAATTGCATAGCCTACAATTCATAGTTGGTTACATCCATCTTGACAATGGATGTTGGACCTTTGAAGGCCCTGGAGGAGGATATATCGACCTTGTTCTCTATCATGAAGAATGAAGTAGAACAAAAAGGATGCGACCAGGGGGTAGAACGATCTGATGTTTGTCTACACAACCATGTAGGGAACAAGTTGTGCATGCAGACTCGGAGCAAAACCCTTCCTATTATCCGAGTTGATGCTCTAGGGAGGACGGATTAGATTTAGATAAAATCCAACCCATGTTGCACCAAAATCAGGGAGAAAGTGAACCAAGACAAGTCGTAGGGGATTTGCGAGATGCACGGGAATCACTAGGGCCTAGTGTGGTTCCTTAGGCATGGGTGCACACCCGCACAGTGATCCTAGGGGACCACAGATGGCGTACAATGGGCTGCAAGTGTCGTTAGATGGTGTTGGGCAGCATTGGATGATCACTTGGGCAATGGTGCACTGCCAGAGGCGACGATGAAGGAGTGGCACGCTGCTTTAAACATCATGGAACGAGGTGGCAGCGCGAAGTGGGCGGCACGCTACTCGAGGTGATAAAAAGGAGGGTCGACGGAGGTGCTAGGGTTTCAAGGATATCGGAGTTCAAGTCTTGAATCACCGCTTCAATAGCATGCCGAAGGAAATAAATAAGTTGTTTATTATGTGGCCATACAGCTCCTTTATATAGAGCAGAAACCTTAGAGGACAAATAACCTATAGAGAAATTACATAAAAGGGAAATAAGAAATACATAAATGTTTTTCATGTTATATATTTTATTAAAAAGGACTCCTAACATAACATTTATTTCATGAGTTTTCAGTTACAAGACCAGAATTTTTACTAGGTTATAATGAGAAAAAAAGACTTTTGACGTTAATCTTCGCCTATAACATCTAGTGAACCCTTGACCAAACCCTTTGATTCATGGCATAAGATAAATGCAAGCAAAACTAATGATATTGAGGGTGTTGGAGAAGTGGAGTCGTTTGCAACCATGGTATTAAAAGGCGCGCCTCGAGGCGGTCAAGGCGTACGCCTCGAGGTGAGGCAGGCCTTTTTAGCCTCAAGGCGTGCGCCTCGGCCTTGTCCAGTGAGGCGTAGCCTCGAGTGGCTGAGGCGTAGCCTCGAGGCGTTCCGCCTCGAGGCGGTCGAGGCTTTTTTCTTTTTTAGATATTTTTTTATGATTTTAATAGTTTACATGGTGGTTTGAGAAGCTTATAAATATATACTTGTTTAGGATAACGATTATACAAGTTAAATGCCTAAATTTGATGTTTCTTTCGTACCCATAACTCCATATTTACTATTAATTAAGTGTAACTATTCCAGCAAACTGCTTCATATTTACTATTAATTATGTCTAACTGTTAATTTATGCAAGACGAATGCTTAAATTTGTCCTCTTTCAGATTCATATGCTTAAATTTGACCTCTTTCATATTCATATTTACCATTAACATGCCAAATTATTTTAGTGAACTCTTACTATTACATCCTTAATGATAAATGTGTATACGAATTCGAATACTCATATAAGAAAAAAATTGGGACGGGGGCGCTGCCCCCTGCACCCCCGCACGGCAAGGCCCTAAATGTCGATCTCGGTCACCATTTCGGTATCGACCAAAACAGAATTTCAGTGGAATTTCGACCGGAATTTCGATCATTTCGGTCATTTTTTGTACTAGGACCCCCATATTTCGGTCATTTCGGTCATTTCGGTCGAATTTCGATTTCGACTGGATATCGATATTCGGCAGAAATTCGACCGAATTTCGCTGAAATTTGAGGCCATGCCGCAAGGGGGGGCCAACCTGGGCCCCCCCTAGCCCCCCCAGGCTCGCTGATCGGGTAGCGAGACCCCCGTACTGGTAGGGTATGGTGGCACAGGAAGGGCATCAAACCGTTCTTCATCTGGGTATAGTAGAACATATAGTTAAGATTCAAATCATATGATTCATATCAACAACTTGTATATTTATAATGACAACTATAGCCAATCCATTTTAGATAAATTTTTAGTGATAGTTATAACCAATGATTTCCTTTTGATTGGGTAGAAATTTAGAAAGGTTTATGGCATTGAGTCATTGACATATCCTTTTTTTCATGTTCTTATCTTCATAATATCATCATATATTACATTGTTATATACTATATGTTTGTCATATTATATTATTTCACCAATAAATATATTTGTTACATATTTTATATTATTTTTCTATAGAAAACTGAGGCTTACGCCTCGACCGCCTCGAGGCTACGCCTCGCCTCGCTTCCAGGGAAAACGCCTCTTTCCGCCTTTCATTTTTTCGAACCTTGTTTGCAACTTCACCAATTGCAAACTTGGACTAGGATATGGGAGGACCTAGCTTGGCATGCTGGCAGATTGCCAAAGTTGCAAGGTGCCATCATCTCAACACATGGTTGCCATAGCAACCTCCAACAAGCAACATGAGTTTTGGAAAATTAAGAAGAAAAGAGATTAGTCTACGAGCACTTGTAACCATCATGAATAAAAAAAATGGTGCTATGGTAAAAGGGAAATTAGAACCAAATCTGAAACATCGAGGTGGAATCAAAATAAGGTGGTTATAGGATTGAAACCTCCCAATATGCTTTGATTGTATTTGGTCAAGACGTGCTTTGGAAGGTCGATTTTTCCAAGGCATAAGAATGTGTAGACTAGAGGTTCCTTTGGGCTTCATTGGAGAAGAGGAGTTCTCCGGATTTGAGGATTGTCTGGATCAAGCGATGCATGACGACGGCTTCGCATGTGGTGCTGGTCAATGGCAGACTGGAAGGGGGTTTCTTCCAACCACATAGGGGCATCAAGCAGGGATGTCCTTTGGCGTTGCTTTTGCTCGTTATAGTGGCTGACACTTCAGAAGTGATGATGAGGTTCGCGACGAGCGGAGGCTGGTGTTCGGGCTATAGGAGGGAGGATGTATCCATTCAGCTTTTGTAGTATGCCGATGACACTGTCCTATTCCTAGGGGCTGAGGAGGAGAAGATTCGGAGAGCATCATATATTATGGATATTTTTGGGGAGTTGTCAGGGCTCCAGATCAATAGAGTTAAGTTCGCAGTGGTTCCTTCTGGGCTCTCAGAGCAGGAGGTCCAGAGCGCGTCGGCAGCGTTGGGATGACCAACGGCCGCCTTGCCTATTACATATGGAGGGATGCTGGTGGTGGTGGGGAAGCCCAATGAGGGACTGGGGAGCGCTGCTAGAAAGATGGGAGGGAAGGCTGGCGGGGTGGAAGGTGAGGATGTTGTCTAGGGGAGGAAAGCATATTCTTCTAAAGCACGTTCTTTCGGCCATCCCGATCTTCTTTTGCTCTCTGAGGTCGTTGCATGCTGAGATGCGATTGAGAATGGAAGTAGTTATGAGGAGGTTTTTTTATCGGATGGGAGGCAATCCATAAGGGGCATTCATCTAGTTGATTGGGGTAGGGTGACTTCGTCAAAGAAGAAGGGCGGTTTGGGTGTTCTGCGGGTGGGGAGATAAACAAGGCATTCATGGCCAAATGGGCGGTGTGTCTCTTGAGGAACTCAGAGGACATGGTCGATGTCGTTGGAGGTTGTCACGGGATGTATACCGTTATTTTTGTGGAAACTGGAAAGGCATTACTAAGGTGATCCCAGAGCTGACACTTAAATTGAGGACCGTTCTTGGAAATGGAGCATGATTTCATTTTTGGCGGGACGACTGGACGGGGATGGGATTTTGGGGGAGCGGACTCAGCTTATGCAGTTGGCGGCGATAAGGAGGAGATGGTGCATCAGGTATGAGATATGGGATCGTGATCTCAGGTTTTCTCCTCGGACTTGACAGAACAAAGGGTCGAGGAATTCATGGTCTTGCACTTGGAGTTGGCGCAACATGAGAGGCCGACGGGCGGTAGGGATCACTTTGTTTGGGGAGATGGTAGATTTTCGGTGAAGAAGGCGGTACCGATTTTTCACAGAGGAAGGAGAGGGAGTGGGGGAGGAGGTTGGCATGGACATGCGGATTATATGGAGAAGCAAGGTACTTATCCGGATCAAGGTTTTCCTCTGGCTATTCAGGCTCGGCAAGATTCCCACCAAAGGGCGTAGGGGCAGTAGTTTGGGGTGGAAGATGTTATGTGTGATAGATGTGGGGAGGCGATGGAAGAGATGGAGAATCTATTCTTCTCCTGCTCCTCAGTTCACGTTTGGTGCAGGGTAAGCATACCTTGGCTTGTTGAACGGAATTGTTCAGGATTTTGAAGAGATATTAGATCGGTACGCAGTCATGGGCACGAGGGCAATGCATTTCCTTTTGCGTTGGTTAGGGCAACTGGTGTGCCAGAAATGACGTCATTTGGGGGGGGGGATAATTGTATACTGAGAATGTAGTGGAACATTGTAGAACGCAATGTAATGCTCGGAACATGTAACATTATGTAACTTACGTTTTATTAATATATACCGTTTGAGGTAGGTCCCAACTAGGGATGCCACCCTCTTACTTTTTCAAAAAATAATTGCATTTAGTCATAGTTTAGGCCTAATTGATCTATTTGGCCCATATAAACCTCCTAATATAATGTATACTATAAATAGAGTTGAGCAATTCTTTGGACTGGGCTGGGCTGCCCTGGCCCAGCCCGAAGCCTGGCCCATGTAGCTCAATCCAACCCCGAACTCAAGGCTAAAAATAATGGGTATGTGACCTGATTTTGACACATTTATCGGGCGAAGATCGGGCCCGAAGTTGCCAAAACCTGAAGCCTGGACACCCGGGGCATTTGGTTAACCGACAGTGGCCCAGTTCAGGCCCATATATGAGCATGACAGCCCAACCCCTCTCCTCATTTCAAACACCACCCTAAAACAAAATCCCTAATATATTCTCTCATCGCCCACGTTGCCGTGATTCGTCGCTATATAAATAATCCTATGAGAATATATCCCACAGACTAAAAAATACTAAAAATGCTTCCTATATGTATACAACAACAAAGCCTTTTCCTACATTAAGTAGGGTTGGCTACAAGGATTCTTTGCCTCCATTCAAATCTATCTTGGGTCATTCTCGGGATTAGATCTAAAAAACTAAGATCCCTTCGTAAAATCTCATTCCAACACTTCTTGGGCCTTACCTCATCCTCTCTTAGCCGGCTCAACATACCAAATCTTGCATCAACAAATCAGTGCGTCAGCTGACCTCCCTTACAAATGGTTAAATCACCTTAAGCGGTTTTCTCACATCTTATCCTCAATCGGAGCTACACCTACTTTCATTCTGATTGCATCATTTCGAATCCGATCTTTACGTGTGTGTGTGTGTGTCCACATATCCACCTTGACATTTTCATTTGAATCATTTCTGCTACAACAATTCTCTGTACATGTCTATGGTTAACAGGCCAACATTCAGATCCATAGAGCATAGCAGGTCTCACAGCTGCTTTATAGAACTTTCCTTTGATTTTCAAAGTAATTTTCTTATCACAGAGAACAGCATAGTCTCATCTCCACTTTAGCCAGCCTACATTTATTCTATTGGTAACATCTCCATCAATTTCCCCCGTCATGTTGCAAAATAGATCCCATGTATCTAAAAGAATCTCTCTTCTAAATGTTATCATCACCAATCTCAACCTTAATTCCTCAACATTGCTTCCATCAAAAGTGCACTCTATATTCAATCTTAGCCCTACTTATACGAAATCCTTTAGTCTCCAATGCGTGTCTCCGGAACTCAAGCTTCTCATTTACTCCATTTCTAGTCTCATCATTCAACACAATATTATCAGCAAATAACATGCACCAAGGTATCTAATCCTGAATGTGACTTGTCAACTCATCCATAATCAAAGTAAAAAAGAAATGGATTCAAAGTTCAACCTTGATGTAAACCAATGTTGATGTCAAAATAGTCAGTCTTCCCAGACTAGATCCTTACACAAGATAAAGCCATATCATACATATCCTTTACGAGGTTAATATATAAGACAGGTACTTGTCTCTTCTCCAAAACTCTCCACAATATCTCACGTGGGACATAATCATAAGCCATCTCCGCTACATATTCTCAGGTTCGCATTAATCCGAAACGATTTTCTTTTATTTTGAAAACTTACATCAACCTTCTTTCGATCATACGTTCACAAATTTTCATAGTGTGACTCATCAGCTTGATACATGTGTAATTTGAACAATTTTGGGCGTCCTCTTTGTTCTTATAAAGAGGTACCACGATACTTCTCCTCTAATCTTCTGACATTTTCTTACTTCACCAAATAATATTGAATAAAGTTGTAAGCCAAGTCAAACATGCTCAACTAAATTCTTCATACTTCTATAGGAATGTCATCCGGTCCTACACCTTTCCCATTTCTCATAACCTTGAAAGCCTCCTCTACTTCCTTTATTTGTATTCGTCTATAGCTTGCACGATTCAAGTAACTTTCACTACTAGCTAGATCAGCCAAAGTGATCTCTCTATTTCCTTCCCCAATGAAAATCTTATGGAAATACTGCTTCCATCCCGTCTCTATATCATTCTGAGTAATAAGCATGTGACCTTCCGCATCCTTAATGCATCTCACTTGAGAAAGGTCTTTGGTCTTTCTTTCTCTTGCTTTGACCAACCTGAATATATTTTTTTGGCCCTCCTTAGAGTCGAGATTTTTGTACAAAACTTCATAAGCTTTTGACTTAGCTTTGCTTATAGCCTTCTTTGCTTCCTTCTTCGTTATTTTATAGTTTGTGATGGTTTCCTCTGTTCTATCCTTAGACATAACTTTAAAGCATGCTCTTTTGATTTTGAGCTTCTCTTGCACCCCTCTACTCCACCGCCAAGACTCCTTTTGGCATGGAGCTCCTCCCTTTGACTCACCTAGTATCTCTTTGGCCACCCTTCAGATACAATATGTTGCCGCCTCGCACATCTTGTTTGCACTTTCGCTATAATCCCAAGATAAGTCTTCTAAAACATTCTCCCTAAAGCTTGATTGCTTCAGTTGAAGCTTCCACCATCTAGTTCTAGGGATCTTGGAAACCCTCCTTTTCTTTACCAGCCCTTTTATTTGCACATCCATGACTAACGAGCGATGTTGGGTTGTCAAACTCTCTCCTGGGGTTACTTTGCAGTCTTTGCAACACAACCGATCTCTTTTCCTCAACGCAAAGTAATCTATATGTGTTCTAGTCGGACCACTCTTATAAGTAATTGAATGCTCCTCCCCCTTCTTGAAGAAAGTGTTTGCTCTAGGAGATGAAGCATTCAGTGGCATGTTCACTCCTAGTAAGTATATTCAATGTAATGTTTCCTATATGTATATATTCAATGTAAATCGGAGATGAAGCATTCAGTGGCATGTTCACTCCTAGTAAGTTATAAGATACTAATTTAGAAAGATGAACCAGAAATTACATTGTAATAGAAGATAATTACATCTCTGACCAGTTTTTAATTAAATTGTTGTAAGATCACCTTGATATCAATTCAATGATTCAAATTTGAGAAAGTTCTTACATATCTGATAAATCCTTTTGCAAATTCTTTACAATGACTGTCCTAATATCTTCAAAGCGACAAGGGGTAGCCTGAGAAATAACATATTTGTAAGCCAAATAAGACAATCAGTTTTAGTCCAATCTAACAAAGGAAGATGACAAGTACAAAATACCTGATCTTGCAAGGAGGAAAGAGTCGAAGTATATTCCTTGGGAATCTGACGCAAAGAGGAAACAAATTGACCAGCTTTCACATAGAAACCCTTGTTGGCTTCACATAACTTCAATATCCTCCTAGCAGAACGGAGATGGATCTAAAAAAAGATTAAACCCAAAAAGATATGGTTTAAATGACATAAGAATCGCAATTGATAAATGTAATGCTTGGTTCAAGGAAAGAAATCAAATTAGAAACTCTTTCATAAAAAGAAATCAAATTTGAAATTATCTCTTACAATAAGCAGCTCTATTTTGATTCATCTTTTAATCAGTTTTAACAATTGCTTCTTCAAACAAAATAAAAATGCATTTTAATCGGTTTTAACAACTGCTTCTTCAACCAAAATAAAGATGATATATGTTATTAATAGAGATCCAAAAAAAGTTTATTGTTAAATTCTTTTGGTATGATGTATCATGTCACAAGACCAAGGGAGCAACGAGGATGGATTAAAATTCGACTTTCTTCTTCTTCATCGTCTCCCTTCTTATGTTCATTCTTGCTAAAAATGTCGCACCTTCGCTGCCATAAAATCCTATAGAAATTATTTTGTCACCGATGTCAGTCTTTTATCCATCTGACAGCAATTAGCATCCCTCTAATCGCAACTAGTTCCTTCCAACATCAAGCTATCAGTGATGAAATTTCCAGACTTTCACAACTGGTCCTTTGCAGCGGTGACTACATTGCATCATGTTTATTTGCAGTGGGACTTAAAAATGTGTAGACAGGGAATTGAGAAAAAAACGAGTCGTAGGCATGCATATCAACACGCAATCACTTGGGGAGAGGCCTGACGAGGGTGCTCCATAAAATATCTGCATTATCGCGAAGAGGGCTAGGTTGTTGCAGTGATTTTCACTTTTATTATGATGAGTGGTCATGTAAAGCGTTGCTTGGGGAATGTTTCCAAAATTACCGGCTCTTAACCTGGACACGAGTCGCCGGGCTAAATACTGGGTTGGTACTGCTTCAGCATGCATTGGTGGATGGATGCCCCCCCCTTTTTTCACTCTGGGATCACTGTTTTACTGAGTTGTTGGGGCTCTTGTTGGACGGCAGCAAGCTGAGCACTGATCGGGGTCGCAGGTTGCGGGGAAGTGGCAGGGGTGGCAGTGCTTCTTGTGCATGAGGGGAGAGAGTGATGCTGATAGGGACGGCGACGCTGAACGGGGGGAAGGGAAAAGGTGGGGTCGGGGATGTAGCCGACGAAGGTATTGGGTGGTGTGGTCGGCAAGGGAACCGGGGCTGACCTCTCATATATATCAATCTTCACATTGCATATGAATCACATTCAGATCAATGTCCAACACCTGGACTAAGATCAGATTTCTCTACTGAGAGGAGTCACTAAAATCCAAACATGTTCCATCACTTCCTCGGAATGGAAGTGTCATGGTTATATAATCGTTTATGATCGCATCATCCCCGTGTATTCCTAATACCCGTACATCAAGGTTGTAAAAGTCAGTAGTCGATACTCGGTCGATCGGGTCACTAACTAAGGACTAATCGGCAGTCGGACGATTAATCAGATTTAATAAGCTTTGAAATTTAAATAAATAAATCATTTTTATACATATATTCTTATATATTTACAGAGATTTATATATTTTTTGTACTACCATAATGAAATAAAAGAAGTAATTGAATTTAAATAAAATATTAAGTGCATTAGAATAAGCAGTTTTCAAATTTCGTGAAATTTCGGCTTCGACACTCCACTGAAATCGAAATCTCGATATGGACTCTTCTTTCACAAATCTAGGCTGATTTTGGGCGAAATTGGTAAAATTTCGTCGAAAATTTTCGAAATTGTTTTGTTTTTTCGCCATCTCGAAACGAAATCGAAATCGAGATTTAAAACCTTGAGAATAAGTTTACTTTTAAAAAAAGCAAAAAAAATAAAAAAAATATGGTATCTCCAAGTAAAAATTGGTCGGCTAGTAGGCCTATTCGGAATTAGTCAGTACTCGATCGGCCATCCCACTGACCAGACTAGTCGGACCTACTAGTCGGGCCAACCGGGTGACTTTTATGACATTGTCGTGCATCCTGCATACTGCAAGATCTAGAAATAAACCCGAAGACTTAGATCAATTTAATATTGTTTTCTTCATGATTTTATCATTAAGTTTCTCATTCAGCCATTGGGAGTTGGTATCGATCATATGCTTTCCAAAAAGCATATATCATACCTACAAATTCTGCCATGCTTCCAAAGCATGACGACCATGCATGGAATTTAATTGGTTTCAATACTTCATAAATGAGATCATGTCTTTCAGTTCACTAGTGAACTTCGTATTACTCATATTCCCTTATATGCACACCAGCTCGTCATTGTATAAACCTTGATTAGATCATCAACCTAACAGTCTGCCAAATATACATACTCCGACATATAGCAATACATCTGTCTCCGGTCAAAGGATGCATGCCTATATCGTGACAGTATACGACATAGGTCTTGGTTATCTCGATCTTGTTAAGTCAACTCTTTGACCTAACTTATCTGACACCTCTGAATCTTTATTCCTATGCAGAAGACCCGCATCAAGAGGTCGGTCAGATATCAGCCTTTAGAAAAGGATTGACATCTACTTCTCAGGCTGGAGATCATCTTTTATTAATCATTTAACAGTGCTTGATGAATCATCAATCTAACTCCTTAGATATTCAAGCAAGCACAAGCTTCTATGATCCAACCATTGAATCAACAGATGTATGATCATTAAGATGGCCATGGTACATAACCCTAATTGTACTAAGGGGCCTTATAGTGCATTCATTCATTTAATCTCAGACACGGAGTGAAATAAATCAATAACTTTCATTGATATATCAAACATTACAATAACATTTATTGTAGAAATGGTTCCACTCAGGCTCGCATGGCTAACAATCTCCCACTAGCCCTCAGAACCATTCAGGTACAATCCTTAAATTCATGCTCATTACATGTTGGTTGAAAATATTTTTTTTCAAAGATTTAGTAAGGGGATCAGCAACGTTTTCGGTAGAGGCCACCTCGGTGATGATGATGTCACCACGCTTTTGTATCTCTCGAAGGTCTCGATCATTTACATAGACCCACTTCTCATTCCATTTGTGGGAATTTGATGATTTATAAACCGTCCCGGAAGAACGATCGGAAAGCGGATTTAGTAAGATCTTCCTTTCTTCTTTCTTCTTTATCGCATGATGAATCACTTCGTGCTGACATGTTGCCAATACACTTTCCGGCCTCATATGAGAATGGAAAAGTTTCGCATTTTCTTCACTATATAAAAGGGATGAAGAATCGCGAACATCAGAATTTCTAGTTTACCATGTTCCCAGAAAAAAGAGGATTTTTTTCCATTCGAGAAAGAACTCACACGAGTAGGAAAAGAAGCCTGCCATAAGGAGTAGGGAAAAGAGGAGGGTGAGTTTTCGAGGGAAATTTTCAGAAAAGAGTTCATTTTCCTATTCATCACGGAAGGGCATTAGTCAGGGAAGGAAATGCTTTTCATGGGCCTGAGCTCTCTCACGTAAGCAGGGGAAGCAAGCGGTTAGGTCTCGGGATGGTGGTAGACCAAGTCGGACTTGTCGACGTCGGAATTCCGCGGAGTTGGACTACCAGGCTACTCCCCCAGTTTCGCCTCCTATAACCCTTCACTCTTAGTCGACCCAAGGACTCGCTCTGTCAAAATCCTGGCGGCAAACTTTCCATGGAAGAGTACAGGCGCAGACTACCTTCTTCTTCGACTGTGAACTCTTTCACCTATGGGGGCTATTATGTCATCTCTGGAACTGAAGAACCTATGAGCGAGAGGACAGAGATTTCCAGAGGCTCTGAGAACTCACTTTTCTATCTCAGATGTCAGTCATTTCACGGGTCCATAAATACTCAAAAGTTCTCGTTCTAGCAGTATTAGCGCTAAGAAAAGAAAGACTGATCATGTGGTATTTCCTTTCCACATGCTTGTTCTTTTGATGCCATCCGGTTTCCTTCCCCTGAGCTATGACTCCCGTGTCATCGCAGAGTAGGGATGGGAGTATTAGAGGAAACTACGCCAAGATCCAGGCAAGGCCTTAAATGTCGGATTTCGGTTTCGTTTTGGAGACTGACCGAAACGAAATTTCGGTCGAAATTCGACCGAAATTTCGGTCATTTCGGTCTTTTTTTGAACTACCCCCCCCCCCAATTTCGGTCGACATCGGCCATTTCGGTCGGATTTCGGTCACCCGCCGAAATCGAAATTCGATCGAATTTCGCCGAAATTTGAGGCCTTGGATCCAGGATGAACTTACGCGACCACGCCGCCTCCTTTGTAGCATTCGATAAGGCAATGTGTTCGGTTTCTCTTGTTGAATGGGTTGCAGTGTTCTGCTTCTTGCTTCTCCAGCTCACAGCACCATCGTTCAACAGGAACACGAACCCTGATGTCGACTTTCGATCATCAATATCCGACTGGAAGTTTGAATCTGTGTATCTTAAGACTTGGAGATCACCATCTCCATAGACCAAGATATAATCTTGAGTCAGTCTTAGATACTTAAAAATGTTCTTCATTGCTATCCAGTGTTGCTCTCCATAGCAGGATTGGTAACGGATTGCCACTCCCACTGCATGGCAGATATATGGCCTTATGCACATCATGGCGTACATTAGGCTTCCTACAGCTGATGCGTATGGACAACCACCCAGGGCTTTCTTATTCTCAATACTTTGAGGAGTCATCCCTTTAGATAGGTGGATACCATGTCTTAAAGGAAGGAAGCACTTCTTGAAATTTCCTCATATGGAAACATTCTAAGATCTTCTTAATATACCCATGTTGTGACAAATCCCAATATTCCTCTTGTATCTGTTTCTGAACAGCTTCAGACCCAAGATATAAGAGGCTTCTCCAAGATCTTTCATCTCGAAGGTATGGAACAGCTAAATCTTAACATTGGTCATCATCCCTACATCATTCCCAATAATAAGGTCGTCATCTACGTAAAGCACGATGAACACAATGACGCTCCCACTAAGCTTTTTGTACACACATGGTTCATCAAGATTCTGAACAAAATCATAACTCTTTATGATTTCGTTAAATCTGATGTTCCAGCTACGAGAAGATTATTTGAGTCCATAGATGTATTTCTTCAGCTTACATACTTTGCGTTCATTGGTTATGAAGCCTTGTGGGTGCTCCATATAGATATCCTCCTCGAGGTATCTATTGAGGAAAGCCATCTTGACGTTCAACTGCCAGATGTTGTAGTCAAGATATGTAGCTAGAGCTAGCAGTGCCCTGATGGACTTAAGCATAACCACATGAGAGAATGTCTCATTGTAATCGATGCCTTCTCTCTATGTGTAGTCCTTGACTACGAGACGTTCTTTGAAGGTCTCTGCCTTCCCATCAGGTCTCCTTTTTCTCTTGAAAACCCATTTACACCCAATGGATTTTACCCCTCTAGGTGGATCCTCTAGGGTCCATACACCGTTCTTATGCATGGAGTCTATTTCAGACTTCATTACTAGCATCCATCTATCCATGTCATGATCTGCGAGTGCTTCATCAAATGAAGCTGGATCCTTGTCAGATTCTCCTGACATATGGAATCTGTACCTTTCAGGTGGAGCAACCACCCTCGAACTCCTTCGAAGAGGTACACATGTTACATCTTCAGTTTCTGGTTCAGGAACCTCGGTATCCTTAGGGGTTCAATGAGTTTCTTTACTTCATTTTTGTCTTGACCCTTAAGGAAGTCATCCTACATAAATTTTACATCTCTAGAGACGAAGACATTTTGAATTTCAGGGTCGTAAAGTCGATATCCAATACCGTCCTTTACATACCCAATGAAGTAGCACTCTCAAGTGCGAAATTCTAGCTTACTCGCATCCACGTTCTTCGTATGAACCAAACAACCCCAAATCCTCAAGTGTCTAACACTAGGTTTGGTACCATACCAAAGCTCACGAGGAGTCTTAGGTACAGATTTGCCAGGAATCTTGTTAAGGATGTATATATTGCAGTCTCTACTGCATATCCTCAGAAACTAAGAGGCAAATGTGCTTTACTCACCATTGAATGGACCATTTCCATGATGGTCATGTTGCGTCTTTCAGCAACACCAGTAAGTTGGGAAGTTCCAAGAGGAGTGAGATTGAAGATAAATCCCCTCTTTGAGGTATTCCTTAAATTCATCTGAGAAGTACTCGCCACCTCGATCAAATCGAATCTGTTTAATCTTCCTATCGATTTGGTTCTCAACCAAAGAATAAACTCTTTATACTTTTCAAAGGTTTCAGATTTATTGTGCAATAAGAAGACAAACTCATATCACGAATTGTCATCAATAAACGTCAAATAATATCGATATCCATTTCGGGTCGTGGTACTGAAGGGATCACATGCGTCGGTATGTATTAGGTTAAGAATACCCTCGCATCTTGTAACATAGTTACGAAAAGGTGTCCTAGTTATTTTACCTCGAATATAATGTTCACAGGTAGGTAAAGTTTGGACCTGTAGAAAATCTAAGGGTTCATCATTTATCAATCTATTGATCCTATCAACATATAAATGACCAAGCCTTTGATGCCAAATCATATTTGAATGATTTCCATCCTCTCTAGTTCTTTTAAGGTTTTTATTTGTGGAAGTAACATTTCATGACAGATTCATCAATGCACAATTCATAGAGTCCACCAAAAGTTAGAATACCATCCGCAATATATTTATCATAAGGATTTATGACAAGTTTATTATAGAAAGAAATATCTATTTCTAATTAACTTTGATACAGATAAAAGGTTCCTTCTAACATCTGGAACATAAAGACATTCTTTAAGTACTAGGACTCTCCCACT
Organism: Ottelia alismoides; assembly: GCA_037367405.1. Taxonomy (NCBI): domain Eukaryota; kingdom Viridiplantae; phylum Streptophyta; class Magnoliopsida; order Alismatales; family Hydrocharitaceae; genus Ottelia; species Ottelia alismoides. The sequence goes on along the minus strand of JAZKJV010010267.1, from coordinate 688,448 downwards.
AGATAATGATAATTTACAGTACCCGGTGACGACTGCTGCAACAGTTGCATCAAATCCCATCTAGATGACTATCTCCCCTTCATCAAGATTCCTATTTTCCTGAAATGTATGCAACAAATTGCATACATGAACAGAAGCACTAGAATCGATGATCCAACTACCTTCTTGTCCTACGAGAAAATTGATTTCAATGATGAAAGTAGATTTTATAAATGTTGGGGCTTTACCTTTCTCCGGAGATTTAAGGTACTCTGGGCAGTTACGCTTCCAGTGCCCTGGCTTCTTGCAGTGATTACAGACATCAGTCTTATTCGATGCTATCAGTGTGGAAGCATTAGAAGAGGAGCCAATAGCTTAACCCTTCTGCTTCTTCTTCTGGGTCGGACCCTTCTGAGACCCTTGCTTCCGACCGTGCTTCCCTTTGACTTGTGCAAGTATTGCACTGCCAATGGGATTATCTTTCTTCATTACATCTTCTGCAAACTTTAATGAAGCCATGATTCAGCGTTAGTTAAGTTCAACTTGTTCATGTAGTACTGTTAGAGAATGTAATAGGTAGGTAATTGGATCTCTCCAGGATCCAATTACCCCACTCATGTTTAGTCCCACATGGATGAGCGGTGGGGCTCCGGCATGTCTGTGAGGCTATATAAGGAGCCCCACACCCATTGTACTCATTGAGAATTCTAATAGAATATCCGCCCCTTTGAGGGCTTCTCCCGCGGTTTCATCCCGCTCCCTAGGGAGTAGGGCTCCACGTAAATCTTTGTGTACTTGATGTTTATCATTTTGTTTATCGATTTCGCTTCCACTTCTCGATTCCAACATGGTATCAGAGCGGGTTCGATTCTCGTGGATTTATCTTTGAAGAATTTTGTTCTATTCGAGATTCGATTTAGTTATTATTTGTTCTTGAAGATCATTCTTTAAAAGGTTGTGTTCGGTCAAGGGTTCCATCTCTGGAGCTCTAGATCTGTTTTCAATCTAAGATGTTCTGTTTGAACATTGGCATCGACAAGGAATTTCTAAGCAACTCATCATGATTAGGGCAGCACGATTGCGGCATATCGTGATTTTCCAGATTCTCCGTGCACCTGCCAGATCTTGCACGGTACTCCAAGCACGAGCCCAGCTCTTCGATCTCCTCCGCAGCGTCATCAACTTCTCCAGGCAGCAGCCCCAAAGCCAAAGGCTCAAGGCAGGGGTACTACTCCAAAACTCTCGCACTAGGGCCCTCCACATAGAAGTCCATTCAGGAGAGGTGTAGCTCTGACCTCCAAATCTGGAGCTGCGGCGAAAACCCTCGTGCATCCACACAAGCGACGAGACCATCGAGCTTCCAGGCTCCTCCCTGCTATCTCCTGGCGATGAAGTCACCTCCCAGGCTCCTCCCCTTCATCGCGTGCAGGCCCAGGCACGACTCAGCGCGGGCGACACCCCACCGACCCCTCTAGGCGGCAACCCCCCTTAACAGCTCTTCTCCAATGCGCAGGAGGCGCACTCTCCAGCGGCGGCGGCATCTTCAAGAGGATATGCCCCTCCGCCTTCCTCCAGGCAGTGGCGGCGAACCCCCAGGCACCCCCCCCCGACCTCCATACGGTGGTGCCCCGATCGAAGCCTGCGCGCATCTCCGCGGCGACAAAACCCCTGGTAGAGGCTATCTCCAGGTCGAGATGATACTACTCCTCTGAGCAGGAGCTTCCTCCACTCCATCACCCCACCTCGCACGCGAACATCTGTCAGAGATGGATTTCAAGGTGCGGCGGCCTCTCCTTTTTAGAGTTGGGTCCCCCAAACCCTAGCTCCTATTACGATGGAGGCATTTAAAAAAAGAGCAGATCTTCTTTTCTAAACAGGGCCCTAATGCCTACTCCTATTTCTCTTAAAGCCCAACGGGCTGGATTGTTATTGTATTTTTTTATATAAAATAAGTGGGAGGGGTGCAAGATTTTTGAGCCCAACTTGGTTGATTAAAAAAAAGGAGAGGAAGGTCAAATAGAAAAAAGGGGAGAGGTCTGATTTGAAAAAAATGGATGAAAAAAAAGCCAAAAAAACAATGAATTTTTTTAGAAAAAAAGAAGAGGATACGTACAAGAAAAACGTGCGGAATTTTTTTTTGAATTGTGCGAAAAAATGAAGCATAATAAAAAAATGAATGATAAAAAATACATGACATTCATTTGGTTCTCCAAACTTGACGTTATCTGCTCCTATTCTATCAAGTATGGAAGAAAGGGGGAGTCAGAGCTAAATTCTTCAGGACATTTGCATGTCCACTGTTGACAGATCGACCCTCCATATTTCTACAGATCATCCATCTTCACCAAGCATCAACTTCGTCGTCGAGGCGTATACTTCTTCTTTTACGACCCAATCAGTTTACCGCGCTGGGCTTCTTCTGCAGCGATTCTTCTTCAGGCACGACAGAGATACGTTCCGGTGACCTGATATAGCAGCGGTTCTACAGGCATGACAGAGATACGTTCCGATGTCCTGAAAGCCGCAGATCAGTCCACCACGTGGGAGGTCTTCTACCAGCAGCGGACAAGTGTTCTTCTTATGATGTATTGTGTGGAAATGTGTTGTATACTTTCTTATTGTTGCAAGTTGCAGCTTTCTCAGCTCCAGCTTGAGGGGGAGTGTTAGAGAATGTAATAGGTGGGTAATTGGATCTCCAGGATCCAATTACTCCATTCATGTTTAGTCCCACATGGATGAGCGGTGGGACTCCGGCCTGTCTGTGAGGCTATATAAGGAGCCCCACACTCCGTGTACTCATTGAGAATTCTAATAGAATATCCGCCCCTTTGAGGGCTTCTCCCGTGGTTTCATCCCGCTCCTTAGGGAGTAGGTTCCACGTAAATCTTTGTGTTCTTGATGTTTATCGATTCCGCTTCCGCTTCTCGATTCCAACAAGTATGTTACCACATAGCTATTGAAAGACTTGGGGAGAGACAGTAGAATGAAGTCGGACTGCATGTAAGCATCCATCTCAGTCCCGAGAGTTTTCAGTTCTGACAAGTAACCAAACATTTTGATTACATGTTCAGGAACGGAAGTCCCTTCCTGCATTTCGTAGCGAATAAGTTCTTTCATAACGTTATAATGCTAAGTGTGGTTGACATCACCGAACATCTCTTTGAGATTCATCATTATATTCTTTTTTATTGCAAATAGGGTGAACTCCCGAGGCGGTAGTCACCGCAGCCACAATTTCATCAATAAAAGGTAGAGTACATTAGGTTGAGGCCCAAAAATTGTATAGAGCGCTAGAGTGTGAGACAACATTCTCAGAATAAAAACTCAGATTTTTAAAAATCAGCTCATTCCACGCATTCCAGATGGCCCAAAGCATCGCAAACGGCTTAGTGCAGTCATCCGTCGAACCCATGCCCACAGCGCGAACCGAGTTCCAAAAAGCATCAAAGTCGTTGGCCTCCACCCACTGAAGACCCACGTCCCGCCAGATCTGAGACGACGTCGCACACCCGAAGAAAATGTGGTCTCTATCCTCCACTACACCCTCACACATGTCACAATACGTGTCTGCCAAGCCGAACAGCCTCCCCCTCCTCGCTTTGTCACACAAACGATTTCTTCTCAAACACCATAGGAAGATCTTCACCCTGCAAGGGATCCTGGCTGCCCAAATAATCTTCATGTTCGCACACATCACCTCGTCACGCACCACCGCCTCCCCACTCATAGCTTCATAAGCCTTCTTAACCGAGAATCTCGCCCCTCCCAAGCAAAATGGTCAAGTACGTCAGACCACTCCCCCGGCTGGGGAACCTCTGCCAGTAACCTCAAGAAATCCTCCAAGCGTTGATCCGACAGATCCGAGACGAACTGTGGGGCCTACGAGCCAGAGTCTGCCACCTCAACCAGATGTGCATCTCTGTCAGTCGTCAGAGCCAATAGCCTAGGGAAACAGCGCCCAAGAGGACCCTCCCCCGTCCAGTCATCGAGCCAAAATCTGAAAACCTGGCCATTCCCGAGTCTCGGACGCAGATTAGCAACAACACACGGCAAAACGGCCAGGATCCCGGCCCAAAGCGGAGATTCGGATCTCCTTCTAACCGCGATCAACTCACACTTTACCCCGTAAATGGACCTCAAAACTCTGGCTGCCAACGAGGTCGAAGGCCGCCAAATCTTAATCACTCACTTGGTCAACAACGCTTTATTCATGAGTTCCACATTACGGACCCCAAGGCCCCCATCACAGATCCTCTTCGTAACATCCTCCCTGCCCACCAGATGCAAGCCTCGCCTCTGTTGTCTCCCATCCGACCACAAGGACCACATTAGAGATTCAACCTTCGTCCTGACCCCAACCGGCATCAATCTAGTAGAATAGAAGAAAACCGGGATTACAATAAGAACGTGCTTGAGGAGGGTCAGCTTCCCTCCCCTAGACAAGGAGATCGCCTTCCAACCTGCCAACCTCTCTTCCATTCTGCACAGAACGTTGTCCCAATCTGACATCCTAAGTCTGCCATCCACCAGCGGTAGGCCCAAGTAGGAGATGGGGAGGCCCCCCAGGGGCATCCTGCCCACCCAGCGACCCTGCCATTCTCGGCATCATCCAACCCAAAGGTAACCACCACCGACTTCTTCCTATTGATCTGAAGATCAGATAGGCTACCAAAGATGTCCACCAACACAATTGTGTTGCGGTTCTGCTCCTCCAACCCACCAAGAAAAATGATCGTATCATCAGCATACTGAAGCAAGGGGACAGAGATATCCTCCAGACGAAAGCCCTCGCACCACTCGTCCTCTAATGCCCGCTTAGACAGAACCGCCAAACAATCCACCACAAGGACAAAAAGCATAGGAGCCCGCGGGCAACCCTGACGGACACCCTACTGGGGCTGAAAGAAACCACCCTCAGGCGTGCCATTCACCAGAATCGAGAAGGAGGAAGTAGCGACACATCTATTCATCCACTGCACCCATACTCAAGGAATCCCCTCCGCCTAAGGGAGGTCCATAAAAACTTCCAACCGACGTAGTCATATGCCTTGGCGTAATCAATCTTCCAAAGAGCCCCCCTTTTCTTCGAGCGCTTCCAATCAAGGCATATTTCCGACGCAACGACAAGACTATCAGCCATATGCCGGCCCGGAACGAAAGCCGACTGCCCTTCAAGCACCATCGAACCCAAAACCTCCTTGAGCTTATTCACCAGAACCTTTGCCGCCACCAGGTAAATGTTGTTGGAAATTGAAATAGGCCTGAAGTCCCCCACAGATGTCAGGTTCACCTTCTTTGGAAGAAGGAAAATCAAGGCCCATTCACCTTCTCAAAACCTCTGTTACCATCCTTGAACTCAGTGAGAACCTCCAGAATTTCCTCCTTCAAAAGATCCCAAAATTCCAGGTAGAACAAGACGGGAAATTCATCAGGGCTTGGAGTCCCATCAGCATTCAGGCCCCACACCCCCCGCTCCACCTCCTCCTCAGAGAAATCAACTACCAACAACTCCACCTACCACGGACTCACCGAACCCGCACCAACTCTCGACCAGCCCCATCCATCCCCAACCCCCTGCCCCCTACACGAGGACTCCACAAAGTGATTCCGCGACGCACCACCAATCTGCTCTTCCCCCGATACTCTGGCACCCCCAACCTCAATCTCATGCAAAAAGATCCTTCTCCTTCGCCCAGACGCCATCGAGTGAAAGTACCTAGTGTTGGCATCACCCTCATTCAACCACTTTTGCCTCGACCGCTGCCTCCATTCAACTTCCTCCTTTTTGTCCTCCAGCATGATCTCCTCTAGCAAAGCCAGCCTCTCCACAATCTCCTCCTGATTCAAGCCCCTCTCGTCGTCCAGATCATCCAACCTCACCACCCCTGCCACCGCCTCACCCTATCTGGTCCTCCAGCGAGCCCTAACCTCCCTGCCATAAGCCGTAAGGAAAGCTCTGAGGACCTTCAACTTAGATGCGAACCGAGAGACCGTCGATCCCACTGAAGGACAACTTCTCCATTGCTCAGCCACCAGATCTCTAAAACCATCCTCCAAGAGCCAAGACCGCTCGAATCGAAAAGTGAACCTACTTCTTCCATCCTCATCGGACGACCAAAGGATAGAGTGTGACCCGAGTACACCCGTGGCAAAGCCCACACCCGAGCAAGAGGAAACGCCTCCACCGCCTCCGAGGACAGCAAGAAACGATCAAGCATGGAACACATTCAGCATTATATCCTGGCAAGTATCCATCTCCACACGTTGCTTCTAAAGTACATTGGAGAGGGATCCCAGAATATAACATCTGGCCAATGAATGATCTTCATTATATTTTTCATTGAACTTGATTTTTTCGGTGTCTTAGGGTTTGTGTACTTATTCTTGGACAGCGCATAAGAAATGCGATTCGCAGATAGAATAAGATTAAAATTACATATCTAATTCGAGTAGTTTGGCATTGTCAACTAGTTGACCTCCAGGAGCCTATTGAGTGGGTTCATGAACTTCAATGTCTGGACTTAAGAATGCACTATATTAGAACATATAAATAATTATATATTCAATATTAAATTCTTTAATTAAGGATTTTTAATCAAATTAGTCTTGCCTTTTCAACTCTGAAAGTTCATTCCCTTAATCACTTTCAAAGCAAATGATATACTAACCGCTATATCTCTAACAAGAACTGTGATCTCCTTTTTACCTTTGTTACATCTCAATAATATGAGAAACTGTAACTCAGATAAAAAGAAGCGGGAACGCATTCCGTCTTATAAGTCCAACTTGCATTTTCTAATTCGGTCTTTAACACTCAGGCCCATCACTCCTAAGGCAATGTTGACCCGTTGTTAATTAAATCAACTGTCAACAAGATTAGAACTCATTATGTGCAATCCAATATGATCCCAATAATATGAGTACCCGATATTGGGATCACTACGCATACAACCTTACTCTTTCGAGAAGCAAAGTTCCCAATCCATGCTTGTATGCAAGAGCAGTCACTTCGGACAGGCGTCTCCTACATACAATCCATGGCGATGGAACCCTTCGCCTTGACAGGAGACTATGGGTATCATTTATATAATACTTCATATCATGTTCAAATTTTAATTAATTATTATGAATCATATTCACATAATTAATTCTTCCAAGGGAAATGCAACTCTATTCATAATAGAGTATTTATTCTAATAGGATCTAAATAATTTAATCATATTGTTGAGAAGAGAGACGAATGAGATCTTTATTCCATAGAGTTAGGGTCTCTTATATAGAGAGAAAACCCTAGAGAGGACAAGGGTTACGGAACCCGAGAGGTCACAGGGGGTTACGGAACTCGAAGGGTCACAGAGGGTTACGAAACCCGAAGGGTTACAAACATAAATGTAAATCTAATAACTCTAACACTCCCCCTCAAGCTGGAGCTGAGAAAGCTGCAGCTTGTAACAAAAAGAAAAAGTATACACCACATCTTCACACGATGCATCTTAAGAACATATGTTTGTTGTTGGTAAAAGACCTCGCTCGAGGACGGGTATGCGGCTTTCAGGTCACCGGAACGTATCTCTGTCATGCCTGTAGAGTCGCTGCGATATCAGGTCACCGGAACGTATCTCTATCGTGCCTGCAGGTCACCGGAACATATCTCTGCCGTGCCTGGAGAACAATCGTTGTAGAAGAAGTCCAATACGGAGTAGTAGTCGGGTCGTAAAAGAAGAAGCATACGCCCTGATGAAGAAGATGATGCTCGGTGAAGACAGATGATCTGAGTAGTAGTCTGGAGTGTATGTCTGTTAGTCGTGGTAGGGCAGTAGACGTCCTGAAGAATCATCTCTGACTCCCCCTTTCTCCCATACTTGATAGAATAAAGAGTATAGAATATCAAGTTGGGAGAAACAAAAAGTTGGGAGAAACAAGTCGTGGTGAAGCAAGGGCTGTTGGAGGGGGGGCTACAGGCGGTGTCGACGACGTAAGAGGTGCGGCTGGAGCTGATGGAGCCTCGGGCAACGCTTTAGGTTCCGCTGGAGGTAGCAACTGGTGTTGCTGGGGACTCGGACTACCTTGCGCGGGACCATCGAATCCACGAGCGATGCAGGAGGTCCATCCCTCTCTCCTTGTCGACGGAGAGAGGGTTGGTGGTGGCTACGGATTTAGAGTATTAGGCTTCGATCTAGGACCGTTGCTCTGATATAATGTTGAGAAGAGGAACTAATGAGTGAGATCTTTATTCCATAGAGCTAGGGTCTCTTATATAGAGAGAAAACCCTAGAGAGGACAAGGGTTACGGAACCCGAGAGGTCACAGGGGGTTACAGAACTCGAAGGGTCACAGAGGGTTACGGAACCCGAAGGGTTACAAACATAAATGTAAATCTAATAACTCTAACACATATTAAATTAATTAACAATTAAATTCAATCAACCAACAAACATTTATGTTTTGCTTGATATTACTATATAGTATATACCCTCCCAAGTACGCATTATTTTGTATTTTAATAATTAGAGTACAACTTGACTTACTCATATTATTCATTCCTCAAAAATAGATCCGGTCAGTGCACTCGAGTTATGTTGGGAGGGAGCATTTCCTCTCTTTTTTTTTGACGCTCAAAAAAGGGGGAAGCACTCATAGGTGTTCGCCCCAATGTATTAAAACATAAAGAAGAGAGTACTTACAAGATGGATGAAGAAAACAAAACAAAGGCTAGATGGTATCAGATAAGAGATACCACCCACACACACGTACAACGCTACCCAGAAGTCCAGTCATGACAAAAGCGTGCCGCCGAGATGCATATATTTTCTTTGTAGAGGGAGCATTTCCTTAACATGCAATGCACTAATTAGTAAACCAAGCTAGCATACCCAGACTAGACACCTTCACCATTCCGATTGAGAACAATACAAAATAATGCCAATGTATTTGCGGTTCCATCGATCACTCTAACGACCGACATTATACTATATAATAATCACCCAGAAATATTTTTTTTTGACGCTCAAAAAGGGGGAGACACTCAGTGGTGTTCGCCCCAATGTATTAAAACGTAAAGAAAAGAGTACTTACAAGATGGATAAACAAGACAAACGCTACATGGTATCGACTAAGAGATACCCCCAACGCACACGAATTATGTTACCCAGAAGTCCAATCATGAAGAAAGCGTGCTGCCGAGATGCGAATATTTTCCTTGTAGAACCGCTGCCGAGCAAAGAGTGCCTCGTTTCTTCCTAACCAGATGCTCCACAAGCGCGCAATTGGGTCCACGAGGTCCACACTAGATCGACCCCGAGAATTCATCAAGCTGTCGCAAAACGCACCAAAGTCCGAGATATTCAGCCATCCCAGATCGTCCCAGAGAGCACGAACACATTCGCACTGAAGGAAAAGGTGGCCGCTGGTTTCCTCCTCCGTACCACATAGACCACACGTCCGCGGGACATTAGGAAACATAATTGCACATCGATCTCTAGTCAACAGCCGACCACGCCGAAGTAGCCAAAGAAAGACACCAACCCGTTCCGGTAGTTTGAGTCTCCAAATGAACTTGCAATGACCCAATAAAGTCGCATCGTTCCCCCACAGCTGAAGGAATAAGAGCGTGGTACGCCTTCCTGGAAGAGAAAGGACCGTCTTTCCAAGCCAAATGATCACGCCCCCCAGCGGGTGTGGGAGCGTTCGAGAGAAAGAAATATTAGGTGTCTTAAAATATTTTTGAGATCCTAAAATTTCTAAGCATATCAAGTAACCGTATTTTGCATGTAAAAGTTGTCCTACAACTATTGTAGAAGAAATTAGGGTTTTCATGAAACATACATTCAATAGCCAATGATGTTTAATCAATTATTTTCATAATTATTAGACGTCAAACTAATCAAGGTAAATTCATAATTTTCATGATTCCATTGAATAACAAACACATTAAGCAAAGAGATTTGATGATCCAATCATCATCCGACCCAGCTCCACTAAATATGAAATATCTAAGGCAAATAGAATCGGAATCGCGTGAAATAAATTCGAGTGGTTTGCTAGTTTGATTCTCTATTTAATCCAAGTGTTTACTTCATGTTTCATGATGGAAAATAGTAAGCAAAAAGCATTTGCTTACAAATCTGCGAATACATGCAAAAACAATTTCATAGCTGGAACTATCGAATTTCAATTATGCACTCTTGGTACCAATAATAGGCTATTGTTTTTGTAACATATTTAGACATTTTAAATTTTAATAATAAAAAAATATGGCCAAACAGTGTACAAATAGTAGGTTTTTATTTTAGCAAAAAACCAATTCAAATCTTGCATCCAATTCAAAACAACGAGTACCCGTGCATTCGAAATATAAAACCTTCTTCACCAAGGTTACAGAAAGCGGTAGTCGATACTCGATCGGCGGGGTCACTGACTAAGGATTAATCGGCAGTCGGGCGACTAATAGGATTTAGTCGGCCATTAATCGGTTTTGAATTTTTTAATTATTTAATATATAAATCATTTTTATACATAGATTTGTACATTTTCTATACTTTCATAATGAAATAAAAGAAGTAATTAACTTTAAATATAACATTATTGCATATTCGAACAAGTTTTCTTAAGTATTAACATAGATTTGTATATTTTCTATACTTACATAATGAAACAAAAAAAGTAATTGACTTTAGATATAACATTAAGCATGTTAGAATAAGTTTGCTTTAAAAAAAACAAAAAACAAAAAAAATATAAAAGCTTGATGTAAAAGTCGACCGATTAGTCGGCCAAACTAGTCGAGCTGACTAGGTCGACTAGTCGGGCTGATAGACTAATGGATGACTATGCCTAGTCGAGTCGGGTTCCGGATTATATCCAAGACATTGACCAAGGCTCTGATACCACTTGAAGGTTATGAGAAAAACCTTAAACGCATCACGAAAGCGTGAAGATCGCATTATATGCGACCAGAAACGACTAGTCGCGCTAGTTGCTCGGGATAGCGGAATTTAAAAATTTAAAGCGATGAAACCACATGATCCGAGAACACTTCTCAATCATTTCATCTAAACCACATAAAAGATATAAGCATACCTCTACAAGCGTGATTGCAATCGAAGTCTCTAACGTAAGAGACTGCATGTCTCGAGTTCGAACCAATGGAGGAGATGCTTGTGAGCGCGTTGAGGAGATGCATCCTTCTCGCAATCCAAGATGTTGATCCAAGTGACGAATCCCAGATTTCGTCACACGAAATCCATGATCTTCTTCGCGTACTAGAAGCACCGAGGAAGACGGAGATCCACGAATGGTCGAAATGACAGCACGAAGGCATAACGACGACGGCGATCCTCTCTAAGGCAAGAGGTGGATGGCCACTCTTGAGAGAGAGAGAGGGGCATATATGAGAATATGAGAGAGAGAGAGAACTTGCAATAAAAGAAAAGCTAGGATTGCCTCTTCTTTTATAATATTTTGAGAGTCCATAGATAACAATCCATGTACAACACAAAATTAATGGTTGAAATTGATTTATTTTTCTTTTAATGGCCAAGATTTTGTTGTAAAAAATACAGCAATAATTAATTTAATTAAATTAAATATATTGAATAATCATCAATATAAATTAATTTAATCAAATCAATATACATTAAAGGATTAGGAAAGGAGGCAAGCTCATTCCTAATATGAGGAAGGGACGGTCACCTTAAATTAGGACTCAAGGGTGGTCGTCCACCCTCCCCATATGGAGGAGTGCCTCTTTTCCAATAATGTAAGATTGTGTATCTCACATAATTCTTTAATTATTTACAATAACTTTTATTGTAAATAATTTCACAAAATAATTCCAAATAATTTTATGACAATTTCAACCATGCCATTGGAAATTAAGAATCATATTTACACACCCAAAAAAATGTAAATTGTATTTCCAATTAATTGTCCAATGGGAATCCAATTCACATCAACATTTAAATTGCAAATACTATTTATAAATAGCTCTCTCTAATATATTATAAATCACATTTATAATATATATGATTATTATGTATAGTATTATCCACATTATTCATATCTATGATAATTAAATCACATTTAGTTATCAATTTTTCAATGTTCAGATATACACTTTAACATTGGAATTATTCTTGAACTCTTTCGAGAATAGCGTGCTTTCTCCGCGGATCTTTGAAGATAAGTACAGTGTGATTGTAAGTTCCACCTATAGTGGCTTGGATATTGAGATTACATCTCAAATCCAGATCTCGAAGACCTCTCAAAGATATTATTCTTCTCATTGCGTATGAATCACATTCAGATCAATATCCAATACTTGGACTAAGATCATTTCTCTATTGAAAGGAGTCATTAAAATCCAGACATGTTTCATCACTCTCTCAGAATGGAAGCGTCATGGTTATACAAGCGTTTATGATCACATCACCCTCAAATATTCATAATACCCGTACATCATGCATACTAAAAGACCTGGAATAAACCGAAGATTTAGATCAATTTAATACGGTCTTTTCAGGGTTTTATCATTAAGTTTCTCATTCGTCATTAGGAGTTGATGTCGATCATATGCTTTCCAAAAGCATATATCATACCTACAAATTCTTGTCATGCTAAAGCAAGACGACCATGCATGGAATTTGATGGGTTCCAATACTTCATGAGTAAGCTCATATCTTACAGTTCACAAGTGAATGTGGATGATCCCTTTGAGAGATCGTATTACTCATATGTCCTTATATGCACACCAGCTCGCCGGTGTATAAACATTGATCAGATCATCAACCTAACGGTCTGTCAAATGTACATACTCAGATATATAGCAATACATTTGTCTCCGGTCAGAGGATGCATACCTATATCATGACAGTATATGACATAGGTCTTGGTTATCTCAATCTCGTTAAGTCAATTCTTAGATCTAAATTATCTAACACCTCTGAATCTCTATTCCTATGCAGAGGACATGTATCAAGAGGTCAGTCAGGTATCAGCCTTTAGAGAAGGATTGTTATCTCCTTCTCAGATCGGAGATCAACTCCTAATAATCATTTGATGATGTTTGATGAGTCCTCAATCTAACTCCTTAGATATTCATGCAAGCAACAGCCTCTATGATTCAACCATTGAATCAATAGTAGTATGATCATTAAGATGGACATAGTACATAACCCTAATTGTACTAAGGGACCTTATAGTGCATTCATTTAATCTCGAACAGGGAATGAAATAAATCAATAACTTTTATTGATATATCAAATATTACAATAACATTTATTGTAGAAATGGTTCGCCTCGAGCTCACATTGCTAACACAAACACCATCCCAAAAAACAGGTGATGCCACCTAATCTTCGACGATCATCCCTCCATGGAACAATGCAACATCCTAGCCCTCTCAGTCGCGGAAAAAGGGCCATCAGGTCCAATCCCTATAAGTCACCTCTGAAAACCTTGTTGATCACCTCTCTCTAGGTCAACACAGTTACCCCCATATCCTCCTTAGGGCTCCTCCTAATCAAACTCCATCAGTAGTGCCAATGGAGGGTTCACTGCCCAAGCACCAGTGACAACCCCTAGGGTCACCACATGTACACATGCAGCCAAACACCAACCGAGGCACAAGGCATCTTTAGGAGCCACTTAGTTGAAGCAGATCGTGACCAGATAAATAACCATCCTCATCACCACAAAAAGACCAAGTCGGCACTTCACGTAACCAAACGGCAATGACATTATCATTGCCCTAATGTGCTCTAGCCACCACCGTTTGGTGTACTCCCTCCTCCAATGCAAAAGCAGCCAAGAAGAAGCCCTAGCCCCAGTAGCCCTGCCACATGGCCCGACCACCCCCACCCGCTCAGCCAAGTCCATCCGACTAGCATCGCCTACCTCATAGGGGCCAATTGCACCACCTGCATGAGCCCTCTGTTATGCTTCCTCCTAACCAGGAGTAAAACTGTTCACCCACCCATAGACCAAAACCCTCACAAACTCCCTCCACCCATCACCCCTAGAGGAGCCCCCATCATGAGAATGGGGAGCCAAAGAACCCCCTTTGAAGACCTCCCTTTATCTCTTTCCCTCTCTCAAACCCTCGTAAATTCCCACTTGAGGAGCATCTCCCTTGCATGTGCTCACTTGGACGACACACCCCCATGTTCGATCGACATCTTCTTAATTTTGATTAAGGAGGCCGCATGATTTTCAGTTAGATGACTTCAATATACAAGTCTTATAGATTCGACGATGTGGAAGGAGTTGTTGGATTTTACAATGGCTCAGCTTAGGTTCTTGCATTCTCCATTCAGTGTTTTTTTTTAATGCAAAAGAGGGAGAAACACTCCAGAGGTATCCGCCTCATATACATTAATAAGATAGGCCATTCGGTGGTTGTCGGTGACCTCATCTTCATTTTGTTAGCTAGAAATTAGCTATGAAACACAGATTTTTGGAACCAAGGGTCTTAGAAGTTTTAGAATTACATTGGTGAGCTATAATTGGAGATTCTTGGTGTTTTTACCGTACACGTGGCATAACTCCGCCTCTCTTTCATGGTTGGATAGCTTTCTTCTCTTGTCAGATGTGTTGCAGCAGTTCCGTTTTAAAGGGGCTCATCAGCCCCTATTTAATCAAACTTTGCTTATTTAGGAGCATGGGGCAAGATTACGGCCTTTCTTTTATCTCAAGTTCAAGAGGTATATGTTGCTTAAGATGGGGTCTAAGGAGATGGTGAATGACATCTGGAGGAGACAATGGGCCTGATATATTAGGATGATATCAAAGCTTACGATTTTGATAAACGTTCATCAGATTTACAAGAGGTTGGCTCAACAAAAGCAAGAACAAAGGAGGACTATGGCTCGGATGAAATTTGACTGGTTGGATAGAGTTGAAAACTCAAATGGTTTCTTGGTTGAGGAACCTGATGAAAGACTTCTCCCCTAAAAAGTAGTAATGGAAGAAGACAAGATACATGAGGTGGAGTGGATACATCATTACATGCAGATGTCGCTCAAGGAAAGGGATGTCAACACAGTTTTTTCAATCAGTTGTGAGTGGTCAGTGGAGCAGGAATCTCATTTATTCATCTAAGGTTCTAGATAATGTTTTCAGGGGATATGCAATTTCGGAGAGTGATTATTGATTATTCCAGAGTAGATGTAATACGGAAATCTCCAGGAGGTGATCTAAGAGGGGTGCTATCATGCTATATAAAGATCAAATAGACAAACAGATCTTAAACTTTTAGGAGTATAAGGTTTGGGAGGCGATTTAGAGAGCCCGATGTGGAGAGGTCGTCAAGTTCGGATGGCTTCCCCATTTTCTCTTCTTCAAATAATATGAAGATTCGTGAGGAGTTCAGTGTTCACTCAGATTTTAATGGACTTAACAAAATATTGGTCTTTTGCTACCTAAGTAGAATGTGACCAACAGGATCGAGGATTTTAGGCTCGTCATTCTTTCAAATGCAGCATTACCTAGTTGTGGCAAATCTCCTCGCTAACAGATTGCACATGGTATTTAGCATTTTGATTAGCAATCAGCATACAATAGGTTGATGGTGGACATTATAGTGATGGTTTCAAACAATGTGCAGAATTAGAGAAGACAGATGTACATAGTGCACATGGTAGTTGGGCTTTTGATTAGCCCTCGGCATACAGTTTTTTCGCCCAATAAATTGATGGTGGACAGTGATGGCTTTGGAATTTGTAGTGTATTAGAGGAGGAGGTGGTTGTTCAAAATGCTTTGGAAGGTTGCTTTCTCCAAATCTTACAATACGATGTATCAAGTTTTCTTTTAGAGTTCTCTGCATGAGAGGGATTTCTCAAAAAAATTGCTCATAATGAAAAAATGTGTGACCATATTCTCGGTATTGATAAGCAGCCACCCTGGGGTGGCCTCTTTTAACTACAATTCTACAAAGGGGCATCACCCAAAGGTGCCTACTTGCTCCTTTTCTATTTGTTCTGGCAATTGATGCGTTGACACTAACAACAGATCAGATTATATAAGGACATTGCTTCAAGTACATAGTGCATAGTATCGATCTTTATGCTGCTATACGTTGACGATAAATTATTCTTTGAGGGCTATGTTAGATAGGTCAGATGAATTTTAACGCTTGCAGAGATTTGTGGAGTTTTTGCAGGCTACTAATTAAACCCCAAAGTCACCGTCTTTGCGCCATTTGGTTTGACTACGGAGAAGATATGGGAGTGCAATGGTATTTGGGAACTCTATGAAGTGACATAATACAGCATCTGAGGATGTCTTTGATCAGGGGCAAGCTTAGTCTGAAGGACTGGCTACCTGTGCTGGAAAAGTTGGAGCTTAAACTGACTCCGTGGAAGAGGGGTGCTTGTTCAAAGAGGTAAGGTTGGTTCAATTAAAATTGATTTTTTTTCTCAAATGTTCTACCTATATGGTTTGGTCATTTGCAAAGAAGGTCAACTGATGCACCGGTTAGGAGATGTGAGTGTTGGGATGTTGAGCCTGCTAAGAGAGGGCGAGGATGGCCCAAGAAGTGTTGGAAAGAGACTATACGAAGGGATCTTAGCTTTTTGGATATAAGTCCGAGATTGACCCAAGATAGATCTGAATGGAGGCGAAGAATCCATGTAGCCGACCCTACTTAATTGTGGGAAAAGGCTTTGTTGTTGTTGTTGTTGTTGTTCTACCTATATGTGCATAAGCCACCGGTTCGAACGGGAGAGGTTGGAAGGGAGGATGCTAAGATTCTTGTGGTATATAGCTCTGCATAGAATAACAATAGGATTATGCTAGTGCTTTGTTCATGAAAGCGGTTCGTGCAGCCGCATATGCGGCCGCATATACCTAAGCGGCCTCCTCAGCGCACCGATTACCTGAAGTCTCGCTTTATGCGCCATTTGTGCATATATGGCCCACATATGCAAGTTGTGCGGGCGCATATGCACTCTGTGGGCAGTCCCTGACCTCCTTTTCTCGGAGCGTCAAGGGGCAGGGTGATGGTAGGCTGTGATACCATAGTGCCGAAGAATTTAGCAAGAAGTCATCCACACCCGCTTAAGGTCTAGTTGGGTAATCGAATCTCGTTCTTAAGATCCAGATCTTGTATTATTTTGACTATATATTAAATCAGATTAAGTAATACTATCTTTGATGATTTTGATATTTAGTTGTACTATTTTGAGCTCTACATGAAAATCATTTTTCTTAGATCTTCTGTTGGACCACATTTATTCATAAATTCAGTTTAGTTGTATTCACTTTTATAGATATTTATTTATTTGTAAATAAAAAAAAGAAAACCGCGTAGAACCGTATATACCCCGCTTATGCCCTCGCATACCGCTTAATCGCTATTCAGTGACATGTCCGATCGCATACGCATATTTCTTTCCTGAACCTTGTGCTAGTGTTTTGTGATTGGTATTCAAACAGATAAAGGATGGAGGCGCGGGGGTTCTCAAGCTAGAACATCCAGATAAACCACTGATTTTAAAGTGAGTGGTCCAATTCTGGGGAGAACTTGTTATGCAATCCATGTTCTAGATAGGCATTTTCTCTATTCTGTCAGATTATATCTCGAGGTTACTCAAATGCTTGGAGATGGTGCCTCCTTCATGTTATGGACAGATGACTGCACAGAGAATGGGACCCTACATCATTGCTTCCCGTGTTTGTTTTCTTTGTCTGAAGATAGGGAAGTTTCAGTAGCAGCCTTCTTGGCGGAGTAAGGATGTTGGGCTACTTTTATTCTAGGTTCTTATGACAGAGGGTCCACGAATTATTTACTTTTATGAGGAATTGGCTTGGAAAAGTTCCTCCTGACGTCGTGATAATTCGACCGTTGAGGGATTTCTCCATGAGAAAGGTGTGCAAGGTGCTTTACATGGATTAGATGCAAAGCGATGGGTCTCATGCCGAAAACTGTAAGTTTGATCTGGGATTCAAGTGCTTCTCTTGTAGTAAAGATCTTCACGTAGATACTAAGAAGTTCTAGGGTGTCGAAGGAGGTGATAGAACCATGTCTATTCCCAACAGTAGACGTTACTTGGGTCAATTGATCAGGAGATACATAAGGATGTGAGACACACTCATTATTTTTACACAAGAGTTGTGGAGTATGGCAGAGGTCGATTAAGTGAAAATGGCTAGTGTTATGGACTGCTTGGCATCTTTCGCCGGAGTGGCCTCTCGATCTAGGAGGCAGATAGCACAACCCTTTGTGTTCTTATGTCTCGGCTGATCTTCCCGACCCCCATGGCAGCCCTCTCGATCTAGGAGGCAGATAGCACAACCCTTTGTGTTCTTATGGGTCCGGTGGCTGGTCAGGAATGCAATAATCATCCAGAGTGATCGATTGGAAAATGTCTTGCCTCACTGAAGTTTTTTGTTTGATCCTTGGTGTATGTATTTTTTTTCTTTTTATCATTGTGTATTCGATTAATAAATATATCGGGTTTGCACCCACCTGTGTTGTCCACCCATCACTTCTCAAAATATGCATCCTTAAAAACGGGATATATGTATAGAGAGTTTGTAGAGTTTAGGTATGTGGGTAGTGGATGGCTTCTGTACGGCACAAATACATCTAATAGTTATATCAAATGGTTATAAAAGAAAAATACTATCATATACTATTATAAGTGTATCTGCAACCATATTTGTATCTTAAATTGAGAAAACGGGTAGAAATATTTTGATATCCACACCCAAACGTCAAAATCATCATGACATAGATACAGTAACGTATCGAACGCAGATAGATCCTTTGTTGCTATCTCTGCAATGCATGCATACAAGTATATAACAAGCTCGAACAAAAGACACCGTGGTGCAACAATTTCCATCAAACCTAGGTACACTGACTACAACATCTCCACTCACCGCCTTCAAGTTCGTACAATTCGGAAAAAACGAATCTTTGCGCCCCACCAACATCTTCTACTTCTCAAACAAAACAAACATCTGAATCCACTTCAACTGCCCGGTGATTAGGTAGTGTGCTTACAATCCTATTGACCAGGTTCAAACCCCACAAATTACAATATCATTTAAAAAGGAAACAGCACAAACATTACAAGATACAATCGTCCATTGAGAAAATCAACACCGATCCACAGCAGAAAGAAAACCCAAATTCGCAGAAAAAGTAAAAGAAAAGGCATCCAAACCTCTGACAGCTTCGCACGGTATCTCCTGGAACTCGCGTCGAAACCGCGCAACGAGTACTTGTAATCAGCCACAACCACAGTGATCTGCGGAGCAAAACAGGGACAAGGCACGTCGACAGCCCATCAAAAGAACAGCATCTCAATACCCAACTGCCCGAATAGTTGGGAATTTAAGTGTTTACAGTGTAAAGGGCGCGAGAAGAGCGGACGGCGCCGTCGACGGCAAGGCGCGGGGTGCTATCCGGCGGCGCCTGGAGAGCAAGGGCGGCGGCGCCGGCAGCACCGAGAAGGAGGTAGAGAGGGTTCCGGGAGGGCTTGCGGGGGAGGAGCTTCGACACAGAGCTCCACCGAGATGCCATTCCACACAGTCTGTGCGTGTGGAGCAGGCGAGGGGGAGTGGAAATGCTTTTTTCCCTCTTTGTTGGACCAAAACAAGCAGACGCTTTGGTGTTTTCTACCTTTCTCATTTAAATCAAAATACTTGTTTATTTGTTGTAATTTTTATTTGTATAAAAGTTGTTTTTTAGTAAAAAGAAGAGGAAATGCTCCTTTGCTGTCCGCCCTTAAATAATATAAAAATACACCAGGTACAAGAAAAACTTACGCCGGGTCTCCAGAAAAAATCTATCGAGGACAGATAGATTATCGATAAAAAATCTAGTAGAATGGAAAATGATCCTATTACGCAAGAGCCAGATCATGGTGATTGAGGTCAGGCATAGATGTAAACTGGTTGGCCACAAGAGAGCCCCCCCAAAGGCTGGTGGGAGACGACAGATCCACGAACAAAATATCCATCACATGCCCGATCTTTCGAACCTGATCACATGAATAGAATATATGGTCCAAGTCCTACACTGTGGCGGCACACATGGTGCAGGAGGTGTCATCCCCCTAAGAGAAGGATGCTCTTTTCATCTTGGCCAGCAACTTCTCAAGTTTATGAATCTATAGAAAAACCTTGATCTTCATCGGCGCCCTTAAAGTCTAGACCGGATTGCAATCACTCTCCCTGACCTTACTATCAAGCCCAACACTAGTCACGAGGGGCGTGTAGGCCTTCTTCACGGAAAAGGAGCCATCACAAAATCCAGTGGTCCCAACCCCTGGTCGGACCTAGAGAACTTGAAATCTCCTCCAACATATGTATAAGTCTTCGAAACGTTGTTCGACGAGGGGAAAGGAGAAGCAAGGCATCCACTGCTCATCCACCCCCATGTATCCTTCAACTACATCTCTTGATCCTCCTTGAGTGGCAAAAGATGAGGGAAGCGGTCCCGAAGTGGCCCACTCCCGATTAAATTATCCTTCCAAAGCAGAAAGGACTTCCCATCGCCCACCACTGGATGCATCTGTATTGGGATCTCATGCAACACTAAACAGATCTCGTCCCAAAACGTCGAGGACCGATACTAAGATGAAATATCCATGCACGTCCATGCCTAGATATCGTAAATATCACGAAGAAGGCTACAAGTAAGGTCCTCACCCGGGCCCGGAAGCCTCACCACCCGCTTCAACAAAAAGAGATTTATTCATCTCCTCGAGTTTGAGAACACTTAAACCAGCCATCTCCTTAGACGAAGTGACCACCTCCCAGTTAACCAGGTGAAGCTCCCTGGACTAACCATTTGAAATGCTCCAAAAGAAGTGATGCATGTAAGATTCCAGGTGGTTGCAAGTCCCAATGGAGAGGACACGAATTGAAATCAATTAGATGGGGATTGTCGCTAACATCACCTTAAGCATCACAAGTCTCCCTCCACCTGAGAGGCAGGAAGCCTTCCAACCAGCCAGCTTCCACTCCAATCTCTCAATCACTGGCAACTAATCAGAATGTCTCAAGCATCACAAGTCAAGGGCAGTCCAAGGTAGTTGAGAGAGAACACGTGGGGTATGCAAGACACACACACACTCCTCAACCCCGGGATTAGAGAACCTGAATGGCACAAAAATGGTCTTGTCCATGTTTACCATCAATCCAAAAAGCACCACAAAAACATCGAGCAAGGTATTCAAAGCCCTAACCTCGTCGCATCCCCCCTTAATGAATAAAATGGTATCTTCTGCACACTGGAGCAATGGAATAGAGATCTCCCCTCCAGAGTATCCCAACATCCTCCCATTAAGCACCGACTAGGTGGTCATAATGGCGGGAACATAAGCAGCAATAATAAACAACATCGGCGTCAAAGGGCGTCCCTAATGAACTATGCGCTAAGGTTGGAAGAAGAATCCTTCTGATCGCCCATTGATTAGCACCGTTATAATGACGTAGTCACACATCTTTTTCATCCAAGCAATCCATGTCTCTGGAAAGCCACACTTCGTCTGTGTAGACCAGAGGAAACCCCAATCAACACAGTCATATGGCTTGGAGAAGTCCACCTTTTACAATAATTCCTTCACATTTCTGTTCTTCTTGTCACCCACCATCTTAGAGGTCATGTCCATACCATCCACCATCAGACGTTCAATGGATTTCACCTTTGAATTTCCTTTGAAAAATTACATCATTATATTTTGATAAATCCAAAATGTAATCATGTTGCATATATGATGATCAATTATTTGATGTTACTCAAGTACTTTATAAAATCTTCATGCATCTGAGTTTTTTTTCACATATCATTATATAGGTATTTCATTAAACAAAGATGGTCATCTATATTTTATATGGGTTAGAATATAAAAATCCACTAGAAACTTTTAATGTTATACGTATTCATATATGCAGTCACTTATCATAATATTTTGTAGACATCTTTATAAACATTGATGTAATAAAAAGGATATGATTTTTGCACTTTTCTTATAACCATATATAACTCCATTGACATAGGATTAGGACATGGGTGACCCAAATACTCATTTGGCTTAATATATGTGTGTATTTTATGGTGTCTTCTCTACAACAATAACCCATGCATATTTTAATGCATTTACATCTCAGTATAGATGTTCGACCCTATACTTTAAGTACATAAATGCTAACTTAATAATAGACTTTTAACATATATACTTTATGCACACATGGTGCAGGAGGTGTCATCCCCCTAAAAGAAGGATGCTCTTTTCACCTTGGTCAGCAATTGCTCAAGATTATGAATCCATAGAAAAGCCTTGATCTTCATCGGCACCCTTAAAGTCTAGACCAGATTGCAATCCCTCTCCCTGACCTTACTATCAAGCCCAACATTAGTCACGAGGGCTTGTAGGCCTTCTTCACGAAAAAGGAGCCATCACACAAAATCCAGTGGTCCCAACCCCTGGTCGGACCTAGAGAATTTGAAATCTCCTCCAACATATGTTTAAGTCTTCGAAACGTTGTTCAGAGAGGGGAAAGGAGAAGCAAGGCATCCACTGCTCATCCACCGCCATGTATCCTTCAACTACATCTCTTGATCCTCCTTGAGTGGCAAAGATGACGGAAGCGGTCCCGAAGTGGCGCACTTCCGATCAAATTATCCTTCCAAAGCAGGAAGGACTTCCCATCGCCCACCACTGGATGCATCTGCATTGGGATCTCCCGCAACACTAAACAGATCCTGTCCCAAAAAGTCGAGGACCGATACTAAGATGAAATATCCATGCACGTTCATGCCTAGATATCGTAAATATCACGAAGAAGGCTACAAGTAAGGTCCTCACCCGGGCCCAGAAGCCTCACCACCCGCTTCAACAAAAAGAGATTTATTCATTTCCTCGAGTTTGAGAACACTTAAACCACCCATCTCCTTAGACGAAGTGACCACCTCCCAGTTAACCAGGTGAAGCTCCATGGACTAACCATTTGAAAGGCTCCAAAAGAAGTGATGCATGTAAGATTCCAGGTGGTTGCAAGTCCCAATGGAGAGGACACGAATTGAAATCAATTAGATGGGGATTGTCGCCAACATCGCCTTAAGACATAACAAGTCTCCCTCCACCTGAGAGGCAGGAAGCCTTCCAACCACCCAGCTTCCACTCCAATCTCTCAATCACTGGCAACTAATCAGAATGTCTCAAGCATCACAAGTCAAGGGCAGTCCAAGGTAGTTGAGAGAGAATACGTGGGGTATGCAAGATATACACACACTCCTCAACCCCGGAATTAGAGAACCTGAATGGCACAAAAATGGACTTGTCCATGTTTACCATCAATCCAAAAAGCACCACAAAAACATCGAGCAAGGTACTCAAAGCCCTAACCTCATCACATCCCCCCTTAATGAATAAAATGTTATCTTCTGCATACTGGAGCAATGGAATAGAGATCTCCCCTCCAAAGTATCCCAACATCCTCCCATGAAGCACCGACTAGGTGGTCATAATGGTGGAACATAAGTAGCAATAATAAACAACATCGGCGTCAAAGGGCGTCCCTGGTGAACTATGCGTTAAGGTTGGAAGAAGAATCCTTCCGATCGCCTATTGATTAGCACCGCTATAATGACGTAGGCACACATCTTTTTCATCCAAGCAATCCATGTCTCTGGAAAGCTACACTTCGTCTGTGCAAACCAGAGGAAATCCCAATCAACACAGTCCTATGGCTTGAAGAAGTCCACCTTTCACAATAATTCCTTCACATTTTTGTTCTTCTTGTCACCCACCATATTAGATGTCATGTCCATACCATCCACCATCAGACGTTCAATGGATTTCACCATTGAATTAAATTTGAAAAATTACATTAATATATTTTGATAAATCTAAAATACAATCATGTTATAACTTTTAAATTTTCTAATTTAATGTGGTTGCCAGTGGGATTTTTTGCATATATGATGATCAATTATTTGATGTTACTCGAGTACTTTATAAAATCTTCATGCATCTGAGTTTTTTTTTCATATATCATTACATAGGTATTTCATTAAACAAAGATGGTCATCTATATTTTATATGAATTAGAATATAAAAATCCACAAGAAACTTTTAATGTTATATGTATTCATATATGTAGTCGCTTATCATAATATTTTGTAGACATCTTTATAAACATTGATATAATAAAAAGGATATGATTTTTGCATTTTTCTTATAACCATATATAACTCCATTGATATAGGATTAGGACACAGGTGACCCAAGTACTCATTTGGTTTAATTTATGTGTGTATTTTATGGTGTCTTCTCTACTAAAATAACCCGTACATATTTTAATGCATTTACATCTAAGTATAGATGTTTGACCCTATACTTTAAATACATAAATGCTAACTTAATAATAGACTTTTTAAATATATACTTGGTCCTTTTAAATCTCATGTTACATTTGATTGTATAAGTTAAATTTTATATTATATGTATACATTTATTCACACCATACAAGTGTGTAAGCTGTTTCTCACATGATACTTTAAATTATGATACTTTAAATGATTCATATGAAACTAATGACATTCTAAATGTACATTGTATTAGTGATCATTTTTATGGATTTTTATCGATCAATATGTACATATCTGTATGATTTTTGAAAAAAATAACCATACTTATTTCCTATGTTATATAATCCAAAACAATATGTTCGATATATAAAATTTTATGATCAAATATAATTAATGAAAGGAAGGTATTAGTAAAATCATGATTGTGAATAATAAAGTTATTGAATTATAAACTATAACTAATGAGAAAGGTGGAGAAAAGAATAGACAGAGTTGTTGAGGAGATAGGCAACTAAAATACTACTTTCAACCATTGAAATGAAACTCAATTCTCACTTATGATAATTTGATAAAATTATACTCTTCTTAATTAAATCATTACTAGATAATATCATTAAACATTTACCATTTTAGATAAACATTGACTTTCTCGTTCATATTTTTCCATCAAATATAAATATTTTGAAGTAGTATTTTTTCATATCAAATGAATCCTTATGAATATAATTATAATTTAGAATATTATATTAATATTATTTTTGTATAACAGCACAGTAATCACGATTGACACATGATAATAAGTTCCCAGTCATCTATAATACAAAATACAAATAAATTTAAAACAATTTTACTCTATCAAAATAACTTTCAAATGACATAATCAACTATTATATAATACTCCAATTATAAATTTAGATTCTTAAATTTAAAAAATAAAATTTATAATTGATTAAAATACAAATTCATCCATACAATAATAACTAGATATAGTTATATAATCTCATATTAACATTCAATTACAACACTCTTATATTCCTTTTCAATCTCCCATAATTAATTTATTATTATAAAATTAATATTTAACTAATAAATATTTGAATGTTTAATAAATAGTTTAAGCTTATGGATTATCTTGTAAATACACGAGTTAAAATGATTTGACGAAATCAATTCATTTTAAAAAGGTTTAAAATCAATATAATAAAATTATAGAAGTATCTAAATCAATAATACCAATTTCATAAATCTACATTAATGAAAACATTGTAAACATTATAATTCTATATTTGTTAGCAAAAAGACAAACAATCAAGATTATATATGTTCTTGTGAACACTAAATAAATGTGATAAAAATGAGATAAACATTTATTGTAATGAAGCACGTGTTTTTAGGCTAATAATAAAAATGTCAATTATTTTATCTAAAGTTATTTTATTGCATGTTAAATTATCTTTGATAATCTAATGGTAATAATATTAAGCTTTTCGAGTTAAACTCAATTTCAAGTATTTACTTCTGAAGGAAAAAAAATAAATTCTCATTTATTTTTATGATATAAAATCATTTACTCGTGTAATGTATGCCTATTAATTCTTTAGTAGTTCTTTCTAAAATTTACAAATTAATTACAATGACATGTATTCAATAGTGAATGCATTAAATATCCGAACTTTTATTTTCTACTTCATTTAAGTTTTCTCTTCACTTCTATCAATCTAAAATTTTCTTATCATCTAACATATTTATATTTCTTTCTTTTTAAAACATAACCTAACTTATAGGATAAAAGGTATGATGAAAATCAACTATATCGAAACTAAGGAGGATCAAAATATAATCATGATTTTTAGACCGAATTTCCATATACACTTCTATGTCTGATCTCATAGTTGTATGCTATATCATATATCAATTCCACCCTAAATTATATTATATAAATATTACATTAATAGATTTGTTCCAACTACTTCTTCCAGTTCCTCTTTTATCTTATTTAACTTACTTAATCCTTCATTTTTTTCCTGATATCTACTATTCCATTTTCACACATCATGCTCCAAAAATATTCTCCGGGTATTATATATGCCTTCAAAATCTTATAATAAAAATTATCATGCCACAAAGCGTGGGTATGCACCATAGTAGTTTACTATTTCTACGTACATTGGACACACACAATACAACCGACGTGTCATGTCAATGCAATTGATGAGATTTTTTGGAAATGTATTATGCTTGGAAAGTAATATTTCTTTTCCTATTTTATTTTTTTTGGGAATATATAGTGGAAAAATGATGCTTTTATGGTCTAGACGACACTATATATCCTTGAAGACCCATCTTGTTAATCAAGAGAAGTGTGAGATATATTTTTCTTATCAACATAATCATGAATAGGGTTTATTATCTTAATAGTATACACTCAAACTTTCGTGATTATTTTCAACAGCTTACCTCTGTAATATGAATTTCATCCTAAAAAAATAATATGTTAGAATTGAAAACTTCATGTATCAAAATAGAAAGATTCACCACCAAATATAAAGTACAAAATATGGTCAGAACCGTTGATCTGCATTCCAATTTTCATCAACACATATTCCACTGCTTATCTACATGATGGATATTTTTTTATCACATGTGTACATATTTCATATTTTATATTCATATTTCCAAGTCTTCTTTGGTTAAAAAAATAAAGATAGCACAACATTTAGATAGCTAAGGTGAAATAATGATTGTGTCTCATGATCACAAGTTAAAGTAGTGCAACCTCCAGTTAGCCATTGTAAATAAATCTTTGAGAAATAAAGTGATACGTTGTGAAATCTCGTACTTTATTTTTAAAATACGGAGAGCTTCAGACATCCAATACACACACATGTGATCAACCCATTGTGTAAAGTTCGTCGAGATCTTTCTAACTAGATGAAAAACATTGAATTTCGAGTTTCCTAACTCAAGATATTGATATTTTAAGTTGACGGGTCGTGTCCATATACGAATCTGAGCAAATCCAAATTTCACCAATTTTCTATAAATATGAGAGAGGTTTGTTGCCATCCAGCCTCTCTCCCCTCGTCGGGCACAATCATTTTGGTTCGAATCCTCGTCGGAGAGCCACCATCGTTATTGGAGAAGTTGCTTGGATCGACGATTTGAAACAACCATCGGATAGGGGATCTCAAGGTCATCTCCTTGCACACATGCTCATTGCAATCGGGCCATTCGAGGTGTCTTTTCTGTGCAGGAGAAGATCTTGAAGGAACATTTTCAAAGGAAATAATGTTTTTTTACTCCTTATTGTTGGTTTCATACAATTTTACTAGTCACTCCACGTAATTTTATCATGTCTATTTGTATTTTTATTCAGCTTGTTCCCCCTTGTGGGAGCAATTTGATGATCTTTGGGGTTTTCTTCACTCCTTGCTCAAGAAGAAAGAAACTCCCTGATCGTCTTGAGGGTTATCGATTGTGAATATCTCATGTACGTGAAAGATGTCGGAGCTCGATTATTGATTAAACACTCGCATGCCATTGTATATTTGCATTTGGCAATGATATACGCAAGGTTTGAATATGTTGAGATTTATCATGTGAAGACTAATTAGTTGAATACAAGTAGAAAGCATTGCTGATGTGGTTGATCTCCATGCTGCCTTCTGATTGGCTGAGAGCTCTTGGGCTGGATTGTTGAGGTGTCCGATCCACCTCCTGCATTCTGATTGGCTGAGAGCTCTTGGGCTGGATTGCTGAGGTGTCTGATCCACCTCCTGCATCCTGATTGGCTGAGAACTGATGGTGGGGATTGCTGAATGCTTTGGTATTCTTTTGTTGTAGTATAAAAGGAGCCTTGTGGCACCACATATTGTATCTCAACTTCATTCAAGCAATAGTAGAGAGAGTCTGGTGTGAGCAAGTGGAGTAGGCACATTGCCGAACCACTATAAATCCTTGTCTTGTGCGATTGTGCGTGCTTTCTTCTTCGATTGTGGTTCTACTCGTGTGGTGCTTGATCGGATCCGTCCCCAACAACTGGTATCAGAGCAAGGTTCGGAGATCAACCTCTACACAGATGGCGGAAGAATCGAAGGTCAAGATCGAGAAGTTCAATGGATCGAACTTCGCGTGCTGGAAGATGCAGATTGAAGATGTTCTATATCAGAAGGATCTCTATCTTCCGATCGAAGGGAAGAAGCCTGAAGCCATGAAAGATGAAGAGTGGAAGGTCCTAGACCGAAAGGCTCTAGGAACGGTAAGGCTCAGCCTTGCTCCATCGGTGGCTTCAAATATCGCAAAGGAGACGACGACGGCGAATCTTTTCAAAGCTCTTGAAAAGATGTACGAGAAGCCATCTGCATCAAATAAGGTGTATTTGATGAAGAAGCTTTTCAATTTAAAGATGAGTGAGAACTCCGTGGTGGTTTCACACTTGAATGATCTGAACAGTATCATCAACCAGTTGGAGTCTGTGAAGATCGTGTTTGATGATGAGGTAAAAGCTCTTTTACTCCTTTCTAGTTTACCTGATAGTTGGAATGCTTTAGTTGTAGCGGTTAGCAACTCCTCTGGTTCTGCAAAGTTGAAGTTGGAGGATGTTGCTGGTCTTCTTCTTGGAGAAGAGGCACGACGTAAGACGTCTGGAGAAGAACACTCGTCAGGTTCTGCCTTGAATACAGAAGGAAGAAGCAGGAAGAGCTACAGGAACCAAAAGCATTCCAGGGGAAAGTCGGTAAGAGGAAGATCCAAATCCAGAGATCCGAAGTCAGTGGTCTGCTGGAATTGCAATCAAAAGGGGCATTACAAGACAGAATGCAAGGCCCCAAGAAAGCAGAAAGGAGAAAATGACAAAGGTAAGAACACCCTAAATCTTACTGATGATGATGATAGCGATGCCTTAGTATGTGTTGCAGATGCTAGAAGTGAGTCATGGATTGTGGACTCGGGTGCTTCATTTCATACCACTCCACAAAGGGATATCCTCCAAAATTATGTGAAAGGTGATTTTGGAAAGGTATATCTGGGAGATGATGAATGCTGTAGCATAATTGGAAAGGGAGACATTGACATATCCCAACCCAATGGTGGCTTCTTGAGATTGAAGAATGTTAGACATGTACCCAGTCTAACAAGGAATCTCATATCTGTCGGACAGCTATCGGAAAGCGGCGCGATGACATCATTTGATTCTGATTCGTGGAAGATGTCAAAGGGATCATTGATCCTTGCTCGAGGTAAGAAAGAAGGAACTTTGTATATTGCATCAGGTTCATATGACAGGATAAATGTTGCATCATCTGGGTGTGATGCTAACACTTGGCATAGACGGCTTGGTCACATGAGCGAAAAAGGAATGAAGATCATGTAGAAGAAGGGAAAGTTGATGGGATTGCAGACCATTGATCTGGACTTCTGTGAAGATTGTATCTTGGGAAAACAGAAGAAAGTCAGTTTTACAAAGACTGCAAGAGTACGAAAAACCGAAAGACTGGAGCTGGTTCATACAGACGTATGGGGTCCATCTCAGGTACCTTCCCTTGGCGGATCTCATTATTTCATTACTTTCATTGATGATGCAACTAGAAAACTGTGGGTTTATTTTATCAAGCATAAATCCAATGTATTTGAGACCTTCAAAATGTGGAAGGCCTTAGTTGAGACTGAGACAGGTTTAAAGTTGAAATGTCTCAAGTCAGACAATGGGGGAGAATACTGCAGTGAGGAGTTTGAATCATACTGTACCAAGAACGGGATCAAAAGATTGAAGACGGTTCCAAGAAAGCCCAGACAGAATGGTGTTGTTGAACGCATGAACAGGACTCTTCTAGAGCGTGCGAGAAGCATGAGGTTACATGCAGGTCTGCCAAAGCGACATTGGGCTGATGCAGTGAATACAACTGCATACTTAATCAATCGAGGCCCGTCTGCTACTTTAGATGGGGATCTTCCAGAAGAAACGTGGACAGGAAAGGAGGTAACACTTTCTCATTTACGTGTCTTTGGATGCATAGCTTATGTTCACATTGAGCAGGAAAACAGAGGAAAGCTTGATCCCAAAGCAAGGAAGTGCATCTTTGTCGGCTATGGTACAGATAACTACGGATATAGATTGTGGGATTTGGAGAACAAGAAGACGGTTAGAAGCATTGATGTCACATTCAATGAGTCTTCCTTATACAAGGATGAATTGATAAAAGGAAAGACAACGGAAGAATCGGACTTTGTGGAGTTTGATGAAACTCCTGAACAAAGCACATCACAGCCAAGTGATGAGAATATTCAACCTATCCCACAGAATAATCCGCAAACTCCGGTACTACGGAAATCTTCCAGAATCAGCAAACCCACTGCAAGGTATTCACCTTCTTTGAATTATTTATTGCTGACTGATAATGGTGAGCCTGAATGCTTTGATGAAGCTATACAAGGTGAGGCAAGGAATCAGTGGGAGCTAGCCATGGATGAGGAGATGAACTCTCTCTCAAGAAGCAAAACGTGGGACTTAGTCCCACTACCGAAGGGAAAGAAGGCGCTACACAACAAGTGGGTGTACAGGGTGAAGGAGGAAGCTGATGGTTCCATTAGATACAAGGCTCGGCTAGTGGCGAAGGGTTTTCAACAGAAAGCAGGAGTTGATTTCACAGAGATCTTTGCACCTGTTGTAAAGGTCTCAACCATAAGAGCAGTATTGAGCATTGTTGCAGCTGAGAACCTACATTTGGAGCAGCTGGATGTTAAGACAACATTTCTCCATGGAAATCTTGAGGAGGACATCTACATGCAACAACCAGAGGGATATGTAGCTACTGGAAAGGAAGACATGGTATGCAAGCTCAGAAAAAGCCTTTATGGCTTGAAGCAGGCACCGAGACAATGGTACAAAAGGTTTGACGATTTCATGAGAAATACTGGATTCCGCAAATGTCATGCTGACCATTGTTGCTACTTCAAGAAGCTTGGTATGTCTTACATCATTTTATTGTTGTACGTAGACGATATGCTTGTTGCAGGCTCATGCAAGGAAGAAATAGCAAATCTGAAGGCAATGCTGTCTAAGGAGTTTGAAATGAAGGACCTTGGTCCTGCAAAGAAAATCCTTGGAATGCAGATTAACAGAGACATGAAGAACAAGAAGCTGAGATTGTCTCAATCAGATTACATCGAGAAGGTACTAGAGAGATTTAATATGAAAAATGCAAAATCTACTCTAACACCTTTAGGAAGCCACTTCAAACTTTCAAAGGAGAAAGAACCCGCTACGAAGGAGGAGCATGAGTACATGTCAAAGGTACCCTACCAGTCTGCTGTTGGTAGTTTGATGTATGCAATGGTTTGCACAAGACCAGACATCTCCCATGCAGTGGGAGTTGTGAGCAGATTCATGGCGAATCCTGGCAAGGAACATTGGGAGGCTGTGAAGTGGATTTTACGTTATTTGAGAGGTACCTCTAACGTGGCATTGTGTTATGGTAACACTGAAATTTCCATTCGAGGTTTTGTGGACTCAGATTTTGCAGGAGATATCGATGGCAGGAAAAGCACAACAGGGTATGTCTTTACCCTGGGGAGTGGAGCCATTAGCTGGATCTCTAGGCTCCAGAAGATAGTGACCATCTCGACCACGGAAGCAGAATATGTGGCGGCAACTGAAGCTTGCAAGGAAATGATATGGTTGAAAGGTATGATGAAAGAATTGAATAAAGAATGTGAAGATTGTCAATTATCCAGCGACAGTCAAAGTGCAATTCATCTTGCAAAGAATTCCGTCTTTCACTCGAGGACTAAGCACATTGATGTGAAGTACCACTTCATTCGGACGCAGCTAGAAGATGGTCAATTTAAGTTGAAGAAAATCCACACACTAGAAAATCCTGCTGACATGTTCACAAAGTCTGTAACAGTGGAGAAGCTGAAGACATGTTCAGCTTCTATTGGTCTTCAAGTATAGAAGACAAGGGAAAGCTCACACCAGGACTACTGAATATGTGGTGTATGCTACAAATCAGTCTTCAAGTGGGAGATTGTTGAGATTTATCATGTGAAGACTAATTAGTTGAATACAAGTAGAAAGCATTGCTGATGTGGCTGATCTCCATGCTGCCTTCTGATTGGCTGAGAGCTCTTGGGCTGGATTGTTGAGGTGTCTGATCCACCTCTTGCATTCTGATTGGCTGAGAGCTCTTGGGCTGGATTGCTGAGGTGTCTGATCCACCTCCTGCATCCTGATTGGCTGAGAGCTGATGGTGGGGATTGCTGAATGCTTTGGTATTCTTTTGTTGTAGTATAAAAGGAGCCTTGTGGCACCACATATTGTATCTCAACTTCATTCAAGCAATAGTAGAGAGAGTCTGGTGTGAGCAAGTGGAGTAGGCACATTGCCGAACCACTATAAATCCTTGTCTTGTGCGATTGTGCGTGCTTTTTCGATTGTGGTTCTACTCGTGTGGTGCTTGATCGGATCCGTCCCCAACAGAATATAGATTCGTTAATGATTAATTATCTTTCATTATTCCCATCAAAATATAAATCTGTTCATGCAATTTTTTAACATATTCTTTGAAGTGGCACTGTCACATACTGGCACTTGATAAAGTTAATACAAAATAAAGAAATATTATCAATTAATTAACAGGTCAGATAACCGTGATGTTATTTAAAATTGATTAATGAATTATCTTTTCAAATACAATAATCAAATTAATTAGTTATTCCAGTTTGGGAGATTTACTCAATTATATTTTCCCCACATTTAATCTCCTCCAATTCTTATGAAAGATCAAACATTCATGATGACTTCAAAACCATGGTATATCAACATCTCTTCTTCCCCTTGAGAGGGAGAGAGATATAGAGAGAGCTGGTGGTGACAGTAGCTCTTCCATCGGCGCTGAGTTTTGATCGGCAAAGTTGGAGGCAAGTTGAGGTAGTCGGCAACGGTTTGGGCGGGCGAAGTCGATGCCTTTCGATGAACAGGTATTCGGTTCCTCGAGATATGTGTCAAACTCTTGAGATATGTTTACCAATTTTACCCCAAAATTGGACCTCCCGATTTTGTTATTGACATTCTTGACAGTCTCTCGGTAATATCCTAATTACCTCACCATCAATAACCATGAGTATGATAATATATTGAAGATTTTGTGATTGATCCACACAGACTATACACTCGTGTTTTTACTGTCCACGTTAGAGACGGATTGGAATAATATCTCGAAATGAAACTAATGAAAAATGAGAATGCAGTCTTGTTCATCTTCGTTATCGTCTATGTTATCTCATTCTAGTTGTCAAGTAAAATAACAGAATTGCATACCAAAGATTAGCTAAATCAGATGGAGTTTTACTTAATTTTCTAATCCCAAATAGTGTTGATATTCGTGATCGCGAGCTTTGCTTTTGGTCATTGAAATAGTTAAGTAATAAGTAAATTCTCCTAATTAGGTGAAAATATATATGTAGGGACGTTGGGATTTGTTAGCGGTGCATAATGATCGTAGCAAATTAAGATTAACAGGCCGTCTAATCTAACAGGGCACTTATATATCATGTATTATATGTAAAAGAGTAAATTACACAAAAGTCCATGATCTTACACCCAATTTTTCGTATATGAACTTTAACAAGTAACAATGAGGTACATGATCTTTAAGATTTGTCTCAATATAGTTCTGGGCTATTGAAATTTAGTTGTTTATTCGATCTTTATCACCTTAAACCACACCAGCTCAAAATCGCATTGAAATAAATCTTAAAGATCGGGTACCACATTACTACCTTCTAAAGTTCAGACGACATTCAAATATGGTGTATAGTTCATGGACTTTTCTGTAATTTATTCTATGTAAATTTATGCAACTGGTGAAGGGGTTTATTCTATATGAAACTTGTGGCAAGTGTTAAGAATTATATCACTTTTTTGTTTACAAGAAATCATACGAAAATAGGGATTAACGATATATTTCCTTTTATTCATCATCAAGTAAGAGTAATAATCATCTAAGGTTATGTAAAATCATTACAGTTAAACAAAAAAATTTTTCACACAAACTCGAACTAAGGAATCGTATGAGTCGTAAAGGGCTATGTCTTCCAGGGTGTTCAGTTCAAAGAATCAATAGAAGTGAAAGATAAGTCATCTGCAGTTGTGGCTACACCGTTAAGTTATGTTATGTTTATTGACAGCTTCTGGCAGTTATTAAGCTACCAAAGCCGTCAAAGTCACCTAATGGTTTACGATCTAATACAAATCCAGACAACGAATAAGTTATGGCTATATGAAATATAGTGTTTTAAGAATGGATATGATTTGGAACACCTTTTTATGCTTGACAGTATTTATAAATAAGTTAAATGATGAAGTTGAAATGAGAACAAGGTAAATCTCATTTCACGATAAGATAATGGTGTATGTGTGAAATTAGCTAATGAAGTATGGGTGTAATACAACTACTCATATGCATTTTTTATGTTTTTTATGGTAACTCACATGATAAATCTACAAGAAAATAAATACGGAAGTGCATGCACTCTATTTTTATGGTCAATGGCATATGATAGAAATTACACCCATTGATATGTATGACATGAACATTATTCAAATTAAGCAAATAAGAAAATTTATGAGGTTCTTATTTGGGGAATATTTATCTTTATAGTTTATGTTATGGACTATTTTATCTAAAATAGGTTAACTGAGACTTGATTTTCTGTGAATAACTGGCTTGACCCCTATTGAGCGCTAGACTCATGACATGCACTGTTGACGTTTATTTGAGATATAAGGCTATTAATTAATCTTCAAGAAGTTGGACCACTACGAGAGCTTATAACGAATTATGTTGGGTCCACTGAAATTAAAGATTTCACCATGTCATGATTGTAATAAAGATGGAATTTTTGGACTTTCGTCCTTATTATGGAAAATTTTAACTTGGTTATTTACCACTCTACGTTGATAATAAAATAATTACATTAGTGAATAGGTTCTGATCGGAATAAGTAATAAACATAAAGTATGGTTACATAAAAAGTATGCCAAACAATTTAACTTCCCACCAATGATTAGATATATTGCAGCAATTGTAATTTTGATTATCTTTTTTTATCCCATGGTTGAGGTTTCACATTAATGGGGCAGACGAACTTAAGCACCGTAAGGGATTAAGCATATACCTTTGGATCCCATGTAGAACCTATGAATGGTGCTTCCTAAATGGATGAGTTGGGTGATGTGTTGCACCTTGTCGCTCGGTTTCGAAGTCGCTCGATGTAGTTGATAAATAGCACAGTTGGCATTACAGGCTTGAGACTTATATACAGTATTAGGACTGGAAGTTGCACTAGGTGTGGCCGCAACGAGTGTTACTTTGAGCGTTGATATTGTAAAAGGTGTTCCAAAATGTGGTTTAATAATGGAGATTTGGAAAAGGGTTTTCCTATTCCGGCATGAATATAGATCATTGGGATTTTACCCAAGAAGACTATACCAAAGTTCTTGAAGCGTAGGCCCGCTAGTTTTGTACTTGTATGTTCTTGTTTAAGAGAAATAATCCGTGATCGAATGCTTGTATTTGCATTATACACACTAGTAGGTACCCGTGCAATGCACGGTAATGCATGTGTTCAAAAAGGTAGGTAGAAGAAGACAATCGTCTAAACATATGGAGAAATATGTAATTTCTTGGTACAATGAGACAGTTTAAAATTTTAAACACACGGGGACTAATATTACTCTGGATCTTCTTTATTTGATGTTTGTTTTTATAAAGATTTAAGAAAGAAACTCCAGTAATCATGACAAAAACATATTTTTTAGGTAGTTCACGTGTAGCTTTTATGAAAAATAATTAATATCTAACTAAAGTCAACATGGTCTTCTCAAAAACTAAATTCAATGAGGTAGAGGACGGATGCATTTGTGATTACAGCCTGCAAAATCCAACGCTATGTTTTTCCAACATATATAATTTGAAAATATCCGAGGAAATCATGAGCAATCAAAAAATAAATTATATATACCAATCACATTTGACATGAACATAAACTATCCAATGAAACTGCATGAAACAAAGAGATATGTGAATTATATTAGCCCGTCACCAAAAGAAATATGAATTTATAAACATTTTACCTGAAACAAAAGTGGCATACCCCTCAATGAGTGTGTTGGGATTCTTGGGCTTTTTACATCCCGTGCGATATGATAGAATAGAGATAAGTAGAATGTTATTCAAACGCCAATTTGTAAATAGCAAGATGCTCAAAGGTATAAATTTAAGGCCAAAAGATTTACACCTCTGTCAAGATTGTGCATAAGGAAGACAGGAAATAATACAGACCATGCAAGCCTTGAAGTAGATTTCCAATATTTGATCAGAAATAAACAAAATATATTGCGGTGAAAAACGGAAGATACTACAGTTTGGGAATCTATTCTGAACATAGTACACGCATGCATGTCGCGATACAATCAATGCAACCATGATTGAGAATCCGATCTCGAATAAGGTTCCAGCCTATTTGCAATCCAAGAAGTTGCATCAAAGGTTAGATTTTGACACCATAACCCCCGCATAATTTTAAGCCGATTAGCTTTAAGGAATAAGGAAAGTTACATTAATTTAGAATGGAAAATGCGAAACCGAAGAAACTAATATATTTGCAAGAAGGGATCAAAAATCCTTGTGTGAAATTGGTCGGGAGATAATAGATGCATGCAAAATGCAAACTCAAGAAAACCAAACATATCATATAAAGTTCTCTTTGGATCTATTTCTTTAGATACACTAAATACCCAATGAATTAAATAACAAATATATTTGCGCTACATCGAAACCTCAACTAACAGAATTACTTTAAACAACTCCAAATATTCTGTTAGCATCACTCAATGCATATATCTATCATTCATCAATCTAGGTGGAAAAATATGGAACATAAACAATGGAAGGACAAAAAGAACAATCAAAGCTTTACCTAAACGATCACCTGTTGAGTTCACAAGATGAGAAAGCAAAGAAGGAAGATATGTTCCTGATTGTTCTAAGCACAACCAATCGTATGCTGCTCCTCAAAAATCTAGTTGAGTAAATTCTCATTATACGTGTAAGTGGATATCACGGTGCATCAAATATGTTTCCTCTTGCAAGAACGATCAACAAAGTGCATGTTTGCTAGCATTAAAAATAGCAAAATTGATGATGATGATAACCACCACCTATTAATGGAAGCAATTGACCACATCCATAGATAACTCGAACTTGTGAAATTGTTGGTGGCAGAACAATATAGGCATGGTTATAACTTTTCATTCATAAATATTGATCGTGCGCATAGAAATTAGCTGTAAAATATAAAATATTAAAGATGAGAGCGAACAAAAAGAAGCAGAAAATGTAAATGAAAAAATGGAAGGAGTTGGTATAGGAGGAGGAGGAAACACGCCTGTAAAACACTTAAAAGAATATCTTATTGACTGAATCAAACAATCCTTCCAACTTCGAGCTCTGAACCTACAGACAAACCAATTTCAACTGAAATCCCCATCTTTGCCCTCCTCGCCATACCTCTCGCTCATCGCATACCTCGTGATCAAGATCCTCCCTCAAATCAGCTCCTCGTGCATGGACTCGGAGAACAACAGCTTCCCCTCGAACGCCCACTTGTCAGAGTGCCTTAGCCTAGGCTACACCATGTCCATCTTCAGACCGTCAAAGATGCTGCAATTGACGCATCGTGAGTACGCGTCACAAAATAACAACCTCATCGATACCATGTTGCCAAGGCCGAGGTCGCACTCCCTAGCGACGCCTGAGAGAAGATTGCAGAAGCTGACCTCGAACTCCCAGTAGGACCTCTCCAGGAGGAAGAGGGTGGCCTCCGTGAGTGTGACGCCCTAGAAGATGTGAAGGGCTAACCTCCGATTGCACTTGTCGGTATCGCCCTTCACCACCATGCCATAGTCCTACATCGTGAGGCATGAGAGGGAGAGGATGATGCAGGTCGCGATGGAGAGGAGCTACATCCAGTAGAGGAGTCGGCTCATGCTGGATGAGAGGAGGGCTCAGTTGGCGTGCGATCTTGATCGCAGTGAGTTATTTTTCGACTGCTTTGTAGTGAGGAAATCGATCTGCCGATGGAAGTGACTTGAGGGCA
The DNA here is from genome assembly GCA_037367405.1 of Ottelia alismoides. Taxonomy (NCBI): domain Eukaryota; kingdom Viridiplantae; phylum Streptophyta; class Magnoliopsida; order Alismatales; family Hydrocharitaceae; genus Ottelia; species Ottelia alismoides. Next base: position 649,989 of record JAZKJV010010267.1, on the reverse strand, counting down.
TTGAAGTTGCAACGTGAGGCGGAGGAGAGTAAGCACCAGACGTGCAACGACGATGGAGAAGTCTTCCCGATGCAACGATCTTGCAGTCGATAGTAAGCACCAGACTTGAGGGCATTGAGCGGCGATCACTATAACATGACATAGATGATAATTAATAAATACATCGAGGACACCAATGGAATAAAATGGCGGGGATATGAACAGTGCTCACAATGGTAACGCCCCGACGAGGCTTTATATATAGTAAGATTTGTGAACTCTGACCAACATGTGGTAAATTTAAAATCAACGAGATAGTGTCTTATATAAAAAACTAAATTACTGAAATTAAATTGATGAAAAAATTGATCCATGATAAATCAGAATAACCTAGTGCAGGCCAATGTTCATAGTACAGACCTAGTACCCTGAGAGTTTGATTACTCCTTCTTGAATACCATTAAACTAGTATTTTTAACGTGTGTATTGTTTCTAAGCAATTTCTTATAATGAAACCCTCATGTGAACCCAACAGGTGTAGCTGACTAGCAGCCAGAGCGGTAGTGGTCATGGTGTTGGACATGCAATCCCACGGTAAATATCATTCCCGATCTGAAATGAAGAATAACTAATTTGCATAATAGATTCTTTAGTACAATTAGGGTTATGTACCAAGGCCATCTTAATGATCATACAACTGTTGATTCAATATTTGAATCATAGAGGTTGGTGCTTTGATGAATATCTAAGGAGTTAGATTGAAGACTCATCAAGCACCGTCAAATGATTGTTAAGAGACGATCTCTAGCCTGAGTAGGAGATGGCAATCCTTTCTCATTAGGATGATATCTGACCAACTCTTGATGCAGGTCCTCCGCATGGAAATAGAGATTCAGAGTTTCAGATTAGTTGGGTCAAAGAGTTGACTTAACGAGATCGTGATAACCAAAGTCCTATATCGTATGCTGTCGCGATATAGGCACATATCCTCTTACCGGAGACAGATGTGCTACTATATGTCTAAGTATGTATATTTGGCAGATCAATAGGTTTATGACCTAATCAAGGTCTATACAACAACGAGCTGATGTGCATATGAGGGCATACGAGTAATACGATCTCTCAATGGGATCATACATGTTCACTTGAGAATCGGAAGGCATGAGCTCACTCATGAGGTATTGGGACCGATCAAATTCCATGCATGATCACCATGCTTTGGAAGCATGACAAGAATTTGAAGGTATGATATATGTTTTTGGAAAGCATATGATCGATACCAACTTCCAATGACCAAGAACGAAAAATTTGATGTTGAAACCCTAAAGTGTGAAAGTGATCGATATCTTTGAGTTTATCATAGGTCTTCCAGTATGCAGTATGTACATGTATTAAGAATACCTGAGGGTGATGACATCATAAACGATTGTATAACCATGGCGCTTCCATTACGAGGGAGTGATGAAACATGTCTGGATTTTAGTGACTCCTCTCAGTAGAGAAGTAATCTGATCTTGGTCCAAGTGTTGGACATTGATCTGAATGAGATTCAGATACAATAAGAAGATCAGATTTACATCCTTGATTTAATCAAGCATCTATGAGAGGTCCTTGAGATCTGGATTTGAGATGTGATCTCAATATCGAAGTCACTATACGTGGAGCGTACAATCGCCCTATCCTTATCTCCAAGTATCTGCAGAGAAAGGCATTATTCTTGAAAGAGTTCAAGAATAATTCCATTGTTGAATTATATCTAAGCATAAATAAATGGACAATTAAATGTGATTTAATTATCATGAATAATGTGAATTTGATTCATATTATTTGAATGCATGAGAATGATAATCCAATATAATTAAATGTGATTTAATTGTTATGGATATGAATAATGTGGATAGCACTATCTAATTATTCATATATATATATATTATAAATATGATTTATAATATATTAGAGAGACAATTGTGATTTGTATTTATTAATTAAATATTGATGTGAATTGGATTCACATTGGATGATTAATTGAAAAATATAATTTACATTTTATTTTGGGATGTGAATGTAATTCACATTTTTCTAGTAGCATGATTGCAATATTCACAAGATAATTAAGAATTATTTTTGTGAAACAATTTACAAAAGTGTTGTTGTAAATCTTGGAGATATAATGGGATAATGAGATCTTATGAGATAATAAGATCTCATGAGATAATTGACACATTCCACTTTCAGAGGGTGGGCGACCACCAACATCCATTGGGATTGGGTAGCCTTCCCCTCCTTTTTGGAGATATGGTCAATCTTCTCATTATCTTCAAGATTAATTAATTGATTTGATTTGAAATTAATCATATTGATTTATCGATATATATTAGTTTAAATTAAATTAATTATTGTTGTATTTTTACAACAACATCATTGCCATTGAATGAATCACAAAATCAATCTCATCCATTGATTTTGTGTTGTCCATGGATTGAGATCCATGGACTCCCAAAACTCTATATAAGAAGAGGCACCCCTTGCTCTTTAGACTACTTCAACGACAACTCTCACTCACTCTCTCTCTCTCTCATTCTCATGCCAGGCCTTCTCCTTCTCGTTGAGTGGTAGTCCACTCCTCTCATAGAGAGAAGATCGCCTCCGTCGTCGCATCGTCATTGTATTGCCGCTTCGACGACTCTTGGGTCTCCATCTTCTTTGGTGCTTCTCGCTCGTGAAGAAGGCGTTCGATCTCGTGGAACGAGATCAGGGGATCTATTGCTTGGATCAACAACTTGAATTGCGAGAAGCACGCGACTCATCTCCGCACTCGCAAGCGACTCCTCCGATGGATCGAACTTGAGACAAGAGGTCTCTTCTCTTAGAGGCTCGATCACAACCACGTTACAAGAGATATTCCTTTATCTATTGTGTGGTTAGATGAAACGATTCAAGAAGTGTTCTTGGAGCATGTGGTTTTATCGATTAAAATTTTTTACACTCTGCTACACCGAGCGACTAGTGCGACTAGTCGCTCTTGATCGTATATGGTGCGATCCTCACGCTTCCGTGACATGCTTAAGGATTCTTCCATATCCTTCACATGATACTTTCAAATGTCCACAGATCTACTCGTATTAGATAAGGTACTTACATCTTAGAGCAATTTATTTGCTTCCGCATATTTTTCAATTTTTTGAAGACGGTGTAATGGGATACTTTGAGAGTTTTTCTATATTTTATATTGTTAATTGTGTATCTCGATTTGGGTACATGCACTTGATGGATATGATTAATGAGAACGAATGTTGCATCCCACAATTCATTTCATATTATTTTTCTTAAAGCATGCATTTTAAATGTTAATCTAATGAGCATGAGTTGATTTTCTGAGTATCAATGAACGTGGGCAAATTCAACCGTAGGTCCAATACTCCCATCTCATCAGTCCCAATGACTGGAGGAGCAAGGTGTCACATATGCAAATAAGAAAAAGTTTAGATCCAAGTCCAAGTTTCTCAAATGAAATCACAACACTTCAACAAATTTAAATTCATTTCCTAATACAAAAAAAATTTCCATATCAATATAATTTTTCTCTCTCTCCACTATATGAGAAAGCTTGTCAATATGTTTTAAAATAGACTAAGGCAAATTAATGTGCTTGAATAAGAATATAAAATCAAGAAAAATTTATTAAACTATATAAACATAAATATCTTTTATATAGACATGGTATGCGCCGTTATCTTTGTCCATATTACTTAGGGTGCATTTGGATAAAGGGTTATCATGAAGAGGATAACCCTAAATCCCATATAATATTTTTGTGTCTTTTGATGTTTGGTAGATGGCTTATTATTGAGAGAATTTGTTGCGATGTGATTTTATTGAAGTTTGAAAAAATAATTATATATTGATATTTTTTATAATTTTTTAGATTACAAGATGGTATAATATAATATTTTTTGTTTTAATATAAAGAGAAATGAGTGATTTGATCTATTAAATGAGAGGGGATATGTGTTTTTCGAGTGGGTCCAACTTAATGAGAAATAAAATATGATCTTGGGCTCCACAAGGCTGGAATTGTGGGTTTCTTGTAAAAACTAAGGAGAATACTGTCAGCAAAAGAGTGGATAACCCCAATTTTCGGAGAACCCCCAGTCAAACGCCACGTTAGGGTTTTCATTACTCGTGCCATTCGTAATTTATGCAATATTAGTTATGCCCCCACCCCTCTCTCATTTTTTGCAACATCAGTCGTGCCCCTTCCTTCCTATAATTTACAGTTCTTCCCTCTTGTTAAGGTAAAGTAAGGGCATAACTGATATTACAAAAGGACATAACTGTAAATTTTGTAAGAATATAACGGCACTACTGATGTAAAAAAAGGGAGAGGCATAATTGATATTGCAAAAATTAAGGGTACATGTGATTAAAACCCTATTACTTAGTTTATGAATTATTAGGCTTAAGAAAATTATTATCCCTTAACCTTAGGTACTGCCTTGGTGGGTGAACTCAACCTACGCACTTATCTTAGTGTTATGTGCATGGACAATCTCACATGCCAAAAGACATTCCACATAAATTGTGCGCCTAAACAACATGTGGTAACTTTTCTTCTTGGTTGTTACCTTAAGTGGTCTTATGAGTATATCGTTTAAAGCTTATACGATAACATTTTATATCCATCGCTTGAAATAACAAAATAAATGAATTTGCTGTTGACAAATCCGTCAATAGCATACATACAAAAACCCGATTAACCACAGATTTCCAGAGCAGATTTTCATATGTATGAATCCAGGTTAACAATGATAAGAGAAATATCCGATTAAATAACATATGCATATTCACGCAAGGGAAAAAACCAGAAACCATCATCACAAACAATGCGACAAAGAAAGAGTAGAGTTAGAAATCACAACCGAAGCGTCCTGTTGTAGGACTCCCCTTAGAGAGACAACGCCCCCCACTTTACCGGCGCACAGGGCCTTGACGTGCCGCTCTCAGGGTCCGACGGTCCACGCTCGTTGACGGTGCGCACCGTGCTTGAGCGTCCTCGAAAGCCACCTCCGTAGACGAAATCCGAGATCGAGAGAGGAAAGGGCGTCCTAGAAAGAGAGAAGGGCGCTGTGAAGGAATAGAATGGATGTTCGTAACCCACACCCACGCACTTTAAGAGATACTTAAAGGCGTCCGGGCGGTTACGTTTTCGTGAGAGTATAATGGGGCGTACCCCTTGGAATTCAAAACACGTGGTTACAAAACCGACTCGGTCTTTATCACGCCACGCCACGCCCATGCCCACGCCCGGCCCGGCCCGGCGCGCGCGCGCGTGCGTGTGTTGTGGTCTAAGGTCATCTCTAGTCTGTTTCCAGACTAGTCTCAGGACTTCCCACATATAAACCAAGTCCCAGTTTTATCTCTCCACGATGTGTGACTAAACAGCACCCTACAGGGTTGAAACATTGAATTCCAGGAATTGAAATACATCAATACAACTTGATATTGACCATCAAATTGCATCAAACTATCTCAATATCGTTAATTCCAACATTTGCACCTACGCATAATATCTTGCAAAATAAACAAGAATTTAATATGCATTCATAATACTAGCATACACGTCTAACATAAGATATAATTAAAATTATATAAACATAATACAAGTGTGTAACTACTCACCTAAAATTAGTTAATCTTGTAACTACCTTTATTTTTGTATCTAACATTGTGTACAACAGCTTCCCGAAAGACAAATCACGCGCAAATGTATTGAACTATTTTAAACATTACTATACATGAATGCGTATCTGCTTATTGTATACAACTATGGTGAAATGCTTTATATAATGTCTTGATTTCGGCATGACTAAAAATTTTCAATTATTTAATAACTTGACTATTTTAAAGCATGTTTTATATAACTTATAAGTAATTTAATCAGTCAAGCTGGGAGATGAACATACTAATTCAAACATTGCACAAAAATTTCTTCGAATTAAGCAATGGTAAAGTAAAAAATATTTAACGATACTCCTATTGAAGATTAGTTGGAATTAGTATTATCAATCTAATATATTTGATTAAGCTGCATGTGCAATTATTGAAATACTTTACGCTTTGGATCATAGTAAAAAATGTGATAATTTCATAGAACCACTAATCCTAACACAGTCTAACTACCAATTTCTCGCAAGAGAATTTTTTATCATAATTATAAATAATAATGAATCTTTAAATATGTTTTCAATCCTTCCATTGGTATGACGCACACTCTTTCTCTCACTAAATATATTTTAGTATATACCTTTCTTTTTCTAACAATCCATTAAACAAGGTATATGATAAATACAGAATGGTAGAAATGAAACCAACATAAACAGTAATTTTATATACATGTCTAAGACAATGTGTCTAATTTTATTTTAAATACATGATATTTCAATTTAAGATATATATGACTGCAATTAGTAACGTAATGGAGATTACGTAAAACTTGTGTCCATGGATTGTCCAGCACCAATAATCTACTCATCATGGATTGTCATAATATTTACATGCATCATGTGTGTGCTCTCATATGTCCATTATATTAGCATGCATGGATGCATGTGATAAAAAGATAATAGGAAGAATAAATGGAAAAAGAACATGCCACCTAATAGTACTACCCATATGCATCCTCTTGTTGTGCTCTGCCATAACGTAGGACCATACCACTACCTATTTAATTCAAGTCAGTGATGATAATTAATCACGAGATTTGGCACACAAGTCAAACACCAATATCCTATTTTCGTAATTGGTAGACTTAGAAGTCATAAGAAAATATATCGATTCTCGAGGAAAGAGTAGCTACATAAAGGGAATTCAGGTTGTCTGGCATGACTAATGGGTTCGTTTGTCTCTTTAACTAAGAAGAGCTACCACTCCTCACACACATATCAAATTAGCCCCCAGCTTAAGAGAGTATGTAATGGAGAAGTGGACTTGAGCTTGCTATTAATGTGAATTTGGATAAAGATTTGTATAACTTGAGGGATGTTGTCTTAAATCCTAATATTAAGGAAGTTCCGACAAACTTATAATTAGAAGGTTTGACAAAATCCTGAACTTTAATTTTATGAAGATTTGTGTATAAACAAACTTATTTAAAGTTCTTTACTTTTTTTTCTAATCTGTCTTCCACTTACTATTCCAATAAGTATTTGCTATGGGATTGGGAAATTTAAGTATAGGAGGATGATGAATCACGTATTCATCTCTTTTATTCTTATATTTTGTATAAAATTCTGAACATAACACGTGTAAATAAGACGTGTAAATACTCATTAGTTCTCTTTCTTACCAAATTCATCTCATCAATAAGAATATTTTTTGGGATTTTTACAACCATAATCCTGAATAATTTTGAAATTACATTCATAACCCTGTGAAATTGCGAATAATACCTAGGACCTCGAAAAATACTTAACTCTTACATGGCATAACCTCGTGTTAGTTGGCATCTATTTTATCCGTTAACTCTCATGGAAAATGTTATATATCACCGATTTTATCCCTAAAACCATATCTTATTTTTAAATGTATGCCCTCTTCGAGGTTGTGCCCCCTCCCCCCAATTCCGGCCGTCGCCTCCCGTGGAGCCCCTCACGGTTGTCTTCCTGCAAGCGCTCCAGACCCCCCCCCCCCCAACGCAAAGCCGCCTCCAGCACAGTCCCCCCGTTGCCTTCGCCTCCCCCTGCCGCGGAACCTCCAGCCACCGCCTGACGTGGAGGGAATCTCCAGCCCACCGCCTGCAAACCATGGGCCCCCGGCGGACCTCGCCTCACGCACCCCCCCCCCACAGCGACGCAGAGCCCCCCACCCGTCTCTCACTGGACGACTCACGTAAAGCCCCCCGCCCGCCTCTCACCAGAGAGCCCCCCTCCCCCGCTGCGGAACCTCGCCTCACGTAGAGCCCTCGGGAAACCGCCTCACGCAGAGCCTCCCATCCCCCTCACGTAGAGCCCCCCTCCCCCCCCTCCGCAAAGCCCAGGCAGACCTCCTCACGCAGCCGAACCTGCCACCCCGATACCGAGCCCGATCCCCTCTCCGCCTGCTCAGCCCGACCCCGATACCTCGCCTATCTTCCTATAGAGCCTCTCCCTGCCTGGAAGCATCTCTCCTTCCTGCGTCCTGTCACCGCCACTTGCTTGCTCCTCCCACTCTGCAAGCCCTGCCTCTCCCTCCTGCCTGCCTCATGCCTACAACACTGATTTTTTACTTTTTTTATTTTTATGAAATTAGTTGGAATATCATGGGTTAAATTAACCAAATGATATGATTGGGTTAAAAGAAAAACTAACGGAGGGTTATAGGTGTGAGGCGGAGTGACTATTTGGGGTTTGTTGTGTAATTCATGATTATGCAGGGTCATGATTGTAATTGCAGAATTACACAGGGTCATGAGTGTAAAAATCTCTATTTTTTAACATCAAAAACAAAAGAAAAGGGAATAAATGAATAAGAAGAAAAGGAAAAAGAGAGAGAAAGGTTATAAATATGTTTAGATTGACCCTAACCCATAGTTTTAATTTGTTCAACAAATTAACAAGTAGAGAAAAAGTGATCTTACAAAGAAAACATTAAAAGAATCATTTTTATACACAAAATGAAACTTAGAAAGCCTATATATACATACAAACATCACATAATTACTCAAATGCTCATATAAATTAATTCCTAAAATCATTCATTGATGTGTAGATAATAATTATTACTATTTATGAAAATTATATCAAAAATAACCAAGACTAAACAGGAAAGAAAATACAAACCCTAATTCCTATGATCGGGATTTTCCTGGTTCATATTTAAAGATAGCCCCAAAGAAATTATACTCACATTTTAGCTTCAATATACATTTATACTATTTATCAGAAGTGACAAATATTTTTGTAAGTTTTACATAAAAATCTAATGAAAACTACAAATATATGTGATAAAATTCGTATTGTGTGTAAGCTTATGAATCTCAAACCCTAATTAGCAATTAATCTAACTTCCAAGTTGAATATCTATTACACATGAAATCCAAATTAGTCATACTCACATTTAAAGTTCAAGTAATAAAATTTTCTATCAAACAAAAGTGATTTCATCTAAAATGAAGTTTATTTGCAGAATTTCGATTTTGGGACCTATATAGTTCATGTATAACCGAATTTTCAAATTTTAACAATTTGTACAAATTTATTTAGCTCCTTTAATTATGTTTTACTTTTAAACTTTTTTGATATTTTTTGTAGATAAATTAAAATTCAAAAATGAAAATTCATTATTAAATTAAATTAAATTAAAATCCCAAATACATAGGTAAATGACATACATCTTGTAAATGTTTTTATTTATTTCTACAATTAAACTGAAAGAATAATTCAAATAAAAATATATTTAAAACTCTTAGTTTAATCCTTTAATTAAAATACTTATAATCTGATATAAAATACCTATAAATTACTTCAACCTAATTCGCTATTTTATATAGATAAGGTACCCAATGCATAGAATTTCTTTAAGCTCAACATGTGTCAACTCCCTTCCCACTTTGGGTCAAATGATTCGGACTAAATATATTGAGCCGACAACTTTTGATCCAACACTTTAGCTCCTCCCATCACCAAATCCTTCCCAATTAATTTTGCACCTAAACTAAGATGCTAAATATCATTTACAAGATTCCTTCGAGCCCAAAATTCTTCCCTCCACATCTTATCCAATGCCATATACTTTTTAATGAATATGAGATTTATCCATTTTATCCTGTACCTACAAGGATGGGGTGTGCTTGGACTTGGGAGCCCAATATTTTGGTGAAGCAAATAAAAGGGTGGCGGTGCTCCTGTAGCGTGGTGATGGAGGAGGAACGAGTACTCAAGAGCAGTCTCGTCGGAGATGGCAGGTTGCGGGAGATTAGGAAATGAACACGAGAGGGATCTGGAGATGAGGCGATTCCTCTAAGAGGGGTTTTAGGTTTGTGAGTAGAGGAAGAAGAGGAGAGAGTATTAAGAAAATCTAAAAGTCATATAATGTTTACAAAATAAACCACTAAATCTTAAAAAAAACATCGGAATTTACTTGATCCCGCATAATGTTGGTGGGTAACAAATTTAAATTTTAATTAAATAAGGTATTACGTGAATTATTTTAGATTAAACATTAATTTAATTCACAAAATGTATTAGGAAATATAACTGTACAAAACTAAACCCACATCCATCCACATGGATCCCATTCTCCTCCTTATTCGCACATATTCTAAGAAATGCATATGTAATTTACACTTCAATTTTGGAAAGAACGTATCGGTTTGTAAACCCATAATAGTTATACCACCTTTGTCTCTTATTCCATTTTATTCAGGAAAGTAGATGACACACCACCCTTGAATGATATCACCTCATCTAGATATAGTATGATCACACTTAATTGCGCATTAAATAACTTCATCCCATATTTTAGGAAACGTAATTAGATGAATCCATCTTTTTCGAGCAATATGGTTTTAAACTCGCATGTCCATCTTGCATCCAAATGCCAAGATATGCAGCTTTCCATAGTCATAAAATAGTGACACCACATTTGAAAGGCTCCACACACACACACACAAACAGGGTAAAATGTGGCTACCCCCGTGGGGGGAGTTAACTTGCCCCCCCCCCCCCCCCCGTGCCATTTCGCCCGTTTTTTTTTTATTTTTTTGAAAATTCCTTTCACGGATTTTCATCAATATATACCTATATTATGTCATTCAAATTTCACGTGAAACAAAGATTCCTACGACCTCCATCCAAAAGGATCATTTATAGCAATTCTGTTACCGTTAAAAAATGGTTGTCTGGATGGAGGCCGTAGAAGTCTCTGTTCGCACGAAATTTGATAGCATAATATAGGGATATAGTGATGAATATTCACGGAAGAAATTTAAAAAAAAAATAAAAAAAAACGGGCGAAACGCCGCGGAGGGGCCAAGTTAGCTCCCTCCAGGGGGCAACCCCATTTAACCCATATATATATATATAGAGAGAGAGAGAGCGGGGGGGGGGGGGGTTGATCCTGTGAGAGTCAAAATCCGTGAGAGTATGAGAGCAATGATTATGAACCATAAGATTATGCAATCTCTCTCCTCATTGATTGCAGGAGGAGAGAGAATAGTAGAATCTAGTGGTCCATATTCACTGCTCTTATGCTCTCATAGATTTTGACTCTCACATGATCAACCGCACACACACACACACACAAGAGTGATCATGTGAGAGCAAAAAACCGTGCTCTCATAGGTTTTGCATCTCACAGGATTAGCCCCCCCCTCTCTATATATATAGAGAGAGGGTTGATCCCGTGAGAGCCAAAAATTGTGAGAGCATGAGAGCAGTGAATCTGGACCACTAGATTCTGCTATTCTCTCTCCTGCTGCAATCAATGAGGAGAGAGGTGACACGATTAATGGTCCAGAATCATTCCTCTCATGTTCTCACATATTTTGGCTTTCAGATGATCGACCCTTTATATATATTTTTATGTACAGAAAAACTTCCAATTAGATGAGTCTTTCATGTATTCATGGAAAGACATCTATCACATAAGTTCATAATTAATATGTTATTTATTATTTTATTGGCTAAAATCTTACTATGGTCATTTTGACATATTCTATATTTAGAATGCAATAAATATCTCAAATATCATCTCCAATGTCATTTCAAATTCAAACTTGATTTTCAAAATTCATTATAGAGGAATAGAAGAAGACGACGACCTCGATATTGGCATGGAGGTGGATGACAACGTGGAGGACGATGGCATGGTGGGCGACAACTTAGAGGTGACGTCATGGATGCCTGGAGGATGACGATAACGTAAAGGATGCCACAAGGAGGATGATGGTGCGTATGGGAGGGGTACGACGGTGTGGAGGACTATAGCGTAGAGGATGACACGTGGAGGCAGTTGGCGATAATGCTTTACAAATTCGTTTCTTTATTTGATAAAAAATGGAGGTTTTTGAGAGGTGGTGGTGTGCATGAGAGGGGGTTGATGGAGGGATCATGTGTTAGCCATGTGAGTCAGGACGAACCATTCTTACAATAAATGTTATTGTAATGTTTGATTTATCAATAAAAGTTATTGATTCTTTTTCACTCCCTTTATGAGATTAAATGACAGAATGCACTATAAGGTCCCTCTGTACAATTAGAGTTATGTACCATGGCCATCTTAATAATCAAACATTTGTTGACTCAGTAATAGAATCATAGAGGCTGGTGTTTGGATGAATATCTAAGGAGTTAGATTGAGGACTCATCAAGCACCGTCAAATGATTGTTAAGAGATGATCTCCAACCTGGGTAGGAGATGGCAGTCCTTTCTCATTTAGGATGATATCTAACCGACCTCTTGATGCAGGTCCCCTGCATGGGAATAGAGATTCAGAGGTGTCAGATTAATTAGGTCAAAAAGTTGACTTAACAAGATTGAGATAACTAAAGTCATGTTTCATATACTGTCACGATATAGGCACGCATCCTCTGACTGGAGACAGATGTGTTACTATATGTTTGAGTGTGTACATTTGACAACCAATAGGTTGATGACCTAATCAAGGTCTATACACCGACGCACTGGTGTGCATGTAAGGGCATATGAGTAATGCGATCTCTCAAAGGGATCATACGTGTTCACTTATGAACCGGAAGACATGAGCTCACTCATGAGGTATTGGGACCGATAAAATTCCATACATGACCGTCGTGCTTTGGAAGCACGACAAGAATTTGAAAGGTATGATATATGCTTTTAGAAAGCATATGATTGATACCAAATCCCAATGACAAAGAATGAGAAACTTGGTGAAGAAACTATAAAGATGACAGTGTAAAATTGATCTATATTTTCGGGTTCATCATAGGTCTTCCAGTATGTAGGATGTACATGTATTAGGAATACCCAAGGGTGATGTGATCATAAATGATTGTATAACAATGACACTTCCATTCTAAGGGAGTGATTAAACATGTCTGGATTTTAGTGACTCCTCTCATTAGAGAAGTAATCTGATCTTGGTCCAAGTGTCGGACATTGATCTGAATGAGATTCAGATGCAACGAGAAGATTAGATTTACGGCCTTGATTAAGTCAAACATCTATGAGAGGTCCATGAGATCTTTGAGATGTAATCTCAACATCCAAGTCACTATACGTGGAACAATACAATCGCCCTGTCTTTATCTCCAAGTATCTGCGTAGAAAGCGCATTATTCTTGAAAGAGTTCAAGAGTAATTCCAAAGTTGAATTATATCTAAACATTGAGAAATGGATAATTAAATGTGATTTAATTATCATGAATATCGTGAATTTGATTCATATTATTTGAACGCATGATAATGATAATCTAATACAATAAAATATGATTTAATTATTGTGGATCTGAATAATGTGGATAACACTATCCAATTATTCATCTATATTATAAATGAGATTTATAATATAATAGAGAGAGACAATTGAGATTATATTTGTTGATGTGAATTGGATTCACATTTGATGATTAACTAAAAATATAATTTACATTTTTGTTTTGAGATGTGAATGTGATTCACATATTTTTCAATGGCATGATTGCAATATTCACAAGATAATAAATTATTTACAACAAGAGTTGTTGTAAATCTTGAGATATCATGAGATAATGAGAACTCATGATAATTTGAGGAGATGGACTCATTCCACCCAATGAGGGAGGACGACATGAATCTCCATTAGGAGAAGGGTGGCTGTCTCCCCTGATGATCGAGATTCTGCGAGGGTCAAAGTACGTCTCACACAAGGCGGAGATGAAGTCGCTGAGACGACCGCTCACGAAACCCCAATTAAGCAGCAATTAACCCACAATCACAATAAAGCAATTAAGTCCCAAAAATGTGGAGTTAAAATTTATTATAACTCTACATGTAAATGTGTATAGGTGTAAGCACAAGTAGAGGTCGAACACTGGGAGCGAACAGTTGGGAGAAGAATAAACACAAAAAATTATCCAATTCTCTTCTTGTCCGTGTTATTATTTTTGTGGGTTTTTGATTTTATATTTTTTTATTTTTAATTTTTACATTTTTTTGTATTTTGATTTTTAATTTCTGATTTTATATTTTCTTTTTATATTATATATATATATTATATTTTCCTTCTCTTTGATTAGAATATATACATAATATAAACAAAGAGGGAGATAAGATATTTATGAAAATAAGTAAAAATAAGGACAAATCAGTAAGTAAAATATTTTTAGACTTTTTTTTTATAATTTTATGATGTTTTCATGATTTTTCTGGATTTTTCTTAATTTTTTAGTATTTTTAAAGTAAAAATACAAGTAAACAGTGAAACACATTGTTGGCCGAAATTAAAATGAGGATGAAAAATATCAAATTGTGTCAAAAATTCCTCAAATTAATTTTAAAATAAAGATAATAAAATATAGGAAATTCAGAAACAGACATTGTATTTTTATGATTTTTCTGGGATTTTTAACATTTTTATGTAGGTTTTTGGGGTTTTCTAATTTTTAAGAGTTTTGTTTTATGTTTTTTTAGTGATTTTTGGATAGAAAATCAAACACACTACGCAAAAGGTAATTTTTTAGAATTTTTAAAAACTTATACTATTTTTTGGTATTCTCTAATGCAAACAGTAGCACAAATGCATGTTTTTTAATTTTTATAAATATGAAAATGCAATAAAAATGCAAAATAAAAATAGAGTGTGATAATATAATTCAACAGGAACCTATGGTCATTTTTTGGTGATTTTTGGAATTTTGTAGATGCATGCAATAAATAGGGAAAGCAAAAAAAAATTTCCAACACTAGCATGGGCATTTTTGCAAATAATATAAAATCTAGGGGGTCTGTGCAAATATACCAAAACTTTTAAACGTTAACATGAAGTTTCAGGACCAAATATCAATTTCAAAACCCGCCAAGGGGTCCTTGCAATTTTTCCTATCATGTGGGACTACACGTGACTCACACGCATAGGGACCAAAACACAATTTCGGAAAGTACAGGGGTCTGCGTTCAAATTTCACAAAAATATAACACTTAAATTTTATTTAGTGGACCTTTATGAAATAGAAATTCATACAGGGGCTTGATGAAATTTTTCCAAACGCACGTGGGACCACACGTGATCTGACGTGGATTGGACCTAAGTGTAAATACAAGAAATAGAGGGGTCCTTTTACAAAATATCTATTTTATTTTAAACGTTACACAACATTTACTGGACAAAACAATAAATACAAAAAGGCAGGGGCTTAAGGTGCAAATTACCCCTTATTAGGCGCGGATGGACGACGGATCTTCATTCACTTATACATGTGTCACCCATCTGACGGTCGATGACGCTTCGTGGTTGGACGCACGAGATTAGATCTCCTGGCGAGATCTGACGGTCACGAGGCTTGGCATCCAACGGCTGCTGCTACACCTGGGGCCTTCATCTTGATCGGACGACGATAAAGCAAGGTGGACGAACAGGTACGAAGCTCGTGCGCGACGAGCTTTGATCGTGAATAGCCGGCGCCTCCGGCCTTCGTCGTCGCCTCCGATGGTCTCTGTACGTGCCTGGAAGGGCCCCGCGTCTCCTGATGGTCTCCGCTTGGTCCCTGGAGGTCCCAGTCGATCAGGCGAGCTCGGAGAAGGGAAGGACCTCCAGGAACCTCTTCCTGGAATCAATCAAGCCCAAGAGGGCTCCTTTCACGTCAAGACCTACACAGGAAGAACAAGCGGCTCGAGGCGAAGCTCCTCGACCAGGGGGTTAAAGCTTTAGCGCAAAAATGAGGGTGCGCAGCGAGGTTCAGGCGGGCGGCGGAGTTGGAACCTCGATTTGCAGAAGCGCAAGGGCTCCGGTTGATCAGGGGCGTGCGGATGAGGGAAAAAGCGATAGGGAACGATCTGGGAGTGATACGAACGTCAGAGGTTAACTGGATGGTACGGGAGCCGTCGTCGGAGCGGAGCTCCGGCGAACTACGACTCAACCGAATCTGGATGATTTACTTAGCTAAAGACGAAACTAAATGCTGGAAATGAAAGCTGGAATTAAAATCTACGTAATAAAGCAAGAAAAGGAGCTCAAATACCTGGTGGGGAACCAGGGAGCATGGCGTCGCCGGAGCTCCGCCGTGGATGCAACTCCCACCTCTTCCGACCGATTCAAGGTGCCAAAGACCTCCTCCTGTCACGAGGAAACCTCCAGGACCGAATACGAGGAATGGAGAAGACTAAAACTGACCAAATTTTTGGAGAAGCAGGAGCTGAGTTATTTAAGGACATAGGGTGCACCCTTATTGACTAGGCGGTAGGGAAGAATCGAAAGGATGTACAATAGATTACAAGATCTGGCGTGATTGTACAATGAACGACGGACAAATCTTGTGAAGGAATCGAGTGCAATCGATGGACGAGACACCCACGAAAAATGCAAGAAAATCGGGGGTTCAGCAGGTCTGACGGGTCAGACACGCGGATGGGACAGTTGACCAGAGGTCAACGGTCCGCCGCCCCTGATTAGTCCACGCAGGGCGCTACAGGACAAAACAGGGGTTTTATTCGAAAATAATTAATTTAAAATAGTAAATGATTTTATTATTTATCGGATATAAAATAAAAAATGTATATTATTTTATGTAGTATTTTAATATTATTTTTATTTATTTGTTTGGCTTTATTTATTAGTAATTAATTAATATGAGTGTATTTATAAGTATATTTACCTATGTTTTATGTATTTTTATTTTTATTTTGTATCTTTTATTTTATTATTTCATTTTATTATTTTATATATTTATAACTTATTTTTGTGAGTCTAAATATTATTTTATTTGATTTTTATGAGTTTATTTGCATATTTAAATAAATAGGTATATATAATATGTAGGTATACTTATGGGTATTTTACCTATATTTTATACACATTTTATTTATTTAATGTATTTTATTGGGTTTTATTTTGGATTTACATTTTTAATGGAGTATAGATAATATTGACAACTTAATAAAAACATAAATGAAAAAATAATGAAATTCCCTTTTATTTATGTACAAGTCATACATAGGTATTTTGCCAATGTAATTACATAGACTTATTTTATTTGATGTTTTCTTTTTGGTTTCCTGTTAATTTCAATATGTACATGTATTATGTATATTATTTACAGAATTCTAAAAATATAAATTCATAAAAATAATGATTAATGAATATAATGAATATTTTAATCGATATTATGTACAATAGGGGTCCGAAACCTATCTTTTGCACAGTAACTCCAAAAAATATAAAACACCGCCATTAAATAGCTCTTGAAAAGTTGTATACAATTAGAGGTGATTTTGCTATGTTTTGAGTTTTTATTGAAAAGATATGGGTCTGTGAAGTTTGGTTTTTGGCTTTTTATTCTGTGTATGAAAGGAACACTGTATATTATATTTGTACAAACTCAATTTTGTATTTTCATTTACAACTTTATCTACAACTTTTATGGACAAAATTTCTTTATTTGATGAATAAATAATTAGATACAAATAGGTGCAGAAATCAAGAATGAATAAATGAGGTACTTATTGTATGTTTGGCCTTTATCTCCCCTACTTTATTCCTTGTCGACCAATTCCATTATGGACTTGGTCTCGAGGTCAGGGTCATAAAATATTTTCAATATTTTATTCCTTTTTCTTTTCTTCTCTTTATTCTATAATTTTGGCTTTAAAAACCTTATTTTGTATACAAATAATACAATAAATAATGGATGCTATTATAAACAAATTGATGCTATTTACATGCATTTGCTGGGGTTTTTAATGCCAAAATGATATAATAAAGGTGATGAAATGGAGATTCATCACCCCCTATACTTGCCTTTGCTAGTCCCTAGCAAATATTTATGCAATAAGTACAAAAAGAACAAAGAATAAAAAGAAAAGAAAAAGCAAGAATAAAGAATTTAAAGAATAAATTGAATTGATCATGATTTTTAAACTTATCTGTACAAAATCAAAGTTTGGAGCTCAGGTTAGACCTTAATGTGAAAATGTGTGTGGAACATGGATGGGAACCAAATTTAAAACACAACAACCTCCGAGAGTCACAGAACTCGGTTCAAATCTCCTCAACAGCCAGGTCAGAACTAGCCTACATCATACGCAAACCCTTATGACTATGAAGCTGACTTGTACAGTGTAAGTGATAGTGGCTCTCCCCAGCTGAAATGACCAAGAGACTGACTTCTCCAGAATGACAACCCAATGATTCCCTAATCCGGCACTCTGCCCTCGAGGAGCGGGGTATTCCCTTCTAAGTTCAAGTAGCATCCAACTCAAGAGGAGGAGGTAGAGAAAAGAATGGACAGTAACCAGTGCAGCTACCTATCCTGGGATGCAAGACCAGTGTAGTCAAGTCATCCAGCTGCAGGCTCACATGGTATAACTTTGATGCTCAAGCTTGCGTATTTTCTATACAACGTATATACATACTCCGGTAGGCACTTTTTTTTATTTACAAGCCTGTCCACTTTTTTGGAGTTTTTTTTTATTTTTTCAACATACTATTTACATCAGCATTTACATAAGGACTTTTTTCTCTTGAGCCAGAAGACTATCCCTCTTTTGAAGCTTTATCGCAACCCACACTCTCCTATCATTTGACTTCATTGAAACTTGACCAGGTTGGGGTGCACTTCCCTCCCTAAACGAGGACAAATGTTTCCACCCGTGTGCATCTCAGACTGGCAAATCCAACCCCCTCACCACTTCAACTGAGTTGAGCCAAGTGAAAGGTGCAAGTGTCCAAGTTAGGTCACGGTCGACAAGAATCATGCGTGTGTCTCAAAAAATTCTATTTAATCAGTTGAGGTGACTTGAACCTAGCCATGATTTCTCAAAGAATTAAGTCTGAATAGACCTGAAGTACCTTAAACCTAGTTCCCATAAGGTTCCAGTGAAGTTAGGTGCAGTAAGGTCCAACCAAGCTCCAATCTTCGACTTTATTGGACTAGTTCAATCATGAAGCTTAATCAATAAAATATGATGCTATGCAAATGCTATGCACAATGAATGATGCAATTTTCACAAAGAATTTAAAAATCAAAGAACCTTTTTACAAAAAGAATTTTTGCAAATAAAAATCTTGGCACATAAAAAGTATATACAACTATTTACACGGGTGTACCGCTTTATTTTACAAGAATTAAGAATTTTAAAGATTTACAAGTTTTAATAAAGTGAGTTTTTAGGGTATATTTATACAATTGATAAAGAATTTATATACACATTTTATTCCTATTTCAATGATACATTCATTCCTCAAATTTATTTGAAAACAAATTTTGAAAACTATAGTATAAAATATTTTTTTGTAAACTTTTACAATCATTTGAAAGTCATTTTGCAAAGATTTTTCGCATGGTATATATACATTTTTCAACATATTTTTACAAACATTTTCAAAATCATTTGTAAATTGGTTTCCAATCTTTTATTTCACACAAAGAAGAATTTCTGCAATCAAAATGTTTTTACAAAGGTTGAAAACATTTCATAAAAAGTTGTCCAAACGGTTCACACCATTTTTCAAATCATTTTGAAAAAATATTTTTAACCTGATTTATTAATCAGTAAATACAAAAACAATTTGAGGAATGACTGTTGTTTATTAAAGGATTATGTGTTTATATATACAGTATATTTAGCCATATTTATTATGAAAGTATGAGTTATGGCTAAAGTATATACAGAGTATATACGACCCCCTATGCTTAGCATGAGCTATGTCCTCATAGGTCGAGAAGAGAAAGAGAAGACATAACTCATACTGAGTATAGAAAAGCCTATACTACAACGACTGACGAAAGAATGAAAGAATGAAGATATAAATGAATAAGAAGGTGACCTTCCCCTCTATACTTAGGATCAAATAATCCTAAGTATAGCAGACTGTACACAACGCAGGGAGGGTCACAGGTGGGAAGAAACAGACGAAATAATGAACGAATCAGGGGTGCACCCCCTATACTTAGGACAAAGTACGTCCTAAGTACAAAAAACTGACACAAAGGGGCGACACCTTTTATTTAGATAAAGAAATATGAAAAAGAAAAGAAGAAAAGAAGAAAAGAAGAAAAGATAGATATAGATAGATGAAAAGATCTTGGAGAATGTACATCACTCCCCCTATACTTAGGGTGAGATATCCCTAAGTATACGCAACAACAAGAGTGACGAAACTGAACGAGGAAAGAACAACGCGGTGTGGACCCCCCTATACTTAGGACAAGGTACGTCCTAGGTATAGTCACAAAGATATGGCGATAGATCTGGGGCACACATAACATTCGGGAGAAAGAAGGAATATAAGACAAAACACCTATATACAACTAGCACATAGTGTGAGGTACAGGATGGTATCTGGTAAGCGACTACCGTGCCCTCGTCGTCGTCTCCCTGTGAGAACGAGGACGCTGTCAGAAGGTGAAAATACACCCGAATCTGCGATCAAGTGGGTGTCAGCTACCGGGGACATACAGATCGGAAAGTAAAGCAGGGGCCAGTAGCGTAAATCTGATGATCGGCTCATAAGGAGTGAATGAGTGAGCGGAACCGATACTGTAAGACGTGGAAGAAGAAAGAGCAGTACAGACTCCTCCAAGTCAATCAAGGTCTCAAAAAGATATGAAAATTAAAGGACATGAGACTGTGTGTGATGTCCGGTGGTCATAGAGTCAGAAAGTCAAAGGACTACACCTAACACAAGATAGGGCTCAACCCTGCGAGGGTCCTCAAAGTGAGCAGGATTAGAGAATAATCAGAAGGCTCGGCTCCGTGCTCCACAGAAAGGAGGCACCATCAGGGAGGAGACCGAGTACCAAAATCAGATGACTCGACTTCATGCTCCAACAGAAAGGAGGCACCAGACGTGAATCCGAGTACCTAAAATATGATGTACTCACCCGCAGACAACCCTGGGGGGGGGGAGGGGGTAGTACATGCTAGTCAATGAATAATCAGAATAGAGGCTCACCTTTGCGAGGGACGTCAAGGTGAGCAGGCTCAAAGGAGCTGGATCCATCAAACAGATCATAGTAGCAGTCTCGATAGGCGACAGATCAACTACCAACAGAAGAGACCGACAAATCAAGAAAGTATGGCAGCATCCCGCAGATAACCCTCGAGGAACGTACTGCCAATTAAGCATCAAATAATCAGAGTAGATGGCTCATCCTTGCGAGGACCATCAAGGAGAGCGGACTCAAAGGAGTCAAGTCAGGCGTGTCCCAAGATCCAGCAGATCGGGTAAATATCAAAGCAATTGGGACCGAAAGCATATCAGACGACTCAGCTCCGTGCTCTAACAGATAGGAGACACAACCAACAAGGGGAACCAAGCGTAAAGATTGTGTTGCATTTTCCCGCAGATAGTCTTCGGAGAACAATGCAAATTAGGCAGTGAATAGTCAGATCAGATCTTGTCCTTGCGAGGGTCATCAAGGTGAGAGGACTCAAAGGAGTCAATCAGAATGGTATCGATAGGCGACGAATCGTCTATCAACAGAAGAGACCGCAGAATCTAGCAAGGTGTCATAGTCTCTCGTAAATAACCCTCGAAGAGCACTATGAACTAGGCATGGAATAGTCAGAAAAGTGAAGCTCATCCTTGCGAGGACCATCAAGGAGAGAAGACTCAATGGAGTCGAGTGCATTGGCCTCATGCACCGACAAATCGGGCACACAATCAGGATGGAGGCTGAATAGTCATATCATACGATACGGTTTCGTACCCCAATAGAGTGGCAGTACAGGCAGTGAGTGAAACCGATCGTAAAGAATGTATCACATGCTCCCGCAGATAGTCCTCAGGGAGTCATTGATGAAACTCATATGCATCATGCTAAAATTGGTCATTTAGGTTCTGTCCCCCATCATCTACCTGTAATTATTCATTAATAGAGCATTATTAGCCATCATGCATGTGTAAATAATATCTGCATTTCATCATGCATAATTGCATTTAAAAATCCCTTGTGTAAATTAGCCCAAAAAGCCGCTAACTTCTCACATTTTTAGTTAATTCATCCTAATTCCGATTGACCCAAAACCACCTCCATTGTGTAGATATCACTAATCTTATTAAATAAAAAATACAAAAAAATTACTGACTCCAATAAGTGTCAAATAATCCCAAAGTCAAATTTCACATCTGACGGACTAAAACGAGCATATCTCCCTCATACAGTGTCCGATTTTGGTCTACTCACTTTTAAAGTACTCCATTTTCAAATACCTTCAAAACAAGACCAATTTCATAAAATTCGGAGCTCATATGTGAAAGTCGGGTTTTGGGCCTCTTTTGCGCATTTTAACTTTTTGCCAATTTTGACCTGAGTTTTTATGTACATAATTAACTCTTTTAATTTGATTTCTTCTTTATTTATGTTCTTTGATGGAAGTTTTATTAAGCGACGCAAAAATCCAAATCCATATCAAAACTAAGATCAAAGAAACTGACCAAGTCCAAGTGTCCGTTGTCGGTCTGTACAAAAGTTGTGTGTTTCTTACTTTTATTTTATTTTCCTAATTTCTTATCCTTTAAAAATCCAAAAAAATTAGATTAATGTGTAAATAATTTTCTTCTATTTTATCGTATTTTTTCTAGAATTTTTATCCTCTCTAAAACCACCAAAAAAATACAAAATCCCAAAAATACGGTTTTTCATACCCATGGAAAGCCGCCAAAAATACCACTTCTCACAGGTGACCTCTTTTTCTCCCGAGCCCTTCAAGAAAGTTGTAGATCTCGACGAGACGAGCAACTTTCGTGAAGGAATTTTTTTGATCCGAGGTCTCATGCTATTTCTTTTCTAATTTTATTTCGAAAATTTTTTGGGGGTGCCACGTGGCAGCCCCTGGGCGTGCCACGTGGCACCCCCACCTTCTCTCTCCAGGCCCTCCCCCGGTCACGTGCTGCGCACGTGACCCGCTTCTTCTTCTCCATCCGTTACCAGCAACCTCCCCCCCCCGTCGTTTCCCCCGCCTCCTCGTAACGACCGATGCCACCACCATCCCCGGCCGTTACGAGGCCACCGCCCTCCTGCCGTTACCCGCGCCACCTCCTATAAAGCCATGCCCCCTCTGCTCGCTCCAATCATCCGCCATCATCAAGAGAGAGAGAGAGCTTGGAGAAGGAGCCTGTGACAGGGGCTTCTCTCTCCGGCAAAGACACCTCCGGCGTGATCTTCCAGAGCCTCCTCCTCCGCCGTGGAGTTGAGGCGACAACCAGTAGAGGCCTCCGTCCTCTATCCAATCCCAGGCGTCTTCCTATTTTCATCTCCGTCTCCAGCTCTTCTTTTTTTTATTTTTATTTTTTGGCCTAACCAGTTGCAGCTCCGCCGCGCCTCACCACGCGACGCCGTGCCTCTCAGCTCGCCAGCAACCACGCGAGGCTGCTCCGCCCTCCGCCACCGCCTTGCGCAGCCTCCGCTCCCTCCGCCCCGAGCTCAACCGCGCCTCACCGCCTCGCGGAGGCCCCGCCTCCGCCCAGGCCCTTAGGCTCCGCCTCCGCCCAGGCGCAACCTCCGCCTTCACCGCCCTCCGCCGGTCGTGTGTCGACCGGCGTAGGGACCGCCGACCGTGCTTCCTCCACCTCCGACAGCCTCCGCTCGCCGCCGCGCCTCCGCCTCCTCGCCCAGGCACCTCCACCGCCGCGAAGCACAGCTGCCGTCAGATCTGGGCTAACTGCCCTTGATCTGACGGTCCGTAGGCCGCCACGTCACCCCCCTCCGAGCCTCAGCCCCATGCCTGAGGTTCGGGCCCCCGAAGCACCTCCTTGCCGCCACATAGGCTCGGGCCCCGAACCTGAGCCTCGTCTCCATTCCAAAGGCTCGGACGCCCGAGCCTCCTGCTCTGGCCCGAGCCTCAGCTCCGGGCCCTCCGAACCGC
The DNA here is from genome assembly GCA_037367405.1 of Ottelia alismoides. Lineage (NCBI taxonomy): Eukaryota > Viridiplantae > Streptophyta > Magnoliopsida > Alismatales > Hydrocharitaceae > Ottelia > Ottelia alismoides. Next base: position 625,989 of record JAZKJV010010267.1, on the reverse strand, counting down.
CGCCTCGTATCCAAACCTCCAGGCGCACGTGCAACGCACGTGCGTGGCTGGAGAAATTGCAGTGAAGCCCCCTCTTGTTTCCAGAATTACATTTATACCCCCACCGGGGTAAATTGCAGAGGAGGCCCTCCGACTTTCCAAAATTACAGATAAGCCCTTCTAGGGACTATTTTGAAGGAAAACTTTATTTTAATTACATTTTAGTCCCTGAAATTTCATTTTAGCATATCTTCTCCATCTGGACTCCGATTTTAGCGTATAATATGTCGTTTCGAAGCTAATTCCGTGCTCTACAACTTAGCATACCTTGTGAACAGATCTGAGGTTGTTTACTGTCTATTATTCTTCAAGGATCTAATTTGACATGTGCCACATATTGCTTGAGAAGCTATTGATAAATCTTTTGTAGGAGTTCGGATAAGGATTTTACCTTGATTAAATCATTGAAATTACTGTTGTCACGGGAGGTTAATTTAGATTTATTCCTCTGAAATTTTTGCTGACTATTTGAGGAACTGAATCGAAGATATTTGGAGGACGGATACTCTGCTTCAATATTCTGAATACTAGTTGATTATTAACCTGAAGCACTGAGTTATGATCAATCCATTTTGATTTGTGGTTAATTTTGCGGAGAGAAAGATCATATTATTTGAGGAGTTAATTTGTTTAAAAATCACAAATCCTGGGCATAACTCTCTCAATTTATTTTCCTTGCATCATATTCACATCTTCATCACTGCATTGTATATTTTTCTCAACACAAAAATTAACCGAGCATCAATTATTAAATTTGATTTAAGACCGCGCAACTAAAAATCACCGTTCCCTGAGTTCGACCTTGGTAAACTTGCCAAGTAAAAATATTCCACAACATTCAAAGATTGTGGTATTTTGATCGACCGAAATCTGCCTCCTATACTACAATTCATCGATATTAAAGAGGCGGATTTCACGTCCATCAAATGGCGCCGTTGCCGGGGAACGGCGAATTTTTAGGGTTTTGAATCATTTTTTTAATTAATTTTTGTGAAGTTAGTTTTTGTGACATTTTTTTCTTCTCTTTTGCATTTTTTTTCATTATTTTTTTTCTTCTTCTGATACTAACCGCAATCTCTCTCTTTGCAGAATACTGGAGCGGAATTTACAGATATAAATCAAGGATCTGCGAAGAAGACGAATTTGTATTTTTTGTGAGGGAGAGTAGCATAGATTTAATTTTCCGCAATTTTCACAGGGTCCCTCTCTCCTTGTACCCTGTCAATTTGTAATATTCAGGACTGGACTCTCTGTGGCTTGGCGTAGAATTTAGGAGCACATACGGTAGATTAGAATTATTTGATTGTGCTCGTAATCTTTAGGCCACACCTTTTCACTAATTAAACACACTATAGATCGTTCAACATTAGCCAAATTTTAAATCAATTCTTCCCGCTAATAGAACTATCTGTTTAGGGCGTTTTTATCTGTGCATATCATTTAGTGTAAATTTTAAATTACTTGTCTTGCATCCCGCATGAAGAACGCGAGGATTCACTGTAAGTCTTTCTCTTAAGCATGCATCATTGATTTACGTTTGCATTGGCTTTTCTGATTCTCCTTCTCAAGTTTTACAACTTAAGGATTCAAAGGAATTGGGACTGCTCGTTAGGCGTGAATTTTTGTGCTCACATAAACCACAGTGATAACCTTAACTTAAAATTGGGACTGCTAATCAAGGTTATTGTAAATAAATTGACATAAAATTAATCTGTGTTTGGTGGAGAGGAACCCACTCATTGTTTGTAAGGACCAGAACGCACACTTAGGAAAGAGCCCAAAACCGAAGTAATTCATTCAGACTACTGAGTTTAAATAATTAGCTACTTTTCAGTGAGGGTCTCGGGTAGCCGTTTACGGTCCGACTTCCCTTAGCAGAGTAGGTGGTTTAGAGGACACCGCGGAAGGCACCGTCCTCAAGTAACACGGGTAGCCGTTTACGGTCCGTACTTACACCTATACTGGCTGAAAGTAGGTGCAACTAGTTGTATGAACTCGGGACAGTCTTTGTGAAATATTTCGGCACCTAACAGCTCCGCTTAATCTGCAAGATTGTTTTGTCATTAAATTAAAATTGAAAAGATAAGCGGCCGAACCCTAACGTGCCTTCACCCGTGTTGAGTGGGTGAATCAACGTGTTTATTTTGTGTTTGATTTGTGTGCGTCAAAGACTTTGCAATCGCAAGTAAATCGTGGTTCGCTAATCATTCCATCCATCTTGACAAGATGTCGGCACAATGGTCTTCTTTTCCGATCTCCACGACCTTGTCCCGATATTCTTCTTCTCACACTCCTCAAGAGAACCTGAGCTTCAAATCAAATTCACCTCAGTCATCTTTTTCTTCCCGCCCATACATCCCACCCTATGACCACACTTCTTCTTGGACTAGCCCTCTCTCACATTCAGACAATCTTATGGACATAAGAGAGAGATCAGAATTGAGGATAAACAATAGAGTGAGCGACACTGACAATAGAACACGATTTCCAGTCACGAGGATCTCACAGCCTCTTGAATTAACCCCGACTCAAGATAAATATCAATTTTCCTTTGACAACCCACGAGAAAACCAAACTCAAGGAAATTCAACTCATGACCAGCCCATAATGTTTATGAAAAATCAATACTCTCCTCGAGGATACATGCCCGAATTACGACACATGGAGACTGATTATACAATCACTAGTCATGAGATGTTTGAGGATGGGATTGCTCGGATTAATCATAGAGCAGACACTTTAACTATGAGAATATATGATCTCATCCAGTCAATGCAAAATTCAGAAGAGGTGAGGCCACCACCATGCGAACCACTGGATCATCACAATCAGATACAACCACTGACCTCTGACCCCCCGACTGACCATATTACAGAAAATACCAAAACAATTGAAAATTTTGAAAATTCAAAAAAATTGGACAATTCTGAAATGGAAGTGTTTTGCAAGAGTCTGATCTTAGAGCTTCCATTAATCAAAGCCATAGAATATGTGCCCGATCTTAAGAGATTTGTGAAGAGTCGACTAATACCCAAAAAGACGGGCAAGAAACGATCCAAGACTGAATATCATGTCATATCTATGGGTAGTTCTTTGGTGATGAATCATAAACTCAAAAGCCGTAAAGTCAAGCGGTTGACTCGGGTCACATGTGAAATTGAGGATTCTATATTTACTCATGTTCGGTTAGACGACGACTCTACATTAAACATCCTCCCCAAGTTCGTCTTTGACCAACTCAAACTCGGACAACTCAAAAAGACTAGGGTGATCGTTCAATTACCCGATCGATCTACCAAAAGACCGCGGGGGATAGTTTCTGTCGTCGTAAATTTCCGAGGAGAAAGACACAAAGTGGACTTTATTGTCCTTGACATTGAGCACCCCGGAAGAATGTCTGAGTCTCCTATTATTTTAGGAAAGCCGTTCTTAGCCTCCGCTAAGGCGATTGTCGATTGCGAGACTCAGGAAATCAAGTTCCCGAACTCGGACCACAATGAACACGCCCCAATGACACATCCTGCTCCGAGGAAAACCAACTTGAAACCAACAGTTATAATCAGGAGATAAATATTTCACATTATCAGACATCTCCACATGACACACTGATACAAACCCTAAGAGAGTCACCTATGGGACTGACTGTTGGACAAACTTTGGATTCTCACCACCCTATCACTGCTCCTAGGAAAAATCATGATTTTGGAGCTTATGAGAAATTGGACCATATTATTGAAGATCAACACGATTATTTGAGTGGTCCAATCTTCGAGTCGGCAGTAATTCATGACATACTTGAACCTTATAAGGAACCGACTCCAGAAACATCTGATGTCATCAAAACTCATGATCATTCTGAAATGACATCAACACCCCCAGCCATAAACCACAAGATCCGCAGGAACACTCTCCCTCGACCAAAGCAGTGCATGACCCTTCAAGAATTGGTCGACTTTTATGGAGATTCATCTGATGAGGAACTAACGAATGCCACATCGGTTACTCAAGACAGGGAGATGAAGACTGTCCAACTTCCTCCCAATACTTCTCAAGGAAACAAACCGATCAAGAAAGTCACCTTTGACCCTAGACATCAGGTGATTTCTGAAGACTCCTCGTCTGGTCCTGATGTAGTTCATCAGATAAGTGCAATAGGTACAGCTCTGATCCAAGGGCACTTACCTCTGATCGATAAAAGTTGGAGATCCTCTGCAGACAACTACTATTCTCCTGAGGATGACTCCGACGATGGCTGGTCTTCTTCATCGATCCCCTCTTCATCACACTCCACATCTCCATACTATCTCACTCCACACTCCCGCAAGAAGGTCCTTCGCAAACCTCCTTGATCTTCTACATCCGCGCATCTACCCGGTTCCCCATCTGTAATTAACCGATTATACTTAGGCTGACCTGAGCCTAAGTATAGGAGGACCGCATCCATTGTTTATACATCACTTCTCTTCTTTTGTTTTTAATCCTTCTATATTTGGTACGAGCTATGTCAACATTTCACTTTGTGCCATGAGGACATAGCACAAGCTAAGTATAGGGGGGTGTGTTTGTATATATTTTATCTACTTTATCCATAGCTCCTACTTTAATCGTTTTTATCTAACATAGGGGATGGGTACAAGTAGTGTGTATAATTCCTATTTTTCAAAAAAAATGCTTTTTCAAAAAAAAAAACAAAAAAAAGAGAGAAAAAGAAAAGAAAAGAAGAAACACCAAAAAAAAATCATCACTCATGGTCTTGCATTTCATCAAGCATTTCATGCATTCCTTGGTCGATATATTCCTGACACATTCACTATCACTCAAGGCTTGAGTATTTTTGAGGACACTTGATTTCTGAAATCTTGAGATTCTGAGTTAGCCTGCCTTAGTCATAAGGGTTTTTAGAACTTAATAATCCACACTTCCCTAGTTTGAAAGATTTGAGCGCTATATTGCACTCTTCATCTCTACCTTCAAAAAGAATATGATCAGCACAACCACTCCCACAACTGCATGATTGATGAGATGAGTTGAGATATCACTTGAGGAACTAGGACTAGAGATTTGAGTTTAGACCCGATCTGATGATATTCGAGGATGGGATAAAGTTAATGAAGGCTTCAGAAAACCTGAGTGTCAGCAAAACACTAGCCAGTATGCGAACAAGTTCATATACTATCTTTTTGATATTGACCTAAGTGCCAGGGTGTGATGAAACTTAATGTAAATTGTTGATCAGTGTGCGCCATCTTTTGGTAAAAGCAGTGGAGCTAGCCAACACACAAAAAAAAAAGAAATGTCAAAGAAAAGCTCTATCATCCAAAGTCAAATTCCAAATGAGCTTCCACCAATGGCAAGCGCTCCCAAAATTTTCAAAGTGTCCACTTGGACCAAACGCTAATTAGGACCAAGGAGTCGGGTTGACACCATAAAAGGGCTCTGCATCGTAAGCGATACAAGTCTGGGTGTCGAAGGTATCTTAGATACTCAAAAGAGACATACCCCGGTGTACTCCCAGAAAAACAAGTGCAGACGACTCCAAATTCTCTTGACGGACACATTGATCAACAAAATAAAATATACTTATGTTGAGTAATAAGGCACTCGAGAGGCACCTTGTTCCAATGAAAGGGAGAGAAAATCAGACACAATCCTATGCCCTCCATCAACTGGCCGTCCATCTACACTTTCAAGTCTGACAAACTAATGAGACAGTTGACTGAAGCAAGAATAGACTTATTCCCTAGGGTTGAGGGTTAGGTCTAGAGGAAAGTCTCTTGGATTGGAACTTTGAGTGATGCCCCGACTCGACTCTCATGAAATGCAGTACACTTAAAATCATATCCTTATATTATATGTACAAACAGAGAGTCTGAAAATTAGAGAAGTTGGGTTCCTTTTGATTAAAGCTTGGTTGAGCCAGAATTTTAGGATCACTCAAATTAAGGGTCTTCTAAGAATTAAGCCTTGAAAATTCACATGCACAGTCAGGATGTAATCAACTAAGTCATTCATTCATGCTCGGGGACGAGCATGGTCTAAGTATAGGGGTATGATGAACCTCATATTCATCATGCTAAAATTGGTCATTTAGGTTCTGTCCCCCATCATCTACCTGTAATTATTCATTAATAGAGCATTATTAGCCATCATGCATGTGTAAATAATATCTGCATTTCATCATGCATAATTGCATTTAAAAATCCCTTGTGTAAATTAGCCCAAAAAGCCGCTAACTTCTCACATTTTTAGTTAATTCATCCTAATTCCGATTGACCCAAAACCACCTCCATTGTGTAGATATCACTAATCTTATTAAATAAAAAATACAAAAAAATTACTGACTCCAATAAGTGTCAAATAATCCCAAAGTCAAATTTCACATCTGACGGACTAAAACGAGCATATCTCCCTCATACAGTGTCCGATTTTGGTCTACTCACTTTTAAAGTACTCCATTTTCAAATACCTTCAAAACAAGACCAATTTCATAAAATTCGGAGCTCATATGTGAAAGTCGGGTTTTGGGCCTCTTTTGCGCATTTTAACTTTTTGCCAATTTTGACCTGAGTTTTTATGTACATAATTAACTCTTTTAATTTGATTTCTTCTTTATTTATGTTCTTTGATGGAAGTTTTATTAAGCGACGCAAAAATCCAAATCCATATCAAAACTAAGATCAAAGAAACTGACCAAGTCCAAGTGTCCGTTGTCGGTCTGTACAAAAGTTGTGTCTTTCTTACTTTTATTTTATTTTCCTAATTTCTTATCCTTTAAAAATCAAAAAAAATTAGATTAATGAGTAAATATTTTTCTTCTATTTTATCGTATTTTTTCTAGAATTTTTATCCTCTCTAAAACCACCAAAAAAATACAAAATCCCAAAAATACGGTTTTTCATACCCATGGAAAGCCGCCAAAAATACCACTTCTCACAAGTGACCTCTTTTGCTCCCGGGCCCTTCATGAAAGTTGTAGATCTCGACGAGACGAGCAACTTTCGTGAAGGAATTTTTTTGATCCGAGGTCTCCTGCTATTTCTTTTCTAATTTTATTTCGAAATTTTTTTGGGGGTGCCACGTGGCAGCCCCTGGGCGTGCCACGTGGCACCCCCACCTTCTCTCTCCAGGCCCTCCCCCGGTCACGTGCTGCGCACGTGACCCGCTTCTTCTTCTCCATCCGTTACCAGCAACCTCCCCCCCCGTCGTTTCCCCCGCCTCCTCGTAACGGCCGATGCCACCACCATCCCCGGCCGTTACGAGGCCACCGCCCTCCTGCCGTTACCCGCGCCACCTCCTATAAAGCCATGCCCCCTCTGCTCGCTCCAATCATCCGCCATCATCAAGAGAGAGAGAGAGCTTGGAGAAGGAGCCTGTGACAGGGGCTTCTCTCTCCGGCAAAGACACCTCCGGCGTGATCTTCCAGAGCCTCCTCCTCCGCCGTGGAGTTGAGGCGACAACCAGTAGAGGCCTCCGTCCTCTATCCAATCCCAGGCGTCTTCCTATTTTCATCTCCGTCTCCAGCTCTTCTTTTTTTTTTTCATTTTTATTTTTTGGCCTAACCAATTGCAGCTCCGCCGCGCCTCACCACGCGACGCCGTGCCTCTCAGCTCGCCAGCAACCACGCGAGGCTGCTCCGCCCTCCGCCACCGCCTTGCGCAGCCTCCGCTCCCTCCGCTCCGAGCTCAACCGCGCCTCACCGCCTCGCGGAGGCCCCGCCTCCGCCCAGGCCCTTAGGCTCCGCCTCCGCCCAGGCGCAACCTCCGCCTTCACCGCCCTCCGCCGGTCGTGTGTCGACCGGCGTAGGGACCGCCGACCGTGCTTCCTCCACCTCCGACAGCCTCCGCTCGCCGCCGCGCCTCCGCCTCCTCGCCCAGGCACCTCCACCGCCGCGAAGCACAGCTGCCGTCAGATCTGGGCTAACTGCCCTTGATCTGACGGTCCGTAGGCCGCCACGTCACCCCCCTCCGAGCCTCAGCCCCATGCCTGAGGTTCGGGCCCCCGAAGCACCTCCTTGCCGCCACATAGGCTCGGGCCCCGAACCTGAGCCTCGTCTCCATTCCAAAGGCTCGGACGCCCGAGCCTCCTGCTCTGGCCCGAGCCTCAGCTCCGGGCCCTCCGAACCGCCGCCTCGTATCCAAACCTCCAGGCGCACGTGCAACGCACGTGCGTGGCTGGAGAAATTGCAGTGAAGCCCCCTCTTGTTTCCAGAATTACATTTATACCCCCGCTGGGGTAAATTGCAGAGGAGGCCCTCCGACTTTCCAAAATTACAGATAAGCCCTTTTAGGGACTATTTTGAAGGACAACTTTATTTTAATTACATTTTAGTCCCTGAAATTTCATTTTAGCATATCTTCTACATCTGGACTCCGATTTTAGCGTATAATATGTCGTTTCGAAGCTAATTCCGTGCTCTACAACTTAGCATACCTTGTGAACAGATCTGAGGTTGTTTACTGTCTATTATTCTTCAAGGATCTAATTTGACATGTGCCACATATTGCTTGAGAAGCTATTGATAAATCTTTTGTAGGAGTTCGGATAAGGATTTTACCTTGATTAAATCATTGAAATTACTGTTGTCACGGGAGGTTAATTTAGATTTATTCCTCTGAAATTTTTGCTGACTATTTGAGGAACTGAATCGAAGATATTTGGAGGCCGGATACTCTGCTTCAATATCCTGAATACTAGTTGATTATTAACCTGAAGCACTGAGTTATGATCAATCCATTTTGATTTGTGGTTAATTTTGCGGAGAGAAAGATCATATTATTTGAGGAGTTAATTTGTTTAAAAATCACAAATCCTGGGCATAACTCTCTCAATTTATTTTCCTTGCATCATATTCACATCTTCATCACTGCATTGTATATTTTTCTCAACACAAAAATTAACCGAGCATCAATTATTAAATTTGATTTAAGACCGCGCAACTAAAAATCACCGTTCCCTGAGTTCGACCTTGGTAAACTTGCCAAATAAAAATATTCCACAACATTCAAAGATTGTGGTATTTTGATCGATCGAAATCTGCCTCCTATACTACAATTCATCGATATTAAAGAGGCGGATTTCACGTCCATCAGTCATGTAAGCTAAGTCAATGAAATCTTGGGATTGCTGGCAAGTCATCTCAGGTCCTCGAAAGCATTCAATCATTCAATCATCCGGAGGGCATAAGATCATGTGAGGGAGCAAATAATCAGGTCATTCACAAAACATCCCTCAGGTCAATCATATCTGGCTGAGATGGCACGGAAGATAATCAGGAATCCTCAAAGTGCCATAGGTGGATAATAGAATCAGGAGATCGAGAATGGATCAATCACAAAGATGAGAGATCATGTGGGTTCCAATCATCGTCACCATGCAGCATATATCAAGATAGTCTATCCAGCCCAGAAATCAAAGACGGACGAAACCTTGAAATAGATAGATCAGTAGAAACATCATGATATCATCCTCAAATCACTGAAGCACATCACATCCTCAATCCGGTGTGCGAGATCTAAATCCTCAATACATAATTACACATAATGGTCATGCATCATCAAAAAACCTCAATAAGCTCCTATGCACGTATCCAAAGTCAAATCCACCAAGAGTAGTATATTAATCTCAACATCCTCAACATCATGCCCGACTTACTGCAATAATCAATGTAAGTCAAAATCCTTGATGCGGGCGATCTCTGAAAGCACAACGATCCCGGGTGATAGAAGAGATGATAACGGGGAACACGAGGAGGATGGGCAAGAAGAGGAACACAAAGGTCTGAAGAAGCTGATTGAGCTCACGTGCCAATATCACGACTCAATGCAAAATGAAGAGATATATGTATAAGAGGGGTAGAGAGACTCAAATATGAAAAATGGATGACTCACACGGATGGGACCGATAACTCAAAGGTAATGTGCAAATGGAATCCAAGTCACAATCAATACACAAAGCAAACCCCCAATTCACCTACTTAACACAGTGAAGACTGAGATGTGGTCTTTTATCTTGTCGATTTTGGAGTTAGGTGATCATAGAGAGTTGTACACCGGAATTAGGCCTTGGGATTGGGGCACTAATCCTTAGCGTGTACGTAGAAATAAAATGCTCAAACAAGGAGGGGGTTGCACTCCCCAAGACAAGGGATTCATTACGTTTTATTTTAGGTCCAATAGAGTTAGTAGTCCCGGTTTTATTTTTGTTATCACTTTTTTTTGGATATTTTCAATGCACGTGCCTATCGAGGTTTCAATTTCCATTAAGCATCCTAGGTTGGCAAAAACAGAGGGAGAAGGTCGGAAAATCCATGCAAGTCGGAAAATGATGATGCATGCCAAGTAAGAAGACTTACAGTGCTTCCCAGCTATCTCCATGCGGGATGAATAACATAATTGAAACCTATGCTATATGCAATGCAATCCGAAGAAATCGCCATAGATACAGAATACTATTAGCGTGAAGAACATTATTTCAAATTTGATTAAGTCCCAACTCGCATCTATAGGTGCATGCATATATATTATGGATTGGGCCTTAGTCTACGTCAAACAATCCTAAGCTAGGGCTCATTCACACAAAATAATAAAAATAAAATAAATAAAAAAACGCTAAAACCGTCGAGGACCCCAAGGGAACAATCCCTCGGGCACTGGACCTCGGGAAGTCGGAGCGTCTGAGAGTCCTGTATTATTACAATTATAGGGTCACTCTCTCACATAAATATACATAAATAATAAATAATGCAAAAATTAGTATGCCTTCCAAAATTGTCCTCCATCTGCCATCGATGCTCTCTCCTGTTGGTTGGTGTAGAAGAGACAACTCCGCCTCACTTGGGTGCATCGAACTTCCTAGGAATTCCTCCTTCGCTTGGCGGTCCCTCGCATTGAAGACAAATAAAGCAGAGGGTCAGAACAAGCACAATAATATCAATTATACAAATAATCAAATAAATGTGGACAAGAGTAAGGAATCAAATAAATAATAAGTATCCCAAACGACATTGCTCCCCGGCAACGACGCTATATGATGATCGAGATTCTGCGAGGGTCAAAGTACGTCTCACACAAGGCAGAGAGGAAGTCGTTGAGGCGACCGCTCATTAAGCAGCAATTAACCCATAATCAGAATAAAACAATTAAGTCCCAACAATGTGGAGTTAAAATTTATTATAACTCTATATGTAAATGTGTATAGGTGTAAGCACATGTAGAGGTCGAACACTGGGAGCGAACGGTTGGGAGTAGAATAAACGCACAAAATTATCCAATTCTCTTCTTGTCTGTGTTATTGTTTTTGTGGGTTTTTGATATTATATATTTTTTATTTTTTATTTATATATTTTTTTGTATTTTGATTTTTAATTTCTGATTTTATATTTTCTTTTTATATTTTATATATTTTTTATATTTTCCTTCTCTTTAATTAGAATATATACATAATATAAACAAAGAGGGAGGTAAGATATTTATGAAAATAAGTAAAAATAAGGAAAAATCAAGAAATAAAATATTTTCAGGCTTTTTATAATTTTATGATGTTTTTGTGATTTTTCTGGATTTTTCTTAATTTTTTTAGTATTTTTAAAGTCAAAAATACAAGTAAATAGTGAAACACATTGCTGACCGAAATTAAAATGAGGATGAAAAATATCAAATTGTGTCAAAAATTCCTCATATTAATTTTGAAATAAAGATAATAAAATATAGGAAATTCAGAAACATACATTGCATTTTTATGATTTTTCTGGGATTTTTAACATTTTTATGAAGGTTTTTGGGGTTTTCTAATTTTTAAGAGTTTTGTTTTATGTTTTTTTAGTGATTTTTGGATAGAAAATCAAACAAACTAAAATACGCAAAAGGTAAATTTTTTGGTATTTTTAAAAGGGTTTACTATTTTTTTGGTATTTTCTAATGCAAACAGTAGCAAAAATGCATGTTTTTGAATTTTTATAAATATGAAAATGCAATAAAAATGCAAAATAAAAATAGGGCGTGATAATACAATGTAACAAGAACCTATGGTCATTTTTTGGTGATTTTTGGAATTTTGTAGAGGCATGCATTAAATAGGGAAAGCAAAAAGAAATTTCCAACACTAGCAGGGCCTTTTTGCAAATAATATAAAATCCAGGGGGGTCTGTGCAAATATGCCAAAACTTTTAAACGTTAACGTGAAGTTTCAGGACCAAATATCATTTTCAAAACCCGCCACGGGGTCCTTGCAATTTTCCCTATCACGTGAGACTACACGTGACTCATAGGCACATGGACCAAAACACAATTTCAGAAAGTAGAGGGGTTTGTGTGCAAATTTCACAAAAATATCACTTTAATTTTTATCTAGTGGACCTTTACGAAATACAAATCATATAGGGGCTTGAGTGAAATTTTTCCAAACGCACGTGGGACCGCACGTGATCTGATGTGGATTGGACCTAAGTGTAAATACAAGAAATAAAGGGGTCCTTTTACAAAATATCCATTTTATTTTAAACATTACACAACATTTACTGGACTAAACAATAAATACAAAAAGTCAAGGGATTAAGGTGCAAATTACCTCTTATTAGGCGCGGATGGACGACAGATCTTCATTCACTTATACACGTGTCGCCCATCTGACGGTCGAGACGCTTCGTGATTGGATGCACGAGATTAGATCTCCTGGCGAGATCTGACGGTCACGAGGCTTGGAATCCAACGACTGCTGCTACACCTAGGGCCTTCATCTTGATCGGACGACGATGGAGCAAGGTGGACGAACAGGGACAAAGCTCGCGCGTGGCGAGCTTCGATTGTGAATAGCCGGCGCCTCCGACCTTCGTCGTCGCCTCCGATGGTCTCTGTACGTGCCTGGAAGGGCCCCACGTCTCCTGATGGTCTCCTCTTGGTCCCTGGAGGTCCCAGTCGATCAGGCAAGCTCAGAGAAGGGAAGGACCTCCATGAACCTCTTCCTGGAATCAATCAAGCCCAAGAGGGCTCCTTTCACGTCCAGACCTTTACAGGAAGAACAAGCGGCTCGAGGCGAAGCTCCTCGACCAGGGATTTGAAGCTTTAGCGCAAAAATGAGGGTGGACGGCGAGGTTCCGGCGAGCGACGGAGTTGGACACTCGATTCGCAGAACCACAAGAGCTCCTGTTGATCAGGGGCGTGCGGATGAGGGAAAAAGTGATAGGGAACGAGCTGGGAGCGATACGAACGTCGGAGGTTAACTGGATGGTACGGGAGTCGTCGCCGTAGCGGAGCTCCGGCGAACTATGACTCAACCGAATCTGGGCGATTTACTTAGCTAAAGACGAAACTAAATGCTGGAAATGAAAGCTGGAATTAAAATCTACCTAAGAAAGCAAGAAAAGGTGCTCAAATACCTGGTGGGAAACCAGGGAGCGTGGCGTCACTGGAGCTCCGCCGCGGGTGTATCTCCCACCTCCTCCGACTGATTCAAGGCGCCAAAGACCTCCTCCTGTCACGAGGAAACCTCCAGGACCGAATACGAGGAAGGGAGAAGACTAAAACTGACCAAATTTTTGGAGAAGCATGAGCTGAGTTATTTAAGGACATAGGATGTACCCTTATTGACTTGGCGGTAGGGAAGAATCGAAAGGATGTACAATAGATTACAAGATCTGGCGTGATTGCACAATGAACGACGGACAAATCTTGTGAAGGAATCGAGCGCAATTGATGGATGAGACATCCACAAAAAATGCAAGAAAATCGGGGATTCCGCAGGTTTGACGGGTCAGACACGCGGATGGGACAGTTGACCAGAGGTCAACGGTCCGCCGCCCCCGATTGGTCCACGTAGGCGCTACAGGACAAAACAAGGGTTTTATTCGAAATTAATTAATTTAAAATAGTAAATGATTTTTTTTATTTTTCGGGTATAAAATAAAAATATGTTTATTATTTTATGTAGTATTTTAATACGATTTTTATTTATTTTTTGGCTTTATTTATTAGTAATTAATTTTTATGAGTGTATGTATAGGTATATTTACCTATGTTTTGTGTATTTTTATTTTTATTTTGTATCTTTTTTTATTATTTCATTTTCTTATTTTATATATTTATAAATTATTTTTGTTAGTCTAAATATATTTTTATTTGATTTTTATGAGTTTATTTGCATATTTAAATAAATAGGTATACATAATATGTAGGTATACTTATGGGTATTTTACCTATATTTTATACACATTTAATTTATTTAATGTATTTTATTGGCTTTTATTTTGGATTTAAATTTTTAATGGAGTATAGATAATATTGACAACTTAATAAAAACATAAATGAAAAAAGAATGAAATCCCCTTTTATTTATATACAAGTCATACATAGGTATTTTGCCTATGTAATTACATAGACTTATTTTATTTGAGGTTTTCTTTTTGATTTTCTTTTAATTTCAATATGTATATTTATTATGTATATTATTTACAAAATTCTAAAATATAAATTTATAAAAATAATGAATAATGAATATAACGAATATTTTAATCGATATTATGTACAATAGGGGCCCGGACCCTATCTTTTGCATAGTAACTTCAAAAAATATAAACCACCACCATTATATAGCTCTTGAAAAGTTATATACAACTAGAGTGATTTTGCTATTTTTGAGTTTTTATTGAAAAGATATGGGTCAGTGAAGTTTGGTTTTTAGCTTTTTATTCTGTGTATGAAAGGAACACTGCATATTATATTTGTACAAACTCAATTTTATATTTTCATTTACAAATTTATCTACAACTTTTATGTACAAAATTTCTTTATTTGATGAATAAATAATTAGATACAAAATAGTTGTAAAAAATGCATAAATTAAGAATGAATAAATGAGGTATTTATTGTGTGTTTGGCCCTTATCTCCCCTACTTTATTCCTTGTCAACTAATTCCATTATGGACTTGGTCTCAGGGTCAAGGTCATATAATATTTTCAATATTTTATTCCTTTTTCTTTTCTTCTCTTTATTCTATAATTTTGGCATTAAAATCTTATTTTGTATACAAATAATACAATAAATAATGGATGCTATTATAAACAAATTTATGCTATTTACATGCATTTGCTGAGGTTTTTAAAGCCAAAATGATAGAATAAAGGTGATGAAATGGAGATTCATCACCCACTCCCCTATTAGGGGATGAGGTTAGTCTCTTCATTATCTCAAGACTAGTCAACACGATTTAATTTTGAATTTAATTATGTTGATTTATCAATATAAATTAATTTAAATTAAATCATTCGTTATTGTGTTTTTACAACAATATCATGGCCATTGAAAGAAACACAAATTAATATCACCCATTGGTTGTGTAATGTCCATGGATTGGGATCCATGGACTCCCAAAATCCTATATAAGAAGAGACACCCCTTGCTCTTCGGGGGACACGATTACGACGTCTCTCTCTCTCTCTCTCTCTCTCTCTTTCTCTCTCTTTCATTCTCACGTCTACTCTTCTCTCTCCCCTTGAGTGCCCGTCCACTCTTCTCACAGAGAGAAGATCGCCTTCGTCGTCACTCCGCCATTGTGCTGCCGCTTCCACGACTCTCGGGTCTCCATCTTATTTAGTGCATCTTACTTGTGAAGAAGGCATTCGATCTCGTGAGATGAGATCATGAGATCCATTGCTTGGATCATCGACTTGAATTGCGAGAAGCACGTGATTAATCCCCACACTCGTAAGCGTCTCCTCTGACTGATCGGACTTGAGACAGGAGGTCTCTTTTCTTAGAGGCTCGATCGCAACCACGCTACAAGAGGTATTCGTATATCTATTATGTTGTTAGATGAAAAGATTCAAGAAGTTCTTGGATCATATGGTTTCATCATTTAAAAATTTTAAATTTCGCTGCACCGAGCAACTAATGCGACTAGTCACTCTTGATCGTATATGATATGATCATCACAATTCCATGATGCACTTAAGGATTACTTCGATATCCTTCAAGTGGCATCAGAGCCAATTTGAGGTTTTGGATACGATCCATAAACGTAGGAAGATTTGGGCTCATTAGGGATTGTGAAAACTTTATCGTCGCAGCCCTGTTTTGTAATTATTTTGGACCTGTTTAATATGATTAAACATAAAAATATCATAATGTTTGTCAAGGAAACTGTGGGATTTGAGTTTGTGTGATTTGGAATCCGATAACTATAGTTATGATCATTTTAATGAATATATATCCACTATTTCGGGAATGGCGTATAATGACATAATTAAGGAGTTAGTTACTATTTGAAAAGCTTAGAAATGTATGCCAATCACTTGAGTTCTGTTTTAAATCAAATTAGCAAACTTTGGAAACTAATTTTGCATGATTTGGATTTAAAATGAATGAGATATGCTAATTTTAGTTAGTAAGGGTCACTGCTGAAAATTGCAATCCTAATCAAGAATCTTGTGATTGTCATTTAATAAATTAGTGAAATTAATAGATAATTTCCTGTAATAACTATGGATAAAATATTTGGAAAATATTTGATGATAATTATTCCCTTAAATGACATTGTCTCAACCAATAATTGATTAAATATGATCTAGATCACAAATTGGTTACATCATACACTTTCCAACAAACATGTTGTTCGAATAGGTTTAGGAATTTGTTTAGCAAATTTCCTTATAATAAAAATAGTTTTGATTATTACTATATGGTATAACTTCAGTTGAAAAACCGATTATCATCTCAACTACAAAGTGATCTATTTGGCATTATCTTTTCTCGAGGCGGATATGGTGTCTAGTTGGGGAGCGTTGGGGTAGCAGGTTGCACGGTGTGCGGTCTGTCCCACTCCCGTCGGTACTGGCCATGACAACGGGTAGGGAAGGGATAATGCTTTGAGAGATCATAATGTATTTTTCTAATTATTAAAATTCGAAATAATACGTGTTTTGAGATAATACCATCCTTTCAAGTAAAAAATCAAGTTTGTTGGTTGATTGAATTGGATTAATAATTGATGTAATGCGATTAAATTATTTATATCCAAATCGAAACACTTTATTATGATTATATGTGTATTTCACTTGGAGGAATTAATTATATGAATGTGATTCATGATAATTAATTAAAATTTGAATATGAGGTGGAGGATCACATAAGTGACATCCATGGTCTTCCGTCAAGGCAAAGAGTTCCGTCACCAGAGATTGTATGTAGTAGACGCCTGTCCGAAGTGACAGATCCTGCATACAAGCCATTTGGATTGGGTTCTTTACTTCTCGAAAGAGTAAAGACGTATGCGCAGTGACCCCAGTATGGAGTCCTCATATTATTGGAGCCATATTGGATTGCATATAGCGAGTTGTATTACTATTGACGGTTGGTTCAATTAATAATGGGTCAACATCATCTTAGGGGTGGTGGGTCCGGGTGTTAAAGATCAAATTGGGAAATGCAAGTTGGACTTGCAAGGTGGAATGTGTTCCCGTTTCTTTTTATCCGAGTTACAAGTTCTCATATTATTGGGATGTGACAGAGATAAAGAGGAGATCCCAGATCTTGTTGAAGATATTGCGGTAAGTATATCTCTTGCTTTGAAAGTAATTAAGGGAATTGACTTTTAAAGTTGAAAAGGCAAGACTAATTTGATTAAAAATTCCTTAATCAAATAAAAACAAATGAATATATTATTATTTATATATTCTAATATAGTACATTCTTAATTTAAGAAAATAAAGTCACTTAGCAAGCTCCTGGAGGTCAATCAGTTGACAGACTAAATTATTCGGATTGGATATGAAATTTGGATCTTGTCCTATCCGTCGAGCGCATCTCTTATGTGCTGTCAAAGGACAAGTACACAAACTCTAAGACTTCGAAAGAAATCAATTTTATTGACAAATATGATGAAGATCATAATCTGGAAAGATGTTATATTCTGGGTTCATTGTCCAATGTGCTTAAGAAGCCTCATGTGGAAATGAACACTTGTCAAGAGATCATGCTGAATCTGAAAGAAATATTCGTGATGTGAGCTGCACATAATGTTATAATATAATGAAAGAACTTATTCGTTACAAGATGCAGGAGGGGACCTCTGTCAGAGAACATGTACTCAAAATGTTTGGGTACCTCTCTGAGCTGGAAACCCTGGGAGCTGACATGGATGCAGATATGCAAGCTGGCTTCATTCTGATGTCGCTCCCTGTCTTTCAACAACTTTGTGGTTACGTACCACATGAGCAAAGTTGATTTTAGTAATGTTGGGCTATTGGATGCCTTAAAGTATGCTGAAGACGTAATGAAGAAGGATGACCCCTCCGGCAGTGCAATGGTTGCACACGTCAAAGGAACGCATGGTCGGAAGCATGGATCTCGAAAGGGTTCGGCCCAGAAGAGATAGAAGCAGAGTCAAGTAGTTGGCTCATCTACCAATGCATCCACTCTGATAGCATCAGAGACAAACGATGTCTGTCATCACCACAAGAAGCTAGGGCACTAGAAACACAATTGTCCGGATTACCTAAAGTTTGTCAACAAAGGTAAAGCCTCAGCAGGTATGAAATCTACTTTCATCATTGAAACTAATTTTCTCGTTGGACAAGAAGGAAGTTGGGTTGTAGATTCTGGTGCTTCTGTTCATGTATCCAATTTATTGCATTTGTTTCAGGAAAATAAGAGTCTTGATGAAGGGGATATAGTCATTCAGATGAGATCTGATGCAAGTGTTGCAGCAGTCACCGTCGGAATCTGTCGATTATCGTTATCTAGTGGAAGAGTCCTATTAATTAAAGAGTGTGTTTATGTACCCGAAGTTAGAAGGAATTTAATATATGTATCTAAGCTTGTTAGAAGCGGATATTCATTCATTTTCTATAACAAACTAGTCATAAATCATTATGATAAACATATTATGGATGGTGTTTTGACTTCTGGTGGACTTTATGAATTGTGCTTTGACGAACATGTCATGAATGTTACTACCACTAAGAGAAACCCTAAAAGATCTAGGGAGAATGGAAATCATTCAAACATGATTTGGCATCAAAGGCTTGGTCATTTATCTGTTGATAGGATCAATAGATTGATAATGGATGGACCCTTCGATTTTCTACAGGTTCACCCTTTGCCTACTTGCGAACATTGTATTTGAGGTAAAATTATTAGGATGCCTTTTAGTAACAAGGTTACACGATGCGAATGTGTTCTTGACCTAATACATACTAATGTGTATGGTCCCTTCAGTACCGCGACCTGAAATGGATATCGATATTACTTGATGTTTATTAATGACCATTCGGGATACGGGTTTATCTTCCTACCACGTCATAAATCTGAAACCTTTGAAAAGTTCAAAGTGTTTAAGGCTTTGGTTGAGAACCAAACCGATAGGAAGATTAAACGAGTTCGATCTGATCGAGGTGACGAGTACCTCTCAGATGAATTCAAGGAATACCTTAAAGAGAATGGAATTGTCTCCAATCTCACTCCTCATGGAACCCCTCAACTTAAGGGTGTTACTGAAAGACACAATAGGGCCATCATGGATATGGTCCCGTTCAATGATGAGCAAAGGACATTTACCACTTAGTTTCTGGGGATTTGCAATAGAGACTGCAATATATATCATGAACAAGATTCCTAACAAGTCTGTACCCAAGACTCCTCATGAGCTATGGTATGGAACCAAAACCAGTGTTAAACACACGAGGGTTTGTGGTTGCTTGGTTTCATGTGAAGAACATGGATGCAAGTAAGCTAGAATCTCGCACTCGAGAGTGCTACTTCATTGGGTATATTAAAGATGGTATTGGATATCAGCTTTTATGACCCTGAGACCCAAAAGGTTTTCATCTCTAGAGATGTGAGATTTCTAGAGGATGACTTCCCTTAAAGATCAAGACAAAAATGAAGTAGAGGAACTCATTGAATCCCTGATTATTCTGAGCTTCTTGAACCAGAAACTGATGAGATAAATAAAGATGAAACACCCATTCCTCTTTGAAGGAGTTCGAGGGTGGTTGCACCACCTGAAAGGTATGGATTCCATGTGTCAGGTGAGGCTGACAATGATCCTACTTCATTTGATGAAGCACTTGTGGACCATGATATGGATAGATGGATGCTAGCGATGAAGTCAGAGATTGAGTCCAGTGCATAAAAATAGTGTAATAGACCCTAAAGGATCCACCTGAAGGGGTAAAATCCATAGGATGTAAATGGATCTTCAAGAGAAAAAGGGACCTGGTGGAAAGTAGAGACTTTCAAGGCACGACTCGTATCCAAAGGCTACAAACAGAGAGAAGGCATGACTACGATGAGACGTTCTCTCATGTGGCTATGCTTAAGTCCGTCAGGACACTGCTAGCTATAGTCGCATCTCTTGACTATGATATCTAGCAAATGGACGTCAAGACAACTTTCCTCAATGGATACGTCGAGGAGGATATCTATATTGGAGCATCCCTAGGGCTTCATAATTGAGGAAGTAAAATATGCAAGATGAAGAAATCCATCTATGGTCTCAAACAAGCTTCTCATAGATGGAACATCAGATTTGACGAACCATAAAGAGTTATGATTTTGTGCAGAATCCTGATGAACCTCGTGTGTACATGGAGCTTAGTGGGAGCGCCATTGTGCTCATCATGCTTCACGTTGATGACAATCATTGAGAATGATACAGGGATGATGACCAATGTTAAGATTTGGCTAAACTCATACCTTCGAGATGAAAGATCTTGGAGAAGCCTCTTACATCTTGGGTCTGAAGTTGTTCAAAAATCAAGAAAAGATGATGTTGGGATTATCACAATATGGGTACATTAAGAAGATTCTTCACATTTCCGTATGGATAGTTCCAAGAAAGGTTTCCTCCCCTTAAGACATGGTATACACCTATCTAAAGAGCTGGCTCCTCAAAGTGTTGAGGAAAAAAAAGCCATGGCTGGATGCCCCTATGCATCAATTGTAGGAAGCTTAATGTAAGCCATGATGTGTACTAGGCTGGATATCTGCCATGCAGTGGGAGTGGTAAGTCATTACCAGTCCTGCTATGGAGACCAACACTGGAATGCAGTGAAGAATAGTTTCAAGTATATAAGACGGGCACAAGATTACATCTTGGTCTATGAAGATGGTGATCTCCAAGTCTTGGGATACACAGATTCAGACTTCCAATTGTATATAGATAGTCCAAAGTCGACATCAAGGTTTGTGTTCCAGTTGAATGGTGGTGCTGTGAGCTGGAGAAGCCAAGAAGCAAGATACTGCAACAGATTCAACAATAGAAGCTGAATACATTGCCGCGTAAGATGCTGCAAGGAGGCGGCCTGGTTGCACAAATTCATCCTAGAACTTGATGTAGTTTCCTATGATATTCCCATCCCGTTACTCTACGATAATTCATGAGCCATTGCCCATGCGAAGGAACCCAAATGGCATCAAAAGAGCAAGCATCTAGAAAGGAAATACCACATCACTCAGGATATTCAAAAGCATGGTGACATCATCATCACCAAGGTGGCCTCTACCGACAACATTGCTGATCCTCTTACTAACGTCCGACACATAAGGTTTTCAACCAGCAGTATAATGAATATGGGTTTAAGGATTGTATTTGAATGGTTCCGAGGGATAGTGTAGATTGTTAGCCATGTGAGCCCGATGTGAACCATTCTTACAATAAATGTTATTGTAATGTTTGAGTTATCAATAAAAGTTATTGATTCTTTTTCAATCCCTTTCTGAGATTAAATGAATGAATGCGCTATAAGGTCCCTCTGTACAATTAGGGTTATGTATCATGGTCATCTTAATAATCATATAATTGTTGATTCAGTAATAGAATCACAGAGGATGGTGTTTGGATGAATATATAAGGAGTTAGATTGATGGCTTATCAAGCACCGTCAAATGATTGTTAAAAGATGATCTCCAGCCCGAGTATGAGATGGCAATCCTTTCTCATTTAGGTTGATATCTGACCGACTTCTTGATGCATGCCCTCTGCATGGGAATAGATATTCAGAGGTGTCAGATTAGTTAGGTAAAAGAGTTGACTTAACGAGATCGAGATAACTAAAGTCCTATTTTGTATACTATCACGATATAGGCACGCATCCTCTGACCGGAGACAGATGTGTTACTATATGTCTGAGTGTGTACATTTCATAAACCAATAGTTTGATGACCTAACCAAGGTCTATACACCAGCGCGCTGGTGTGCATACAAGGGCATGCAAGTAATACGATCTCTTAAAGGGATCATACAAGCTCACTTATGAACTAGAAGACATGAGCTCATTCATGAGGTATTGGGACCAATCGAATTCCATGCATGATCATCATGTTTGGAGATATGACAAGAATTTGAAAGGTGTGATATATGCTTTTGGAAAGCATATGATCGATACCAAATCCCAATGATCAAGAATGAGAAACTTGGTGATGAAACCCTAAAGATGACAATGTAAAATTGATCTATATCTTCGGGTTCATCATAGGTCTTCCAGTATACAGGATGTACATGTATTAGGAATACTTGAGGGTGATGTGATCATAAACGATTGTATAATCATGATATTTCCATTCCAAGGGAGTGATGCAATAGGTCTGGATATTAGTGACTCCTCTCATTAGAGAAGTAATCTGATCTTGGTCCAAGTGTTGGACATTGATTTGAATGAGATTCAGATGCAATGAGAAGATTAGATTTACGGCCTTGATTAAGTCAAGCATCTATGAGAGGTCCATGAGATCTGGATTTGAGATGTAATCTCAACATCCAAGTCACTATACGTGGAATAATATAATCGCCCTATCCTTATCTCCAAGTATCTGCAGAGAAAGCACATTATTCTTGAAAGAGTTCAAGAATAATTCCAAAGTTGAATTATATCTAAGCATTGAGAAATGGATAATTAAATGTGATTTAATTATCATGAATAATGTGAATTTGATTCATATTATTTGAATGCATGAGAATGCAATCCAATATAATTAAATGTAATTTAATTATTGTGGACATTAATAATGTGGATAACACTATCCAATTATTCATCTATATTATAAATGAGATTTTTAATATAATAGAGAGAGATAATTGAGATTTATATTTGTTGATTAATTACTGATGTGAATTGAATTCACATTGGATGATTAATTAAAAAATATAATTTACATTTTTGTTTTGGGATATGAATGTGATTCACATATTTTTCAATGGACATGATTGCAATATCCACAAGATAATTATGAATTATTTTTTGTGAAATTATTTACAACAAGAGTTATTGTAAATCTTGAGATATCATGAGATAATGATATCTCATGATAATTTGAGGAGA
Source organism: Ottelia alismoides (assembly GCA_037367405.1). NCBI lineage: Eukaryota > Viridiplantae > Streptophyta > Magnoliopsida > Alismatales > Hydrocharitaceae > Ottelia > Ottelia alismoides. The sequence goes on along the minus strand of JAZKJV010010267.1, from coordinate 602,641 downwards.
TGGACTCAATCCACCCAATGAGGGAGGATAGCCACTAATCTCCATTAGGAGAAGGGTGGCTCCCCCCCTTATTAAGGGATGAGGTTAGTCTCCTCATTATCTCAAGACTAGTCAAAGTGACTTAATTCTGAAATTAATTATGTTGATTTATCAATATAAATTAATTTAAATTAAATAATTTGTTGTTGTATTTTTACAACAACATCATGACCATTGAATGAAACACAAATCAATCTCACCCCTTGATTGTGTGATGTCCATGGATTGGGATCCATGGACTACCAAAACCCTATATAAGAAGAGGAACCCCTTGCTCTTCGGGGGACATGATTACGATGTTTCTCTCTCTCTCTCATTCTCACATCTACTCTTCTCTCTCTCCTTGAGTGCCGCCCACTCTTCTCATAGAGAGAAGATGGCCTTCGTCATCGCTCCGCCATTGTGCTGCCGCTTCAACGACTCTCGGGTCTCCCTCTTCTTTGGTGCATCTCACCCGTGAAGAAGGCATTCGATCTCGTGAGATGAGATCATGAGATCCATTGCTTGGATCATCGACTTGGATTGCGAGAAGCACACAACTCATCCCCGCGCTCACAAGCGTCTCCTCCGACGGATCAAACTTGAGACAGGAGGTCTCTTCTCTTAGAGGTTCGATCACAACCACACTATAAGAGGTATTCCTATATGTATTATGTGGTTAAATGAAACGATCCAAGAAGTATTATTGGATCATGTGGTTTCATCATTTAAAAATTTTAAACTTCGCTGCACTGAGCAACTAGTGCGACTAGTCGCTCTTGATCGTATATAATACGACCATCACGCTTCTGTAATGCACTTAAGGATTCTTCCAATATTCTTCATCATGTACCACGGTGTTTGGGTAGAAATCGACAATGGTGATGTGGGAGAGGGAAGCAATCACAATGTTACTTCGTCGCATACAAAAGTTTATTATGTTTTTAACATGATTGATCTATATTTACTTTGTTATTTAGTTTATTAAATAACTAGGTTATTATTTTACAAATTTTTTTATTTTACATATTATATTCATGAAAATGGTGTATAAATTACTAATTTCTTAGATTATTTAGAGATTAATTCTTAGATTATTTAGAGATTAATTCTTATATTATTTACTTCCAAAAAAATTCTTCTCTCTGAGAACCTAATTTCTTAAATTATTTAGTGATTAATTCTGAACCCTCATTACCTCCTTTAGTTCGACCTTGGAACTTACCCAAGTAAAATAAATAAACTTTGATTGCATCGAGACCTGACTCTCCATATCATTTCTCTATACGACCATTTTTGACAATTCTTAGATTTCCCGACTACAATTCAACAAGATTACACATAGTGACTTCTGTGCTTGTCAATAGCCTTGCTGTATTTTGCCTTCGTTTGTGTTTGCATCCACTTGTTATTTTCCTTTGCTTGAATTTATTTGCAGTTGGTTATCTTCTTGCATGATCTTGAAGTAAGACGGAGTAAATTTATGGAAGTAGATATAAGAAATAAAGTTTTATTGATAAAGTGTTTGTTGGGTTACCATGAACAATAATATCGGCTGCTCTTCATTTTTTTTTACATTGGCATGTGTTTCTCAGATTTCATTGGAGAATGGTGTGTTTTTGATTTCTTTGTGTTTTAGCAATAGTTTCTATCATTGGGAAGAATGCATCTGGAAGTGCTCGAATGATGGAAAATAGTTAGTAGGCAAATTTGATGAGATTTGAAATGGTGGTGGAAAACTTGATACAAATTGAGAAGAAATTTCCTGTAAGTAGTTAAAACATGTGCAAATAATATAATGCGTATATACGAACTGGTGTGCTATTGTAGAAGGCAAGTTAATGATGTAATATTATATTTAAGACAATATGCATACCACTTTGCAAGGGAGCAAAATCTCAGAAGCCGAATTCGCTGAGAATTTCCTGGAAAATAACATATTCAGTGTAATTGGTGGGATGTTCATTACTATTGGGCAAGAGAATCTTCAAACCACTTTGGCTTGTAACACTCGATAAAGCCACATAAAATTGTCCGTGATGAATTCGTAAGAGGTGTCCAATATGTGTCAATGTTTGCCCTTGACTTTTGTTAATAGTCATGAAGAAAGTTAACTAGATGAGGACTTGTCTCTGCTTTAGTAAGAAGCTACCTCCAGTGTTTGATGATGTTAGATCGATTCTTAGCCGGTATACATGTTGAGAAGTGTAATCTCCAGTTAATATCTTCATGTCTACAATCCTTTAATGGAATCCTTCGATAAATAGTCATGTACCATTACAAAGTCCCAATCGATTGATCAAGATTCTATATTAACATGATAGTTGCATCAACTTTCAACCGAAGTATTCTAGGTTGTAGTTCCGAAATCGTAATTTAGAATTCAAGTATTCAAGAGAATATCTGATAAAATGCATGTTTTTGTTTAATCTAAAGGTAATGCTTTGTCAAAATGGTAGAAGATGACCTCTTTTCCAAAAATATTTCCAAAAGCATTTCGTTAACTTCACCTTCATTATTTTTAGCCGCCAAGATGGTACACTCTTAAGGAAGATTGATTGTAAGTAGTTTCTTTCAATATTGGTGCAGTTTTTATCTATCAAACCATCTATTAAAGAGTATC